>OY992791.1:607500-932290 GCA_963921375.1 Tiliacea citrago | reverse complement strand
CCTCAAGCATACGGTGCAATACTACACAAAACGTCGAACACCAGTGTATGCTTGCTTTCTAGATCTCTCTCGTGCCTTTGAACTTGTACGAGTATCTTACGAGATTTTGTGGGAAAAGCTGCGGGAGAGAAAAGTGCCAGCGGAGCTGTTGCGTATCTTCCAGTATTGGTATTATAACCAAACGAACAATGTGAGATGGGCCGATGGGCAGTCTGTGTCATATGGGCTCGAGTGTGGGGTAAGACAAGGAGGGATTACGTCACCAAAATTGTTTAACCTATATATAAATGATCTAATCGTTGAGCTCAGCAGCAAGAAAATAGGATGTCGCATTGATGACGTTAGTGTCAACAATATCAGCTACGCTGACGATATGGTGCTGCTGAGCCCTACGGTTAGGGCACTTAGAGAATTGCTTCATTGTTGTGAGGGCTATGCTCGAGAGCATGGCCTAATATATAATGTCAATAAAAGCGAGTTCTTAGTCTTTAAAGCTGGCGGTGTTAAATGTCCTGAGTATGTGCCCCCGATCAAACTAAATGGGAATGAAATATTGCGAGTGTACCAGTTCAAGTAAGTACCTGGGGCATTATGTAACCGACGACCTTAATGACCGAGTGGATATTGAGAGGGAACGTAGGGCGCTGGCCGTCCGATGTAACATGTTGGTTCGCAGGTTTGCACGATGTAGCAGGGTAGTAAAAATAACGCTTTTTAAAGCTTATTGCCAAGTGTTTTACACGTGCAGCCTGTGGACCAACTATACTCAGCGGGCTATCAGCGCCCTACGGGTCCAATATAATAATGGGATCAGGATGTTGATGGGGCTGCCCCGTTTCTGCAGTGCATCAGGTATGTTTGTACAAGCACACGTCGATGGCTTCCACGCCATAGTCAGACAGAAATCTGCCTCTTTGCTCGGCAGAGTGCGAGACAGCTGCAACTCCATCCTGAAGACCGCGACCGGGGAGGTTGGATTCTCCTTTGTTAGGTGATGTTGTTCAAAGATGCATTTTGAACAACAGCCTTGTTGTCAAATAGATAATACGTATAAGTTTACTAACATAGGTATAAGTTATCTTTTTGTTTTTACTAAACCATATGGATGTTGCTTATCCGAATTAAAGATTATTTTATTTTATTTTATTTAAAACGCCCTAACGACTCACTCACTCACTAACAACAACACAACACACTCACAACAAAACAAAATAAACAAAGTTCGATTGGCAACGCAGATTTGCCGCGCATCGCAAAAGACGCTTTGCAAAAACCTATCCCAGTTTCTCGGACTCGATGTTATAGTACCAACTTTAAGAGTAATTGACAACGCGTCAGTATCTTTTCCTGTTTTCCCATTTCAATTTGAGCGTCCTTTCTTATAAGAATTGCAAGTCCCCGATGTGGTTTCCCTGTGGTTCCAGTTAGATACCAATCGTAGTGCGTGGAGTTATACGTTCCTAAGTTCATCCCTGTTTCTTGAAGGCAGGCTACATGACTGAATACCAATAATACTGATACTGACTGAATACCTGAATAATAAGTGAAAGTTTAGCGTCTATTTTATCTTTTTTGGCTAGTTTCGAGGCCCCTCGGACGTTCCAAGTTGCAATACGCAAGTCTCAGCAAGTGTACTTAATTGCGACAGATGGTGGATTTCTAAGTATTGAGTATTCTGTCTTATCCGCGACTTCATCAGACATAATTATGTGTATTCATTGTTGATATTAATTGAGTGCATGGTGTTAATGGGCTAGCTACTTGGGAGCTGTAATTTTGGAACCGAGGTTGTGTGGGCTGTCCTTTCTCTTGTCGAATGTTGTGCTGGTTAACTTCTTTTTCAGTATGTTGTGATGTTTTGGAGTTAATTGATACCTGCGTTGGAGATTGCGGGTTACTGTTGTATTGTTCAACTTCGATTGTGGCCCAGCTATCATAATGCTGGTCCTTGTAGAAGACGTCTATGTTGCCGATTATCGATTCACCGGCAGGTGAATACACCAGTGTGTTCTTGTTACATGAGTGCACGTGCACATTTACAAGATAAAATTCGAACGCGGCGATTAGGATATCTTCTCCTCCCCAGAACGTCTCGTTAAACTGCGCGTTTATGTATTTTGTTATGATTTGTTCCTGGGAAAGATTGCTGTTAGGAAGAAAACCTTGAATGTTATTCAGTAGTGCTAAGTAAATTCTGTTGTCACCTCGATTCAATGAAACATAATTATGAAGCAAGGTCACGCCGTACAGCTAAGTGTTCGAAAGTTAGGCCCATTATACTATTTATTTGATGAGCTAGATCCCTAAATAAACAGCTGCCGTCGCGTTCCATGCGGACTAATTTTGGCATATCAAAAGCTTTTGTTTGGATGTGACGTGATTGGCCCGCCCGTGCGGCGGAAATGCGCGCTGGGCCCGGACGAATATTTTTTGTGGGTGTACTTCAGTATATTTCGCTTTTGTGCTCCGGTAAATGGGTATAAAAACTTGATTTACGGCTGTTGAAGTAGAGGCTGGCTAACAAGTTATTTGGGTATCTAGTGACTGTTTTGTAAAGTTATAGAAATAATGAATTTGTATTGAATGATGGTCCCTGCTGTAATTCGTAGATCTTTAATTCGAAAGTTCAGGGAATAAGATACCTAGTTAAAGCAATTATATCATTGGATAACTGCTTAGATTAAATGGACGCGTGTTGTCAAGCTTCCAAGCCTCACAACAATGCCGTATAAAGTAAGTAAAATAAACGACCTGAAAATTGAGAGGTCTGGCGGGATCTCATGGCGTCATGGAGAGTGCGATTGTCACAACCCAGCGCTGGGCACGCCACCATTGTGGCAATAAGTCCCCTCTTTGAGGAGTGGCTAGAGAGGCACCTTCCGCCTGACGCAGGTCCTCACCGGACATCTGCCGAGAGGACAAGGCGCGGCATACGCTGGCAGAGTGTGCCGCTTGGGAGGAGCCACGCCGTGCCCTCATCTCAGGAGTAGGCAGTGACCTGTCGCTGCCGGCCGTGGTCAAGTTGATGGCCGGCAGCGAGGAGTCCTGGGACGCAGTGGTGTCCTTCTGTGAAATAGTCGTGTCGCAGAAGGAGGCTGCGGAAAGGGAGCGGGAGATCTCGTCCGCTCACCCGGCCCGCAGCAGGCGTACTGGGCGTCGGCAGAGGGCAGGCAATGCCCTCTTCCAGCCCCCCTAAATGGGTCCAGGGACGGCGGACTTGGGGACGTCCGCCGCCCCCTATCACACTGGACCCAAGGTGGCGGCGCGTAGTGTTCCACGCGCGCCCCTTTCCAACATCGCGGGGGGAGGTCCAACACCTCACCTCTCCCCCCCACAGACTTGAGGGCCGGCACTAGCCGGGGATTGCGGAAGTAATAACAATGGCCCAATTCTGTAACTTTGAGTTAAGCAACACGCCATTGACACTCTATCAACACACTACAGACATTCTTTTGCCACTGTTGCAAATTTGGCAACAATAATTGGTCCACTATAATGATACAATGGCATCGTGATGCCAAGCTTACGGTAGTCTGTAAATATTTTAAGTGTATTTGACAGTTGTTTCTATCGTGTTTGACAACACCTATTTTCCCTATTGTTGATTGGGTTCAATTTGTATATTTTTTAAATTTGAAATAATGTGTCCGTGTGTGTGTGTGACTTACGTAGTGAAATTGATAAAGTGGACGTAGAGCAAGCAAGGAAGCTAATTGACGAGCTCATTCCCTTTCTCCAGAGACAGCGACGGCGGAATGGAATCCCTGCTGAATTAAAGGGTTGTATGTGAAGGTACCTAATTTGATACTCCAGCCGAAAACCATGAGATGATGTAAAAAATCTATTTTTTTTTTCTTCAAATCTAATTTTTTTTTTATTAATATAAAAATTCAAATATTTCGAAAACGGTGCGTCCTAGGCAAAAAATAACCAAAATTTGACCACCCCCCATGTAAACAGCATCCCAATATGAATTAAGGTTTTTTTTTAAATATCGAAGGCCCGTATCCTCGCGCCATAGCGCCCCTAAGGCTACACTCATTAAACGTTATTAAACGCATGATTTTAGTGAAATTTGATGTTTCTAATAATAAAACGTTTTTATATTAATAAATAAACCCATAATATAAATATTTAATTGATAAAAATTGGATTTGAAAAAGTGGTAGGTTTGGTTTACCTCATGGTAGATTTTTGATAGCAACACTAAAACTATTATACGCTAAGTAAATTCTGTTGTCACCTCGATTCAATGAAACATAATTATGAAGCAAGGTCACGCCGTACAGCTAAGTGTTCGAAAGTTAGGCCCATTATACTATTTATTTGATGAGCTAGATCCCTAAATAAACAGCTGCCGTCGCGTTCCATGCGGACTAATTTTGGCATATCAAAAGCTTTTGTTTGGATGTGACGTGATTGGCCCGCCCGTGCGGCGGAAATGCGCGCTGGGCCCGGACGAATATTTTTTGTGGGTGTACTTCAGTATATTTCGCTTTTGTGCTCCGGTAAATGGGTATAAAAACTTGATTTACGGCTGTTGAAGTAGAGGCTGGCTAACAAGTTATTTGGGTATCTAGTGACTGTTTTGTAAAGTTATAGAAATAATGAATTTGTATTGAATGATGGTCCCTGCTGTAATTCGTAGATCTTTAATTCGAAAGTTCAGGGAATAAGATACCTAGTTAAAGCAATTATATCATTGGATAACTCCTTAGATTAAATGGACGCGTGTTGTCAAGCTTCCAAGCCTCACAACAATGCCGTATAAAGTAAGTAAAATAAACGACCTGAAAATTGAGAGGTCTGGCGGGATCTCATGGCGTCATGGAGAGTGCGATTGTCACAACCCAGCGCTGGGCACGCCACCATTGTGGCAATAAGTCCCCTCTTTGAGGAGTGGCTAGAGAGGCACCTTCCGCCTGACGCAGGTCCTCACCGGACATCTGCCGAGAGGACAAGGCGCGGCATACGCTGGCAGAGTGTGCCGCTTGGGAGGAGCCACGCCGTGCCCTCATCTCAGGAGTAGGCAGTGACCTGTCGCTGCCGGCCGTGGTCAAGTTGATGGCCGGCAGCGAGGAGTCCTGGGACGCAGTGGTGTCCTTCTGTGAAATAGTCGTGTCGCAGAAGGAGGCTGCGGAAAGGGAGCGGGAGATCTCGTCCGCTCACCCGGCCCGCAGCAGGCGTACTGGGCGTCGGCAGAGGGCAGGCAATGCCCTCTTCCAGCCCCCCTAAATGGGTCCAGGGACGGCGGACTTGGGGACGTCCGCCGCCCCCTATCACACTGGACCCAAGGTGGCGGCGCGTAGTGTTCCACGCGCGCCCCTTTCCAACATCGCGGGGGGAGGTCCAACACCTCACCTCTCCCCCCCACAGACTTGAGGGCCGGCACTAGCCGGGGATTGCGGAAGTAATAACAATGGCCCAATTCTGTAACTTTGAGTTAAGCAACACGCCATTGACACTCTATCAACACACTACAGACATTCTTTTGCCACTGTTGCAAATTTGGCAACAATAATTGGTCCACTATAATGATACAATGGCATCGTGATGCCAAGCTTACGGTAGTCTGTAAATATTTTAAGTGTATTTGACAGTTGTTTCTATCGTGTTTGACAACACCTATTTTCCCTATTGTTGATTGGGTTCAATTTGTATATTTTTTAAATTTGAAATAATGTGTCCGTGTGTGTGTGTGACTTACGTAGTGAAATTGATAAAGTGGACGTAGAGCAAGCAAGGAAGCTAATTGACGAGCTCATTCCCTTTCTCCAGAGACAGCGACGGCGGAATGGAATCCCTGCTGAATTAAAGGGTTGTATGTGAAGGTACCTAATTTGATACTCCAGCCGAAAACCATGAGATGATGTAAAAAATCTATTTTTTTTTTCTTCAAATCTAATTTTTTTTTTATTAATATAAAAATTCAAATATTTCGAAAACGGTGCGTCCTAGGCAAAAAATAACCAAAATTTGACCACCCCCCATGTAAACAGCATCCCAATATGAATTAAGGTTTTTTTTTAAATATCGAAGGCCCGTATCCTCGCGCCATAGCGCCCCTAAGGCTACACTCATTAAACGTTATTAAACGCATGATTTTAGTGAAATTTGATGTTTCTAATAATAAAACGTTTTTATATTAATAAATAAACCCATAATATAAATATTTAATTGATAAAAATTGGATTTGAAAAAGTGGTAGGTTTGGTTTACCTCATGGTAGATTTTTGATAGCAACACTAAAACTATTATACGCCACACTATCAACTTACTACCGACACACTACTGAGACACCACTGAAACGCCATTTAAGTTTTTGCAAAATGCCAAATTTGCAACAGTGGCAAAAGAATGTGTGTCGATAGAGTGTCAATGGCGTGTTTCTTAACTCAAAGTTACAGAATTCGGCCCAAATGTCCATGACTATTCTATTGAGACACTACTGACACACTACCGATACACTATTGACAAGTTGGTTATTTTACAGAATTGGGCCCCCTATTTCAAGATCCCCGGCGCAAGTGTGGGAAGGGAACACTGGGGTGGTTTTTAGTCAGTAAGAGTGTGAGGGCGGAGGAAATCCATGACGATTCCCACCCCGTGAACAAAAAAAAAGGTCCTCACCGGACACGGTTTTTTCGGGAGGTTACTGTTCAGGATAAAGCGGGAGGACATGCTCGGGTGTTTCCACTGTGTGGATCGCCCGGAGGACATGGAGGAGCATACGGTGGAGGTCTGCCCGGCTTGGGCAGACCTCCACCGCAGCGATGGGTAGCTCACCGTCCGATAAGGACCAGGCCTGGGCCGACGGCGCGTTGTGTTCCACGCGCGCCTTAAAGAGATGGTAGCACCCACCAAATGACGGAGTCCGGTAGGGCCAATGTTTGCCAGGGTTGCGAGTTTGTCCGAAAGGGATATCGTGGCCCTGGCACACAGGCATCTGAAGGAACACGGGTGGGTTTTAGTCAGTAAAAGTCTGACACGCCCTCCCGCTCCGCCCAGAGCGGGAGAAGTTATTTGATAATTTTCCACCCAAAAAACAAAGGGTCTGATTTCTTACAAACACTGAAACACGTGGTTTTGAATTTTTACCAGATTGATAAACACCAATTTTCATGGTTTAACCTACAAAAAATATTTTTTTCCATACAAACTTTTATCCCCTATTTAACTCCCTTAGGGGTTGAATTTCTTTCTTATTCCTTGTCTACATTACAAAGGGAACCTCTGTACAAAATTTCAGCTTTCTAGATCCATGGGTTTGGGTTGGGCGTTGACGAGTCAGTCAGGACTTTTCTTTTTATTTATATAGATAGATATAGATTTTATACAGTACTCCATGAAGGATGAGTCTACTTTAGCCAGTCTAAAACCTGTGAACTAATTGGTCCCTATTTCTAGTCCCGTAATTGTATATTTCACCTCTTTTACTGAAAAGATTAGATTTTTCCTTAGGTACATAATGTTAATATCTTTAAAGAGTTCCCTTAGAGAATCGTGCCTGCGGAGGCCACATATTGCTCTGATGGCTCTTTTCTGCAAAATAAAAATAGACTCGATATCTGAAGCCCGTCCCCATAGTAAAATACCGTAAGACATGATACTATGAAAGTAACTAAAATATACTAGCCTCGCGGTATCTACATTAGTGAATTGACGGATTTTTCTCACAGCATATGCTGCTGAACTTAGCCGTCCTGCAAGAGATGTTAAATGAGGACCCCATTGCAGTCCCAGTCAAGAGTAAGGATTCGTGTTTTACGCAGTCAAGTGCCTTGGATAGGTCACAAAAGATTCCTATGGCATCTTGGGCCTCCTCCCACGCCGTAAATATGTTTTTTTTAGGGTTCCGTACCTCAAAAGGAAAAAACGGAACCCTTATAGGATCACTTCGTTGTCCGTCTGTCTGTCTGTCAGTCTGTCAATATCCTTTTTCTCAGGAACGCGTGGAGGTATCAAGATGAAATTAATATCAAATACGTAGGTATATGGTCCCTTGAAGTTCTAAAATAATCAAGCTTCCAAGTCATCGCAATAAAAAAATACGGCGATATACGCGACATTATTGCGACATATTTCGATACTCGCAAATAAATCAAAACCTATAGGGTACTTCCCGTTGACCTAGAATCATGAAATTTGGCAAGAAGCAAGGTCTTGCAGCACAAGTATAGGAAAAAGTCCGAAAATTGTAAATTTGTAGTTTTATCACACTTGACCTAGAATCATGAAATTTGGCAAGAAGCAAGGTCTCACAGCACAAGTAAAGGAAAAAGTCAGAAAATTATTAATTTGTAGTTTATCACATAAAAAAAAACGTTTTTGCGATTAAAAATTTAAATTTTCAGTTGGAAAATTGACCGTGGCGTATATGTATGTATGGGAGAACATGTTTTTCAACTACAATGTTAAGTTTGTTTTAGCGATTAAGTCATCCTAACTACGGAACCCTTCATTGTGCGTGGTCCGACATGCACTTGGCCGGTTTTTAATAAGGTGACACCGGCGTCTGTCATACAACGTCCTTTGGTAAAACCATATTGCTGATCGTGTAAGATTTGGTTGGTGATAAAATGATAAAAAAAAAATAAGCATCTGATTCAGCATTACCTTTTCGCATACCTTGATGAATACGTGCAACACGGATACTGGTCTATACTTGTTGGTGTCTTTACTGTCTCCAGATTTAAAAAGTAGTATAACCTTTCTGTATTTCATTAAATCTGGGAAGACTGCCTGATCCACACACAAATTAAATATTAAAGCTAAGTATGGTGCTACAGTCTCGATTATGGATGCACAAACTTTGATTGATGATCCCCATAGATCTTCGGTCAATTTGATCATAGGGTTTTTATGTTTAAGTTGAAATTCAACCAGGGAGCTTGGAACGTTCGCTCTTAATAGATCAATTGAGACATTGGGTGAGGAATTTAAGGCGTCCGCCGTTTAGACGGCATATTACTGAAGAAATGTACAAATTCTTGAGCTACTTCTAAGTTAGAGCTTATGGCACCACGTGAAGTCTCCAATGTGTAATCAGTTTTTCGTATTTTTTTCCTATTTGTTTCATTATTTATAACTTTCCAAATTGTTTTTATTTTATTTTCTGCTGATTTGATCTGAAATCAAACTGGTTGCTATTTTAATTGTATAATTTGTTATGAGGATTTCTTTTCAGTAGCGCACACTGCAGTGCACTACTGAAAAGAAATCCTCATACAATTCATATGCATCGTCCATATTATGGCCCAGAACATTTAACTTATTACATATTTAGGGTACTATTAAATCTATTTAATTTGCCAGTTGTTATTGGTCTAAATTGTATTTGCACTTTTTGCAAACGTGTTTTAAACTTAAAAGTTACCGTTTTTCCACAATGATGAGACGGCAAGCCGGGCAGACCTCCACCGTGTCCTCCGGGCGATCCACACAGTGGTAACACCCGGGCATTTGCTCCCGCCTTATCCTGAACAGGAACCTCCCCAAACAACCGTGTCCGGTGAGGACCTGCGTCAGGCGGAAGGTGAGGACGCCGTGGCGCCTCTCTAGCCACTCCTCAAAGAGGGGACTTATCGCCACAATTGTGGCGTGCCCAACTTTCTGTACCCTGAGTGTGAGTTTCTTGCCGTATCCCGAAATACGTGACGATCACCTTAATCGAGCAAACTAATGAGCTAGGTAGTATTTGAAAACGGTGCGAGTGTGAGTTGAAGTTTGTCGTACGATCATCAGCTCGTATCGTCATTCGTCCGATAGTACGCCGAACGCTTTGTTATTTTTTTTATGTTGCCTACACAATATCTTTATTTGTCCAAAAATAAATTTCATTTACATTATTTAGATTTAAAAATATGGCTTAGAATGATCTTAGAATGGAATCTCACTGAACTTAGAATGGTTCCGGCGAGATAATACGACTAAAATACAGATTTATCGCTATTTTTTTTTGGTTTATCGCGTTTTTCGTTATTAATTTAGGCGTTTAATATTGTTTATGTATGAGGTATTCCTATGTCGTTTTAACGTGCAGTGAGTAAGGGAGATGTGAAATAAGTTGTTGGCGTCAAATTCAAGTTATTGTAAATAAAGGCCACCATTACTATGTTTATAAATAACATAACATCACGCCTTGTTTCCCCGAAGGGTTGGTCAGAGGTGTACCGGTAGTACACACACATTTCGCCACATGTGTATAACAAAGTATGTTATATTTACCAAATAACAATTATATCTGATATAAGTGTTTAATAAATGTAATGGTTTAAATGTGTTATGTATGGAATAAGAAGTAAATAAATATAGTTCGCGTGTAGACTTATGTAGAATTAAATAAAGGTACAGAAAATAAAAAAAATTGGATAAAGATGAAGGAATTACTGATGTACCTAATCATCGGTTTAGGTTTGTAAACCATTTTCTATTTTGTTAAGTACTTGTTGACGGGCCTACACTGTCCTCCCATAGGTACCTATTAACACTGTAACTTGAAAACATTATAAAAGGCCATTATTTTTAAAAGAGTAACCGTGGAGTTTCTTGCCGGCTCTTCTCCATAGGAAACGACCAATTGGAACCGTGCACCTAGCTTCCGACGTTTCATAAGTGCTCATGTAGGTTTTTGTGAAATAAAATATTTTGATTCTGATTTTGGTTATGAGAGATCACGCAATACTCATCCTCGGAGTAGATAATCTCTCTTAATTAATTAATTAATACGTAACCTCGGAAAATTCTAGTTCTTGACAAAGAAATAGAAAGGCTTCCTTTGAAAAAAAAACGATATCAATTGCTAAATTCAGCATCGTTGAGATCGACCTCTGGATTAAAACATAACAACACGAGAATCGGCTCTTTGTTTTCGCAGATGATTCCGTTCATCTTGAGCAGTCATCATCACTTTCCATGCGAAAAAATTACGTGCGTGTAATTTTGTGGTAAATTGTGTTTACATTAGTAAACACAATTTACCACAAAATTACACGCAAATAATACGAACGTAGCTAATATACAACAACAATTCCCCTGCCACACACCAAGTGAGTGAGTGACTGTACTACAAAGTTTACGTTTACAAACACTTGAACACTTCTTGGAAACATCAAATTTTAACTTACACTCGCAATAAATAAATAAATAAAATAAAATTCATTTAATTCAGATAACTTAATCCATACATTTACAATTTACAACAAAACACACACACCACGCTGCCACGCATTCTGCAGATCAGGGATACGGTTTTCTTGCGGATGACGGCATGAAAGCCGTCAGTGCGATACAGCTCAAACATCCCCGATGCACTACATAAGCGAGGCAGTCCTACATCATTCTGAAGATGTTGTTATACTGGACGCGCAGGACATCCAGCGATCTTTTGGTGTGACTGACCCACAGATTCGCCGTATAAAAGCTCTGACAATATGCCTTGAACAACGTTAGTTTCACTTGTTCAGAGCAGCGGGAGAATCTACGGGCCAACATGTTACCTCTGACCGCTAAAGCCCTGCGCTCCCTCTCAATATCAGGATCGTCTTCAAGACCCTCAGAAATGAAATGCCCCAGGTATTTAAATTTCGTGACACGATTTATGCACAAGCCATTTAGGGTAATATTATGTGAATCATTGGGGCATCCACCAGCGGTCTTAAAGACCATATATTCCGATTTTTGGACATTGTATACAAGCCCATGTGCCCCTACATAGGCCTCACACACTCTTAATAACTCTCCGAGACCTCTCACCGTCGGACTCAGCAACACCATGTCGTCTGCGTACCTAATGTTGTTGACGCAGACGCCATCGATCGAGCATCCGACACGCTTGCTACTGAGCTCGACGATGAGATCATTTATGTATAGATTGAAAAGCTTGGGCGACGCCAAACCTCCCTGTCTCACCCCGCTTTCCAACGTGTATGCCTCAGAGAGTGTATTATTCCATCTTACAAAATTTGTTTGGTGAGAATACCAATACCTAAGCATATTTAGCACCTCCACCGGTACACCCGCGCTCCCCAACTTTCTCCAGAGCACATCGTATGAGACAAGATCAAAAGCTTTGGAGAGGTCAAGGAAACACGCATATACCGGTGTCCTGCGGTCCGTATAATATTGGACAGTATGCTTGAGACCTACGATGGCAGCTTCCGTAGATAGCCCGGGTCTAAACCCAAACTGCGCATCATGTAATTTGATGTATTTATCTAGACAGGAATCAAGCATACCGTCCAGCACTTTAGCAGTTATCGTTGCTAAAGATATGGGCCTGTAGTTCCCCCGGTCCGAGATATCCCCAGTACTGTTCTTCACAATAGGCACTACGATGGTTTTCATTAAGTCATGTGGTAAGTATGAGTGACTCTTGCACATCATGAAAAACGTGGCCATGACCCTCGGTAGGTGAACCCCCGCATGCCGCAGATGCTCCACACTAAGCCCATCCTGACCGGGAGATTTACCGCCTGTCATTCTCTTTAAAACGCATCTTACTTGACTAGCCGTAAACTGTACAGACAACTCCTGCCCCTCATATCCGGGCTCAGACCTAACAAAAGACGCTGAAGGGCCCAGCGGGGAGCGCACCTTAAAATGTTCCCTGAACATATTCGCAATATGGACTGGTTTGCTTTTTCCATTCACACTCACCGGGAGGCCAGGCTTAACTTCATGCTTACCAGTAGCTTTCCAAAACTTAGAGAAGTCCTTAGCCGATCTGTGTTTAGCCAGGATGTCCATTTTTAACTGCTCTTGATTATTCTGGCACCACTTCAAGCGACTTTTGAATATTTTACGCGACTCGAACATTTCGTCATAAATAATGCCTGAAGTAGGCCGGTTGCATGCTATCCACGTTTCGAACCTAAGCCTGGCCACTCTATGAGCTTCACTGACATGTTTATTCCAGCCACATAAGTGCCTACCCTTACTTAATTTTGAGTCACGCTTCCCGCTAGACCTAACAGCAGCGTTTCTAAGAGTTCCCACAATATTGTTATACAACTTGTCCAATATAATTTTGTGATCATCCAAGCTGCATGACCCACGACTGCATTCCGTGAAATTTTCATTTTCGTGAAATTCAATAATCCGCAATCAAAAACACATACAATGTGGGTAACCCTTTTGGACGGTTTAAATTATAAGCCATTCAAAGTTTGGATCCCGTGGAAACGGTTTTCGATAGAAACCAATACGGTGTGGGTAACCCTTTCGAACGGCTTAATAAAGGGTTACACTTTCAACTCCTAAAAAGGATAGCGTAACATTCCGACTCGGAGCAATATAACAAGATCTCTCGATGATGGGCATAAGTTGCAAAATTGAATACCACGCGTTAAGCGGCCGCGGCGGCGCCTTTGTGGCTACTTGCCGAGTGGCTTGTAAGCAGGGATCTATTATGATCATTATTGCATGTATTATAGAGTTCATTTTAGCTTTGCTGGGCGAATATCGAAATGACATAATATTATTGTTAGGGCCGCGAGCCTTTCGAGATAACCTTAAAACGCTAACATGAGGGCGTTGCGCGGAAGTTACTATGAAAATGGATAGAACTGCCTAAACAGCTCTTTCTAGGCTTCTAAAAGCCTGGTGCGGTGATTCAAAGCCTTATTTGGTATGAGAATCGGCGGTTTTGTGGACTGTATTATAAACTTTAGGTATGTGGCAGCATGACATTGATTTTAAAGGACCGGTATGGAGAAACAAGAATAAAAGAAGGACACAGGATGCAGCGCCTTCCCTTTCTTGAAGTCGCCTTCCTGCTGCTAGGGGTTCTGCACGTCCTCGATGTGTAGATTAACCACGCGGCGGCCGGCGTGGTTTCACAGATCAACGGTCCCTATTTCTTTCACGGCACTTCAAAACAGTGTAACTGATAAGTAGGTACTCTAGGTCTAATTTGGTATACAGACCCGAAAACTCGGATTTATCATGTAATCCAGATGGGTACATATTTGAAAGTCGAAAATTAAAATACCTACGGGTAAAATGTCACTGTTCAAAACATCGAAAATTTTAATATCGATTGTATTGAAATATCGAAAATTGGTATTCCTAAGCTTAAAATGTCTAAGATAACGCAGAGTGATTAAAATATCGACTGATTAAAAATGTCGATAGTCATTATACCTAAGTTCAAAATGTAAACATTTAATTTAATACACCTAAGTTCATTATATTTACGTTAGAAATACCTACTCGTTAAAATATCGAACAAATGTTGATTATGTGGTATTATGAGTGGAAAAAATGTAGGTAGATTTGAAATGATCAGACTGCCAACGCATTGCTATTAGTCATTAGTCTGTGCTCAACTGCAAACATTTAACATATGGTTTAGCGAATATTATCATGTCGGAACACGGATTAGAAGTTTTCAAGACTCAAAAAGGTGGATTTAAGGTGCAACTAAATGGTTTTGTTGTTTTGGATAAATATATTTTTTCATTTGTGTACAAATCTGTTTTATTTTGAGAAGTAGCGCTCGCCGGCCGCTGCCGCGGCATCGCTCGCTCGGCTCGCGCGTGATTGGTCACACTTCTAACCTAACCTAACCTATTTCACCCAGTTCAAAATGACGAATCATACCTACAATATCCCGCAGAAATGTTTTCACCATTGTCTGATTATCTAGTCGGAGGCAGATTGTATGATTCATCATTTTGAACTGGATGAAATAGGTTAGGTTAGGTTAGAACAGTGACTCGCGGGGGGGTCTAACATCTCACCCCCCCACAGGCTTGAACCCCGGCACTAGCCGGGGATCACGGAAGTAATACTAGCTCCCAAGATCCCCGGTGCAAGTGTGGGAAGGGAACACCGGGGTGGTTTTTAGTCAGTAAGAGTCTGACAGACCCCTCCACCCACTCCAGGGCGGAGGACATCCATGAGGATTTTCCACCCCGGAAAAAAAAAAAAAAAAAAAAGGTTAGAACAGTGACCAACGTTACGTTCATGTTGCTCGCAGATTTTATTTCACCATTTTCTTATCATCCGGGTTTTCCTAATATCCGAATTATCTTACCCTGTGACGTACATAATAAATAAATATCGATATTTAGGACATTCGATACTCTGTACTTCGATATTTAGGTATTTCGATGTCACTTTTGTAGATAATTAGATTTTAGATATTTTAGGCGTAGGTTATCTAACCATTCGACATGATAAACTTACGTTGTTTAATGTTCGGTTATTTGGTCGTTCGATATTTAAGTTTTCGATGTTTTGAACACTGACATTTTACTCGTAGGTATTTTAATTTTCGACGTTCAAATATGTACCCAATCCAGATCTATTTGCGGTAAAAGCACTGCACATATGCTTTCGCGGCGGCGAGTTAGACGAACAGTGAACACCTATTTAAAAACCGGCCAAGTGCGAGTCGGACTCGCGCACGAAGGGTTCCGTACCATTATCTATAAAAAAGCCAAAAAAATCACGTTTTTTGTATGGGAGCCCCCTTAAATATTTTTTTTATTTTAATTTAATTATTTATTTTTAAAGTGAATATATAACTAAATATTCTGTGAATATTTCAATCGTCTACCTGTTGCCGTTATCAATATCGAGCAAAAAGGAGCAAAAACATCACGTTTGTTGTATGGGAGCCCCCTTAAATATGTATTTGATTCTGTTTTTTAGTATTTTTTGTTATAGCGGCAACAGAAATACATCATCTTTGAAAATTTGAAGTATCTAACTATCACGGTTCATGAGATACGATACAGCCTGGTGACAGACGGACAGACAGACAGACAGACAGACGGCGGAGCCTTAGTAATAGGGTTCCCGTTTTACCCTTTGGGTACGGCACCCTAAATACGACGTCTGTTGCGGTCAATCTTCTACCAGCCATGTATTGCTGTTTCGTTCTGACCTATGGGAGGCGCTGCAAGAATGAATAGGAAGGAAGGTGATTGATGGGAAACGTACCTACTACCCACTACATTCTAATATAACTAAAAGTTGCAAACGATTTAAAGTAGGTATGTAGGTTTGGATATATCTATGCGATGTATGTGGCGGTAACAATATGGCGGTAACAATTATGATTTTTTCATGTCACTGAGTTTCAAGTATAGAACCTATCTAACCCATTCAATGGGTTATTCATATTGAAGGTATAACCCTTTTTCTGGGTTTCAAGCGTAGAACCCATTCAAGGAGTTACATCATGATAAAGGTAACCTCATAAACGGCTTACCCCTTCGAAAGGCTTACACTCTTAACCGGGGTTGTACGGTCTCTGCTGTAAACACAATTTAATGGCTGCCTGGATGCATAAGTTTAGTATTTACGAAATAAGTGCGCGCGATCCTAACTTTTAAGTACTTGTAAGTTGATCTACGATACTGCAAAGTTCGCAAATTCTCTGATGAAGAATATATTTCATGGGTATATTATGCGATCCTAACTTTTAAGTACTTGTAAGTTGATCTACGATACTGCAAAGTTCGCAAATTCTCTGATGAAGAATATATTTCATGGGTATATTATAGTTGTGCCATACGGAACACCTTTTGATGTATTCCTTAATATCAAAAATCTATCCATTTCAAAGGGGAGCTTACATACAATTATATGGGGCAGCAATTATGTACTAAACTAGACTGCAACAATTCGGAATATTTCAACAAGCTGTAATATGAACCACAACATTCTCTACAGCGCAGCCGCAGGCGCGCGCGAGATGTTCGCAGGGCGCGCGCAGCTGTTCGTAGTGCTGTCGACCTTCAACAGCAGTTGCGCTGTTGATAACGACTTGTAGCGAGCGACACCTTCCACGTTCCTACACTTTCATGGTTTCATATTCATGTGAACACACGCAATCGTTCAGTTTCTCACCGCGCACGAGGCACTGTGCCTCTGCGTTTGCGTCAATGTGTGTCCTTTACTTCTGAGTATTGCGGTATAACGCGCCTCGTGTGACCTTTCGGAACTTCTTATATCAAATAATACTACGGACTCCTCAATACACCAAATAATTTATTTCAATTTTTTCAACTATAAAACATAACTATACAATACGTAAGTAAATCGTGTAAATGCATCGTAGTCACCACGTGTTAGTGCTAGCAGCATACATAATATAAACATAAATACATACGAGTGTACCTACATAATTTACATAATTCAGGCTCGTCATAAGCTCAGGTACTTACGCTCAAGTCGCCTTAAGATACATTAGTGCTAACAGGTAACGTATTATTTACAAAGGGTCCGCCGGCGCCCCCCCCCCGCCGCCCCCCCCCCGGGCGGCCGCGCGCAGCTGCCGCTCGCACGTTGTGACGACACAGAGCACGCAGAGCGGGGCGGCGAGGCGCTACGATTCAAATCTACATCACTTGGGCACCGACTGTCGTAATTAATATGCGATACAAAAATATAAACAAAAACAAAACAAAATGGTAACCATGTCGTCGCTGAGCGGCGCTATCGTCCAGTAACAAGTGCTCGCAGCTACTTGACCTTCTTCATGATGAGGTCGATCTGCTCGTCCACGCGCGGGCTCGTCCCTCTGCAACAAACACGCGACTTACTGTACACAACCACGAGTACATTGGACACATGCAAGCGTCAGCAATGAATGTCTTTATAATATTATGGATAGTCTATTCTGTTGGCTATCTTATGTTCGGGGACCTGTAGGGGCGAGGAGTCGTGCCGCCGGAGACGCGCATTGTGCTATCAGAACCATAGGTTTAGTACATATACTAGCGTTAGATGGACAATATGGTGATTAGGGCAAGACCAAAACAAATTACACCAGTGTGCGTATGATGTGTATCTGTACGACACAAATAGTGCTGTGCTCACTAGCTGCCTCAACTTCAATTATCGATATAGATGGTAGTGTCTTCGTATCTCCTGATTTGAAGCAGATAAGGATAAAGTGCACAGGATATTAATTTTTAAAGGAACAAAAAAATAAAACTACAAACAAAACATGTTGGATTTTGAATTTCATACAGAACAAATTTAATTAAAAAAAAAAGTAAATATGTCGTAAGCTTTCAAAAATTACGCACCAAACAACGGAATATGCGGTAAAATAGGTACTCTTACCTAAGTACATGTTTCACCGCGCCGTCCATTGTACAGCGCATGAAGGTATAGATAAAAGTGGAGGCAACACTCTAAATACCTAAGTGAAAACGACCGTGGGCAGACTCTATTATTCTCTTTCTTTTTTTTCTTAAAGAACGAGACAGTGATGTGTTTTCTTTATCTTATGTATGTATTCAGAAAGAGAGTCGGCCCACAGTCGTCTTCACTTAGGTATTTAGAGTGTGGCCTCCACTTTAATCTATACCTTCTTGGTATAGCGCCGTGCGTATCCTTTACGGTTTTTTTTTTAATTTCCATAAAATATATAAGAATTCCACTAAGGAGTTTCAAAGAAAATTAAACGAAAGATGTATTACTAATTTTCACCATGCGCACGTGGCACCATTTGCAAATTCTCTCTAATAGTAACACACTAAGTACATCTCTGATAGTAACTACGACATCCTAGAACATATAATATAATAAAGGGAGCAGTAAATAAAAATAGAATACCAAAATTCAAAATACGCTTAAATCAGACTGGATTAATAAGGACATAATTGGAATGATAATTAAAAGAAATCAGCTATGGTATATTAACAAGGAAAATCCAAACGACGAATCGATAAGAAAATACTTTATAGCCCTACGAAATGCCGTGTCTGAACAAATCCAGAGTACTAAAAATAGTTATTATTACAAAAACTGTGAAAGAACCTTTAAAGATGTGGAAATTAATCGGGAAAATAGCTGGAAACAAAACAAAGTCGTGCTCCTCCTTCAAAACTAGATACATAACCGGGTCCAATTACAGACATTAAAGAAATTTGTAATTATTTCAACACCTTCTTTGCCACTATAATTCTATTCTAGCAAATAAAATCAAAACGCATACACAGCCAAGCACTCAAACGGTCTCAAATTATAGTTCATGCGAACTACTATATTTAACTCCAACTACGGAAGAGGAAGTAAGCAAAATTTTGGATAATCTCAATACAAACACTAGTACGGGCCTAGACGGCATTCGTTGCAAAACCATAAAATGCATCAACAACTTAATATTAAACAAACTAACAATGTGTATTAACTACTGTTTACAAAACGTCCTCTTCCCCGATTCTCTCAAAGTCGCGAAAGTGAGTCCATTTTTTAAGTCAGGGAAAAAGACCGACCCGGGCAATTATCGCCCAATCTCAGTCCTTCTGATAATTTCTAAAATCTATGAGAAAATATTACATAACCGTTTGGATAATTATCTTAAAACTATCAACTTCTTCTCTAAAAAACAATATGGTTTTCGTGCAAAATCCAACACGTTAACTGCAACAATCGACCTTGTGACAAACCTGAAAAACAATATTGATGAAAAGCGCGCAGCACTCGGTACATTTATTTATCGACCTGAAAAAGGCTTTTGATACAATTAGCAATAGTCTGCTTATACAAAAACTGTATGATATCGGCATCAGGGGAACGGCCCACGACATGTTTCGGTCGTATCTCTCTAACAGACAGCAAATTGTTCGGATTGGTGATATACAAACTGTGTAACTTTAACCTACGGCGTACCGCAAGGCTCTATTCTTGGCCCTTTGCTCTTCATAATATAATAGGTTGGGAAAAAAGTTTCTTCGCATTTTTTAAGAAAATTCAAAACATTTTTTAATATAGTTTATTTACATTTAACTAAAGTATGTAGGTACCATTTTGTTCGATAACTTTTTGCCATCTTGTAGGTAGGGACATGATCCCATTGCTATAGACATTTTGGGACTTCTGATCAAAATACCGCGACAAGTGGTTTTGGCAGTGCTCTCGTGATGTTAACCTGACACTGCCTAAAGAATTCTGAAGAGACCGAAACAGGTGGAAATCTGAAGGAGCAAGGTCAGGACTATACGGCGGATGCATTAACACCTCCCAGCCAAACTCTCTTAATTTTTGCTGAGTGGCTAAAGATGTGTGAGGTCTAGCGTTATCATGATGAAAAACCACACCCCTTCTGTTGATTAATTCCGGCCTCTCTCAACTTCTTGCTTTAATCTCATCGGTTGTTCGCAGTAGAGTTCAGAATCGATGGTCCTACCTGGTGGTAACAGGTCATAATGAATAATGCCCTTCCAATCCCACCACACTCACAGCATCACCTTGTTGCGAGTTAACCCGGGTTTCGCCACAGTCTGTGAAGCCTAACCGGCCTTTGACCACGACCTTTTTCGCACGTTCTTGTCGTACGTCATCCACTTTTCATCACCAGTTATCAGCTTCTTCAAAAATGGGTCGGTTTCATTACGTCGTAATATAGAATCACAAATGAGTACACGGTTCATTAGGTTTCTTTCAGTGAGCTCGTGAGGTACCCAAATATCGAGCTTTTTTGTGTACCCAGTTTTTTTCAAATGTGCCAAAACTGTTTTATGGTCAATTCCCAGTTCTTCAGCTACGTCGTAACTACTGATATGCCGATCTTGCTCCACTTTTTCAAAAATGGCATCCTTTTTATCCGTTATAGGGCGACCAGAGCGACGTGCATCTTTGACATCAAAATTTCCAGATTGAAAACTTTTAAACCAAATTTGTGCTACTCTCACAGACACTGCACTAGGTCCATAAACATCGCAATTTTTTTTCGCGCTTTGCGTTGCATTTTTACCTTTTTAGTAGTAAAATTTTAAAAGGTATTGAATTTCTTCATTAGATTTACTCATCTTGACTGTACGAAAAACAAATGAAAATCACACATTTTCCTAATTTGAATTTGGAATTATGTTCTTTAAAATTTAAACTTTCAATGATACCAAAACCAGCCAGATACAAATAGTATAGCCAAAGAGATTTTATTACAAGTTCATACATACTATAATGCGAAAAGACTCTTTCCCCAACCTAATATATAAACGATATGCATAAACAAAATCTGTCAGGTGACATAATACTATATGTTGAGGACACCAGCTTATTTTTGTTTGGCAACAATATCGATCACATCTTTAAACAACCGCAGCAAGATTTAGATACTCTTTCTAGATGGTTCCAAGACAATTTGCTCACCGTTAACACATCTAAAACAAAAGAACCACTTTTTTTCAGTGCTAGGAACAAAAAAAATGATAGGTAATCCCTCAAGGCTGTGTATAAATAACGAACCCTTAACCAAAGTTGATTCTGAAAAGTATCTTGGTCTCCATCTAGATAAAATTCTGATGTGGCAGCCGCACCTAGATAAACTAAGATCTAAACTATCTTCTATTATGGGTGCGCTACGGGGTATCATTCGTTGCTGGCCGAAATCTGTCAGGTTTATTAATACAACGCTATGGTTAAACCTGATCTAGAGTTCTAGACTACTTAATAGAAGTGGGGGGGGGGGGGGAGGGGCACTGCAGCTAAAACAAACTAGAAAGAAATCGAAACATGTCAAAATAAAATAATTAAACTATTATTCCATTACCACTATCTAACTCCCACAGAAAACATATACAGAGAAACTAAATTGATGACACTATCGCACATTTATAATTACAACACTTGCATATTAGTACACAGGCTATTAAACAAAGATATACAATCTAAAATAACGTTTACAAAAAAAGGAGAAACACAAAAACGTATTACTAGACGAAAAAACAACATCTGCATGAGACCACCACGTACTAACTACGGAAGGAAAAACATATTATATGAAGGAGAAGAGTTATATATTAAATTGCCGAACGACATTAAAGAGATCCTAGAGTCCTATACTCTATACAAAACAACCTTAAAGCACCACATCTTGAAAGACTTCTCTCGATTTTAAATCAGTTACCCATTTATAAAGTCAATTTTATTTCTTTGATTTATTAATTTGCTTCTACTACATCAAATTATTACTTATTTATAATACATACCAAGGTATAAAATACATTTAAGTACTTATCTATCTCATAATTTTGAAACATTAACAAATTTAAAAATATTGATAGCTTGCTACCAATATTGACTATGTGTAATTGCCATTAACTTGCCATCAAGAAGCGATATGTAATTGTACACTCACTTTTTCTCGTTACCCACAACATTGTAAAAAAAAAAAAATGTGCAGAGCAGTTACTACTTACTAGTATAGATTATTTACGAGTACCTGCCGTTTCCTTCATAAGTTCGTGTATTTTAGTACTAAGATTAACTTGGATTTCTCATGTCAAGTGAATTGTATTCTTTTTGAGGAATAAATGTCTTAAACCGGAAATGGCGCCATTTTCATATTAGAAACGTCAAAGATTGTTGCAACTTTCCGACTGATAATAAACAAAATAATAATATGAGTTCAAGCGAGAAATTCGATAATAATATGGAATCTTCTCCATCTGATATCTTGAATGAGCCGCCAAAATCGCTTGAGTGCTATACAATTATATAAATCATGGAAGACTCGAAGAAATACTCAAGACATTTTCTTAAAATGTTTTGATGGCTTGTTTCATTACCTATTTTACTATTTTCTCGCAAATGTGTTGAAAAACGTTGTATGACACACGGGCGGAAATTGGTATTTACAAACTCGTGACTATGGTAAGCTAGCAGCTATGGTAAGTTAGCAGTTACATTCGTCTACTCGTTTGTAAAATATACCAATTTCCGCGCGTGTGTCATACAACGTTTTTCAACACATTTGCGAGAAAACAGTACAATAAGTAATAAAATAAGCCATCAAAACATTTTAAGAGAATGATTGAGTATTTCTTCGAGTCTTGCATAATATAAAATTATTGTAAATCATTAAATAGCACTCACTATTTTGGTGGCTCATTCAAGATATCAGGTGCAGTAGATTCCATATTAATATGGATTCCTCGCTTGAACTCATATTATTATTTTGTAAATATCAGTCGGAAAGTCGCAACAATCTTTGACATTTCTAATAAGAAAATGGCGCGAATTTGCAAATGGCGCCACGTGCACATGGTGAAAATTAGTACTATATCTTTCGTCTCATTTTCTCTTTAATAATAAAGTGAGATAAACGTATTGAGCAAAAGCGCTTCCAAGGAGGTTCGATCATTCAGCTTATTTATCCTCGTAATTTGAAACTCCTTGGTGGAATTTTTATATACTTTTTATGGTAATTAAAAAAAAACCGTAAAGGATACGCACGGCGCTATACAAGGAAGAGGGCGGTAAAACATGTACTTAGGTGAGAGTACCTATTTTACCGCCCGTTCCGTTGTATGGTGCGTCATTTTTAACTTTCGAACAATGTATACAGGCTTCGTAAATGCATTTTTTGAGCAAATGTGTTGAAAAATATATATCAACATAATTATGTTATCGATAGTATCGATGTACCTATTGTGTCATTCTCTAGGTCTCCAAAAGTGAAGTTAGAACAAGCAGGAATTCTGTATTTGTTATTATTTTAAATATAATTCCTAAGCATTCAGAGCATTAATGTGATAAAATGCGACCATTTTCCGCATCTATTTGTAAAAAAAATTGTTGCAGTTTTAAAACATGGCATTTAAAGCAGTTAAACATTCCAGTTGTGATTACGTATGAAATGAATAAGTCTGTGGGTTTTATTTCTTAGATGAGTTACTTCCGGGTACTGCACACGTAATCATGATTGTCACGTCTACTAAACACATACAAACCTTAGATTTTGTGAAAACAAGCGGGATTTATTTCATTCACGACTGACGTCGGCCGATAGCATGTACGTGAAATGGTCTCGTCTATCTGTCTTGCTCTAACGTACGCTTAGACTATGCTGTTTCTCTTTTGCTTTGCCAAACGCTAGTAGTATATTGTACTAAATATATGATCAGAACAGTCGTTGGCGAATTTTCTCCCACGCTTACAAGGTTGTACCTATACAATGTTGTAATGAGCGTCACTGTCCCCTCTACAGTACAACATAAACCTACCATATTCGGCCGTTCGCACAGAGCCTTCCGTTCCCTTTACTGTCAGCCTCTATATTATATTGTAGTCTGGTCAGACTTTCTGTCTCAAGTGAGCGAGAGACGCGGAACGCCGCGCGCCGTGAAGTTGCAAGTACCCACGTACTAGCGATATCTACACAGAGGAAATATTTCAACGGGGCTCACTGTGACATGCTAGCCGTTAAAGATAGAAAGTGGTTTCATGTTAGAGTTGTGTTTACTAAAGTCCAATTTTATTGTAGGTTCCATCGATGTACCCAATTGAACGACTAATGCTAGTCTCTCTCACGAGTTATAAAACGTTGTTGGTCTCTGTCTATGCTGCCACTCACCTGAAGGCGGACGGGTCGGGCCCGACCATGGCCACGAGCTGCGGCACGTCGTGCGAGTGCGCCACGAAGCGCGCCAGCGCGCGGCAGGCGCGCCACAGGTGCTCCTCGCCCGGCGCCCACTGCAGCAGCTGCAGCAGCGCCATGGCCAGCTCCACGCACACCTCGTCGAACACCTGCCGCGAGTTTAGACACAATACGCGCACACACACACGTGTGTACAGGTACACCTTCGCCGCTTAGTCTATCCGCTCAAACAGTGACAGTGCCCCGAATGACACGCAGGCATTCAATGTAACGCATGTATGTCTAGTAATAACCCTTGACGTTTTATAGCACGCTACTATTTAAGCGGATGGACATTTTTGGTGAACAAATGTGGCTAATACATTTTTTTTTTTTTTCGTTTTTGATGTTTTTGGTTGTGATGATTTTGTTTAAAATTTATATGGAAAATCATGACGCAATATAAAGGTATCGAAGTCACAATATAACGGTAATATATAGCCGTTTTTTAGGGTTCCGTACCACAAAAGGATAAAACGGAACCCTTATAGGATCACTTGGTTGTCCGTCTGTCTATGTGTCTGTCAGTCTGTCAACACCCTTTTTCTCAGGAACGCGTGGACGTATCAAGTTGAAATTTATATCAAATACGTAAGTCTGCGGTCCCTTAGTGCTCTAAATAATCAAGGTTCTAAGTCAATACAATAAAAAAATACGGCTATTTATACGACATATTTTGATATTCTCAAATAAATCAAAACCTATAGGGTACTTCTCGTTGACCTAGACTAGAATAGACTAGATCCATGAAATTTGGCAAGAAGCAAGGTCTCACAGCACAAGCAAAGGAAAAAGTCCGAAAATTGTTAATTTGTAGTTTTATCACAACTTTTTTTTTGCGATTACATAATTAGGTACATTTGCAGTTGGCAAATTGACCGTGGCGTATATCGATGTATGGGAGAACATGTCTTTCAACTACAATGTTAAGTTTGTTTTTGTGATAAATTCATCCCAACTACGGAACCTTTCATTGTGCGTAGTCCGAAATGCACGTTGCCGGTTTTTTAAAAATAAGTATTACACAAATCGGAAGATGTTGTCGTCCCAACATTGATAAATATTTTCTTTGTGTTCAAATGTGACTAGAGAACAGTGATGTCGGCACACAGTGTCAAAGTAATCACACGACAGTTAGAGCCACATCCGACAGAGCAAGCCGCTCGCAAACACGCGGCAGGGCGCGCCTGTCACACAGCGCGCGCCGCCCGGGTCCTAGCACCATTCAACTGAATCCAACAACGTAATCAGAGTAAGCTTGAAATAACATAAGATTGCCTCCTGACATTATTACCCACACTTCATAAGCTATATGTACACATTTCTTTTAATTGTCGTTTACATATTTACACGAAGACCAGATTGCATTATTTTATAATAAATAACTATAAATACCTCTTTAATTCTCATGTCTTTGTGAAGATAACATTTTCCTCAAAACACCCAATATTTGTATGGTACGGATGTGATCTGAGACTGTTGTCGTGAGAACATCTCTAGCAGCTTCCCGCCGCGCTACTGCTGCGGATTAGTAGCCTAATAATCCGCTAAACTTAATAATATCTTGATCTAGCACACGAGATTGTCGACATGTGGGACGTGGTCTCTGCAATCATTGTACCGATAATTTTACCAGTAAATGGCTTAATAGCGGAGAAACCTTGACCAACACCTCAGGAGGCTCTGATTGCGCGGCTGGATCAAGGGCTTGATTCAGAAAGCAGTACTCCTGGACACGGCACGTATAGTGAGGAGGTTCCTCTCTCTAGAGCCCTGACCACCGGCAGCTTGGACCCTGTTCCTGGTGCCGATCGGTCACTATTTTTTGTATTTTTAAATGTTTTTTTTTAATGATTTTATAAAAATATTTAAAAATGTAATTAATGTGTATACAAATGTAATAAAGGAAATAATAATAAATAATATTTAATAAAAACGTTTACAAAAGGTCTACATTTAGCCAATAGTAGTATAAATATCCTATACAATTATAGTGCGTACTAATAAACTAAAGCTAAAATATTTTTAATTACAGGTGCAAGTAATGATGGTTCGGAATTAGAATGCTAGGTAGCGACCCGCCCGATCTAGGTTTATTCAAACCTGTGTTTCAGGCCATCACTTTACATTTTAATTATATTGGGACATTTTTTTTTTTAAAGTAAAAGTAATATAAAAATAATCTATTAACAACTATGAGAAAAAGCATATTGATACATTAATACCTAAATCTATCCTCTGTAAAATAATTATAATACAAAAGTACTACTAGTTACTTACGAGGGAATAAATTATAATCATGACAAAATTTCTAGAAGTTTTTCTGTGTCTGTGTAATTGAGTATCGCTAAATATTCTGATAACATTGTTCTAAATTTTTTATAGCTAACACTATAGAGGCTTAGTACCTTGTTCAGCCTATTATACAGAAAAGGTCCTAAGAATAGATAAAATCGATTAGCAAACGCATGTTTAATTTGAGGCTTGATGCAAACCAAGTCCTTCCTTCTCTTGTCGGAGGGTACTGGGTCAAAAGGAAGTGCAGTGTGCTGGTGTAGAACTATGCTGAGAATGAATAATTGCCGTACTGTTAGCACATTACATGCTATGTAAAGCTGGTGCGTAGGTAATCTAAAAGGGCGAAAGGTAGCAACCTTTAGAACTACTCTTTGAGCGCGCTCTAGGGGGAGTAAAATTGTTTTTGCAGCACCACCCCAAGAAGTTATGCAATATGTAAGAATGGATTGACACAAAGCTAAATAAACCTGTTTAATTAATTTATAATCAGCTATGTTCCGTAAATTCTTAAAAACCTATATTAATTTGCGCACTCTAGTACATAGTAAATCGATATGTTTGCGGAAATTTAGGTTGGAGTCAATAGTGACACCTAGATATTTCCGATGCTCAGCGTTAGCTAAAGTGGGACACGAACATGTAGTGTCAGCGCTCGTGCAACAATTATGTGCGTAAATTTTTAGATTAGTAAGCGGTATGTTAGTATTTCTCATTGTAAATAAAATGTGTTTTGTTTTATCTGCATTTAATGTTAGGATATTATCATGGAGCCAATCAGACACAATGTTAAAGCCTTTCTGAGCATGTTCATAGACCTCAACTCTAGATTTAGCTGAGAACAATAGAGCGGTATCATCCGCATAAGACATTATGATACCATTTTGGAGTGGCAGACTGCACAGTTCATTTATATAGATTAAAAATAACGTGGGGCCCAAAATGCTACCTTGTGGAATTCCAAAACAATTATTTTTAAGTTCAGAACTTGTATACTGACCTATTTTGACACATTGATGCCGATCGCTGAGATAATCAGAAAATAGTAGAAGTTGTGCTCCTCTTATCCCAAGTGTTTCAAGCTTGTGCAAAAGTAAAGTACAAGAAATAGTGTCGAAGGCCTTGGCAAGGTCTAGAAAAATCCCAAGTGTGTGCATACCATTATCCAGATTCGTAGAAACATAATTAGTTAATTTGTGTACTGCTTGGCTAGTTGATCTTAAGGGCCTAAAAAATGAATGTATGTAAAAAGATTACATTACATTCGTATTGGCCGTTTTCACCTTTCGCGAATCTGCTGGCATCAACAGCTGCCTGCGCGCTGTATGCTGTAACGCCATTACGTGGTTACATCTATTTATTATAAAATTCAGGGAAATACGACGTATGAGCATGTATTATGTACGCGTCCCGTCTTCTATAAGACCGTTTCTTAGATAACGACATTCATAAATCAGGTGTTTGAGAGAGATACCGATCGGTTCACGTTTACGATCATTACAAACATTTTAAAATTTTCTTACTAAATTATTATTCTCTAATTTATTATTATAAATGATTAGAAGATAACAATGTTATACCTGTTCTGGGTGCATAATTAAAAGAAACAAGTTCGAAGATGATTAAGATAAACAAGGTAATTAATTCTTAAAGCTTTGTAACTGTTTAGTAGGTATATTATTTTGTTCATTAGGAAAAACGTTGAATATTTTATTTTTGCAACAAAACGGACAACAAGAGTAATATAAACGTGAAAAACCTTGAGGAAGGTTATTTAATGAGGAACGCACCTGACAACTTTAGTTATAATGGTGGTAAACAGGTGCCCGGCACACGTAAGTATTGAGAAAATCTTAGCTTAGGTCCGGTTAAATAAGTTAAACTGAGATTTTGTCTCCCTGCTATTACTAATGTAGGTAAGTACAAGAATTAATTCTCATTACAACTCACAAATAATAGATAAGATATATACGCGAGTAAGTGAAGCCGAATTATATTAGTTCGGTATTCTCCCCATCACAGTGGCATGTGGCGCACGTCGCACGCGGCGGTCAGCTCCGTAACAATGTTGCCTGTTCCGTTTTTACGGTCTAGCACCGGCGCCGGCGTACAGTGGATAGTCTCCATAGAAGAGGTTGGACGAAGGCAGCTTGTGACATCGAAATCGACTTAAAAAAATGTAAACATGCTATCAACCTACAATATGTATGCTTAGACTTTTTCTAATTGGACTCATATCAGATCAGGAGAAAAAAAAAGTGTTTTCTTAGTATGGAAATGACACTTCCACCGCCTGAGTTTCATCTTGTTTCGGGTAGGTAGTCATTACTATAATTGGTATCTATCTACTAAGCGCCACCATGTTGTCCAAAGGCACTTGATGCCCCCAATGGTATCACTTTCTGAGATATAATCGATTTTCATTTTATCAAAATAAGTTCACTGCATGCGTGGATTAGGTTTATGGAATGATAACTGCACATCTTTTATAAAACACGGCAGGCGAAAGGCGAACAAATGAAGAGAAAAGTGAAAGAACGAAAATAAATTATTCAAGAAACCTTCAGAAGAGAAACCGGTTTGCTGCTGGATGTAGTTAAACAACACAATAAAACAGTAGCAATACCAATTGCGGCAATTCAGCAAGGCGGTTTTTTTCCAACCCTGAGAAGACTACGCAAAGTTCTGGGTTAGATAATATTAATTTAATCAGGAGAATGGCTGTTGATTTTGTCTTGTGTTTCTTCGGAAGAGAAAATAAATACAACAAAAATCGGAGAGTATCTGCTGCTGTGAAACTGCATTACTTTTGTGGAATTATGGCCATGGTATGATACGCCATCTAGTCTGCACAAGCCACTGATTCATGGTCCGCAGATAGTAGAGCATTTATCTATAGTGCCTATAGGCTTCCTGTCGGAAGAAGCCTCCGAAGCGAGAAACAAAGTTTTCCGGGAGTATAGGGAAAGCCATACCCGAGAATGCAATAGTTTGGCAACTATTTAATGAAAACATTTTGCACAATCTTCTGCTATCTTCGGATCCTTTGCTGACAATTATTCGGCGAAAGATGAATCCAAAAGTTAAAAAGTCTATGTTTAAGGAACTTGATGATTTATAAATGCGTGACGAAAATGAAACTGAGTTCATGAATGTCACCACATGACCTGATTCTGACATAGAATGTAGTGACGATGATGACGACGAAAATGGTGACGATGACAACAGTGAAGATGTATTTCAGTAAGTTTCATATTTTTGGTTTAAGGAAAAATTTGGCATTGTTGAAAGCTTAGTATGTAATATTAGCAATTAAGCTAATATTTTATAACATTATATTTTTATTTTAGTTCTTAATTAACTAATTTTGTTGAAAAGTTAATTGTTTACATTTATTTTATTTTATTTATATACTAAGAGTGAAGCCTTTCGAAGGGGTAACCCATTCAATGGGTTACCTTTAGCATGATGTAACCCATTGAATGGGTTTTATACTAAAAATTCAATGAAAGGGTTAAATGATAACCCATTGAATGGGTTTCATACTTGAAACCCAGTGAAAGGGTTACATGATAACACATTCAATGGGTTCTATACCTACTTGAAACCCAGTGACATGAATAAATCATATGTTATTTCGATATCCGCCCAGCACGAATAGCATGACCAATTCTATCTCTATTCTACCCAGGGACCGTTTTGGTTACCATTTTAGAAAAACCCTATGAAAACCCTTTCCATAGAAAGGGTTTTCGATAGGGGTTTTCTAAGCAGTTAATCAAAAACCCATACGGTGTGGGTAATTTTGAATGGCTTAAACTAAGCCGTTCAAAAGGGTTAACCACACCGTATGGGTTTTTATCGAAAACCCTTTCAACGGGTAACCAAAATTTAATTGAATCCGTTCAAAAGGGTTACCCATATCGTATGGGTTTTTGTTTAACCGCTTAGAAACACCCTATCGAAAACCCTTTCAATAGGTAACCAGAATGGTCCCTGATACCAGAGGATGATAAGTGATTACGCACCTCCGCGCTGCACTCGCACCGCGGGGTCGCACGGTGGGCTGAAAATCGGCTTTCATAGACTTAGGGATTTCAATTTGCAAGTGCCGGATTTTTTGCCGGATATCGCTTCTATTAGTTAATACTATATTCAAAAATGACACCCGAGTTAATTCGGCACAAAAACGATGGAATTATAATTTTTTTACGAAAAATTTGTATGAAGCTAGTATGAAAAATTAATTATCTCATAAACAGCAAGGAAAACCGTAATATCCTTACAGGTGGTTATAGTACTAACTATTTATGATTTTTTGACATATGTCAAATAACGGTTATCGCTATTTATTTTTTTTAATCTTCAAAATATTTTTACATATGTAACGGTTCCTTTTAGTGTTTATGTTGAGGAACACAGACTTTTAACAACACGTAACATTAAATAGCATCACCCCTATATTCCCGAAGGAGTAGTCAAAGGTTTATAGTACATCCACACTTATACAACTATGTTTGAGCTAGATATTTATCAATACAAAATGAATTTTAAAACTTTACATACAACCAAAATACTAAATAACAAATTGTTTAGTCTTCTAGTGAGTCTGAAAATAAGTGATTAAGTAATTATAATGATTTAGTCTTCTAATAAGTCTGAATAGGTGATTAAATGATTTCTGATAAGTAAGCTAATTTGTTGATTAGTTGTGTTATGAGTTCTAAGAAATGTTTTTGACGATTATAAATTTTCATTGGCACATCTTTTAAAACTCTAATGAGGGTAGTTAACTAATTATCGATGTTTTGCAATAAAAGAGCTAAAATTTTGCTTTATAATTTAGATTGTTCACAACTGTGTAACTGCTAACTTTTAACTAATTGTTTGCTCTGCGACTATAAAATCTTATAATGGAAAGTTTAATCACCAATTTAGATTTGTTTGTTCTTCTAAAAAGTGAGAGTACTTTATTTAATCATGAAGTATTCTTCAACGCTAAAAATACGCATTGGGGTTCACGACTAACTACCACTAAAGGAAAGGAACTTATGAGTGCCATGAAAGAGCTAAAGTGTGAAGCTATTTCTACCGGAAAACCAACTTATTGGCCAAGCGATCCACGCAAAGTCCCAGACCTAATAGACTTCTTTATAACAAAAATATATCTAGTAATTATTTGAGCATCGATGAATGTTTTGACATGAATTCAGACCATTCACCAATAATTTTATCAGTATGGCATCGGATCCTACGCATAGAGAACAATCCTACCCTTGTAAATACTCATACAGACTGGGAAAGTTTTAGAATAGACTTAGATAATACAATAGAATTAAGAGCTCCATTAAAAACTCCGGAACAGCTGGATTTGGAACTAAGTAAATTTACAACTAGTATACAGCAAGCTGCCTGGAAAAACACTCCGGAAAAAACACACCGGGTCAAGGCAACCGCCTACCCTGCATGTGTCATATAACCGAAAAGCGGAAACAAAGAAATAGATGGCATCCGACCAGATGTCCACAAGATAAAAAACTGCTGAACAACCTTACTAAGCGTCTTACAAAAGAAATTCAGCACTACAACGACTTCTCAACAAACAGCTACCTTAGCCAATTAACGAGTCATACTAAAACAGGCTACTCGCTATGGAAGGCTACCAAGCGCATGAAACGACCGATCATACAAATTCCTCCTATTAAGGAATAAAATGGGAAATGGGCAGTGACGGACGAGCAAAAAGCCTTAAGGTTCGCTGAGCATTTAGAACAAATATTCCAACCAAATGAAGCCCAGACTCACAATACGAAAATAATTCAGGGTGTACAAATTAGTTCAGACATAAGGTTGGTTACCACAAAAGAAGTATCCAGAGAAATTAAATGTAATTTTAATCGGAGAAAATCCCCTGGTTACGACCTAATTACAGGGGAAGTTTTACAAAATCTACCACGCAAAGCCATAGTCAAGCTTACCACGCTCATTGATGCTGCATTTCGGTTAAAATACGTTCCTGACATGTGGAAAGTAGCTGAAGTCATTATGATAGCCAAGCCTGGGAAGCCACCTCATGAAACAACATCTTACAGACCAATCTCACTGTTGCCTGTGATGTCAAAACTACTTGAGAAATTATTTCTAAAGAGATTGAAGCCTCTTATTGAAACGGAAAATCTAATCCCCGATTACCAGTTCCGATTTAGAGAACAACACTCTACGCTCGACCAAGTACACAGAATTACTAATATTATTGAAAGAACACTAGAGGAGAAGAAGGTGTGCTCCACGGTTTTCCTTGATGTTGCACAGGCTTTCGATAAAGTATGGCATGATGGCCTCATTTATAAACTAAAAACAATGCTGCCTCAACAATTTTCAGACATCTTAGAGTCCTATATATCAAACAGATTGTTTAGGATTAGACAAAGAAACGCTTATTCAGACCTTAGGAAGATAAAAGCTGGAGTACCACAAGGGAGTGTACTTGGTCCTGTCCTGTATCTACTATACACCTGCGATATTCCTGAGCTAGAAAATAATTTCATTGCAACCTTTGCTGACGACACAGCTATCATGGCTGTTGGAAATAGTCACGAGGAAGCCGTAGAAAAGGTTCAAGAGTCCATAAACCGTGTCTATGAGTGGACTGCAAAATGGCGTATCAAACTCAATGAAAGCAAGTCTATCCACATTGACTTCACCAATAAAAAGCCACAATACTTTCCGGTATTCATGAATAATCAACCAATACTATACGCGAATACTGCTAAATATCTTGGCATGACTCTGGATGCAAAACTGCGATGGAAAGAGCATGTCAAAAAGAAAAGAGCCGAACTAGATATTAGATACAAAAATGTATTGGCTACTTGGTAGACAGTCGCCATTGTCAATATCTAACAAATTGTTGTTATACAAACAAGTTTTAAAGCCTGTATGGACCTACGGTATTCAGCTGTGGGGTTGCACCAGCCAAAGCAATCGTCAAATTATACAACGATTCCAAAACAAAGTACTCAGGGATATATTCAACGCGCCCTGGTACATTAGAAACAGCGACCTCCACCGCGACTTCAAGATGGATGTCGTAAACATAGTAATAAAAAAATATGCAGAAGCTCACGAACACAGATGTCATCATCACGTGAATGTCGAGGCGATCCAGCTCCTTGACATCACTGAATTAGTGCGAAGACTAAAAAGGGTAAAACCTTTTGAGTTAGTTTAGTGCAGTGTGAGTGAACTTAAACTGTAGTGCAAGTGCTGACTAAAGAACACGAGAACTGTCTTCCCCTTAACATAAAGTGAATAAGAAAGACGTTATTGGACGATTTCTTAATTTTATATTTACTTAGCAGTTTAGGTTATATTTAAATTACTTATTAGCGAATAGGCTAGATCGTAATGTGAATAAAGTATCACCAGCAGAAATACTTTATCAAAAAAAAAAAAAAAAAAAGAAGTATTGTTTGGTGCAGTTGTATCCCGCATAGGCGATTGGCTTTCTGCCGAAGATCGAGTAACTCAAAGAATTTTGTCGGAAAATTGCGTACAGGCTCGACTTCAAACGGTGGGCAGCGAGAAGTAATGAGGACAAAGAAATGTTGCAGAACAGAAAAAAATGTATTCAAAATAAATTGATATAAATGAATTGATTGATATTGTGAAACAAGGCTCGGGAACTACCAATGACTAAATACCGCAAGACGGAATACCGCAAGAAAGTTTTTGTAGTTTCCCAATAAAACTGCAGCTATTACCGGGTTGGACGAAGATCTTATTAAAGATTTGCTGTGATTTTGCAAACGATAATATCTGGCGAGAAGATCGACGTAATAAGATTTAAAGATTTTTCCCGCAAAACAGCAGAAAAGTACGTGGAATTGTACGACTGGTACTACATGTCGACAACCGTACATAAATTATTAATACACGGGGCTGGCATAATCAAGAAAAAAGATATTGTGCCGATTGGGACTCTCTCGGAAGAAGCCTCAGAGTCTCGAAACAAAGATTTTAGGAGGTTCCGGGAACATCATTCGCGGAAAAGAAGCAGGCATGATTCTAATCAAGATATCTATAAATATGTATCTATAGTTACAGTGGCAAACGGCTACGGCTTCGCAGGGAGGCTGCGCAAGCCGTTAACAAATATAGGTAGTGTAGAGAGAGAAAGGAAACTCGAGTTCAGTTAATACATATTTTTACCTAGTAGGCTAGGTCGCGGGTAAGGTGACTGTTTACTGTTCTGAGCACTATCATACTTTAGGAAGAAGGGTACCGTCCTTGGCAGCACGTGGCAGACGTAGTAGGGTTCAGGCCTGGAGACTGCGCAGGCGGCGTGTGTTGGTAGCACGCTTCGGACGCCGATAGCGCACGGTCTAGCACAGCTTAGCGTACGTGCAGCCCGCAGATGGAGCAGCGTGTAGGTGTCCTGCCCTCAGTCTGGACGTAGAACCCCTAGCTTGGGGCACATAGATCTTGAGGTTCAGGAAAATAGCTCCGGCTAGCAATGCCAACGCATGTCAAAATGGCCGAGTGATCTTAGGAAATTACTGTTGTACCTCGTTTTTAGAGTTGTGCTTAGTAACTAACTAATAGTGAGTTTTTTAGCATCACTCGACTATTTACCGTTGAGACTCACAACGCTACAGTCCCCGGCTACAGAGAAAGGATTTTATCTAGATGAAATCCGCTAGAACTACCACTTCCTACTTGCTATCCAATCCTTAGCACAAGTCTGAAACCAGGCCGTATATAGCAAGGACTGGAACCATACTCAACAGCCATGAGTGAAACTAGTTAGTTCACTCAAGATTTCAAGACAGCAAGCATAGAAACATACAAGTTCGTGTGCAAGTTTATCTCAGTCGGTAGTGTTCTATTAGTGGTGGTTTCACACGGTTGTGTTCTACTAGTTCTCATGTGTTATAAGATACTAACTGTGTACACAATGGGAACTCACCTGATGGGTAACTAAATCAAAAACTAAAAACTTTAACCCAGTGCTGGCAGCGGTGAAATGCAATTCTTCAAAACTAAACTTCTAAAACTATGATAATAACAACTACACCAACAAGGGACTTAACACATACGTATACATACTTAACTACACCTACAGGTACACACTGTTTTTTTTTTTTACCTGTAATATAATAATAATAATATAACGTTTAATCAGTTAAAATCAAAATATCGAATACACCTCGTACATGTAGGAATACTACTAAATACACTGGTACTAAACGTTACAGTGTCAATCTAAGATTTCATTGCAAAGTTAAAAACGTGTTCCAATTACCTAAACTACATCGCTGAAACTACTAAACTAAGCTCTGTAACTACTAAACTAAACGCTGTAACTACTAAACTAAGCGCTGTAACTACTACACTAAGCGCTGTCACAACTAAACTAAGCGCTGTAACTACTAAACTAAGCGCTGTCACAACTAAACTAAGCGCTGTAACTACTAAACTAAGCGCTGTCACAACTAAACTAAGCGCTGTAACTACTAAACTAAGCGCTGTAACTACTAAACTAAGCGCTGTAACTACTAAACTAAGCGCTGTCACTCGCGTGTTTACTTTTGTAGCTTAAGCATAATCAGCCTTTAACGTCCCCACTGCTGCCATGCTGGGACACAGGCCTCCTCTCACAGAGAGCGAGTGGGCTGTAATACACCACGCGGGCCCAGTGCGGGTTGGTAGATATCACATGTCTTCTAATTTGTGGTTCAAGGACATGCCGGTTTCCTCACGATGTTTTCCTTCACCGTTTTGAGAGCAGTGGTGATGCAACTATTTACACAAAGTAAAGCGCCTGTCAGGTTCGAACCTACGACCTACAATTCGTAAGTCGCGGTCGTTATCACTGGGCCACCACTGCGTACCTACATGGGTACCGCTCGCTACATTTGTTATAAGTTAAGTTATTAGTAATAAACGAATGAATAGCAAGCATTCGATTCATTCGTTCGATTCATTCATTCGATTCATTCGTTCGATTCATTCATTCGCTCGTCTTTGAAAGACGATAAAATGCCTCGGTCGGTGCATATTATTTAATTTAGTATTAATCACAAATGTGTTTTTATTATTCTAATAAATGTTTATTAATTTTGCTAGTTTTAGGCTTCTTTCGAGTTACGATATTATCATTGGCTTCAGACAATGACGCAAGTTTGTGTCAGTAGATTATACAATTAATTTTATTGCGAATGCAAGCACATAATGTTTATAAAGGTTATTAATTAAGACTACAATGATCGGTTCGCAAATGCTAGGCGACGTCACGTCGCAGCAGACAAGGGCTTAGAATGGAGGGACGAGCTTGACTCCTACCAAAAGGACTAGCCCGTACAAGCAGAAAATAGAAGCGTGTGGTAAAGGGAGGCAGGTAATAGCCCTGCGGTGGCGCAACCCAAGCTAGACGTAGACGAGCGAGTGCAGTACCTTGCTCCTGGCGCCGCCGGGCAGCAGGTCGCGCAGCGCTTTGCCCACTTGGAACCGCTGCAACACACGCACTAGCGCTGCATCACTTGGCTCGCGCGCACGCACGCGCGTACACGTCCGCATTGTATCTCACAGCAACACACATCTCTCTACTGCTTAATGTATTTCTATTTTGTCTACTGGCACTTGTTTTTATTCCTGTTATTTGTTATCTATTAATTGTGCTATTTGTGTTGCGCTAGACATGAACACATTTATCATCTTCACATCGCGCGCCGATCAACGATATTATGCGATATATTTATTGCATTACCCTAAGGTCGACTGGCATATACCAATACCTAGGTCCGCTTTTGTGCATAAAGGTAAAACACACATATGCATAACATTATACTGTCACATTAAAATTTGAAGTAGGTAAATGTGTCGTGGACATTTGTTTCGGCTAATGTACAACATAACATAACATCACGCCTGTAATCCCCGAAGGGTTAGGCAGAGGAGTACCTATAGTACACCCACATTTCGCCAGTTATGTTTAAGTCCCATGTAACAGGGGGCGAGCCCATTGCCATCAACCGGGCACAAATCCAGACTCCGGGCTGCCACAGAGAAATTCCGAATGGAAAATCCCAATAACACTTTGCCCGACCTGGGAATCGAACCCAGGACCTCATGCTCAACAGGAGCACTAGACCACCGAGGCAGTCAGCTAATGTGTTTTGTTCATATTGCCTAACAATGTTCTCAAACAGTTACAATATTATGAAATACTATAAATTGTTATTATTGTCGAGATGAAAATACGTAAACCAGATATTTAGTGTGTTGTTGTGAAATAAAAATAAGAGATAATAATATATAAATTAAAATGAAGGAATTGTTACAACAAAAAAACAAAATGATGAGCAGCATACTCAGAGAACAGGTAGCGAAGCGTGGGCCGTAGCAATGTTAGAGGGCGGGGAGGGGCGAGACTTTGTTAGCTTAGCACATAGTGAGCAGCGAGTAAAAGATTATATGATTATTTGTTAAAATATACACATATATAAAATATGCACAAATAAGCAAACATTTGATCTGTGTTATTATAATTTTGTACACGACTGACAAAGTGACTTAAAATCACATACGTCATGTTCGTGTACGGGCGCCGTCAGTAGGGACTGGTCATCTCTTAGCTGCCATGGCTTATTTTAATTTAATTGTTTTATTTTTCGGACGCTTTTGACGTTTTGCATCGTTCTCACATGTATAATTTCAACATGCTTAACCAATATTTTGTTACCATATTATGTTAATTTGAAAGAGTGTCCGTGGAGCTTCTTGCCCGTTCTTCTCCATAGGTAACTACTACGCTTTGGAATGGGCAAATAGCTTCATCTCTCTGGCTGACCGACCCCTTGACAATTCAAAAGTGCCTGTAATTGGTTTATTTTAAATAAATGCTTTGAGTTTGACACCTTTAATATGGGGTTTTTTATTTTACCGTATTTTCTCATAAGTTCTACTCACAGTAGTACGCAATATATCCATACTAATAATCCCCACGACTGAATGTCGGTGCCGGCGCGCGGCGGCCTCTCCCAGCGCAGACGAGCCGAGCACGCAGGAGACATCCAGCTCGTATCTCTCCACTCCGTCAGTTGCATTTTATATATTTACAATTATTTTATACTAATTTATAATGACGTACATATTTAGTGCTATTTATTTTAGAAGTACATGACTGCCTCGTTAGTCTAGTGGTCGCAAGCACGACTGCTGAGCATGAGGTCCCGGGTTCGATTCCCAGGTCGGGCAGTGATATTGGGATTTTCCATTAGGAATTTCTCAGAAGCAGCCCGGAGTCTATGGCAATAGGCTCGCCCCCTATTACATGGGACTTAAACATGACTGGCGAAATGTGGGTGTACTATAGGTACACCTCTGCCTAACCCTTCGGGGATTACAGGCGTGATGTTAAGTATGTAAGTATTTCTGTATGTTTATTTGAACATTTTTTTTTAAATATTTAAATTAGTGAAGTTTTATGTATTTTGTTTTCTCTTCTACTCTTACACACGTTGTCTATATCTCTTTGTCTACTTTCCTATCGCAGGTATGCTGGAAGAGATTTCTTTTTAAATAAGCATCACCTTTGTACGTATTTTCTGGGGGCCTAAAATGGACGCTTTGGCAGAATCATAATAATTATGACAATATTATGAATCATATTAAAATTCGTAAAATGGTCACAAACTGACAATTCATAATAAGATCTGCGTACAATTCATAGCCCGCAATCTGTTTGACAACTGCTATTTGACATTAGACTTCATTTTAACAATTCATATTTTGTGGACCATTTATTATTTGTTGTCTACACAGTGTACACTATAAACAGTACGCTATATATCTTTATACACGATCTAAGGACATTGTCAGACTAACTGGTACTATGAGTTCTGCACATAGTTTTAGACCCCCCCCCCCCCCCCCCAAGTTAGAACGGTAACTTCAGTTGTAACAAATCTAAGGCTAATAAAATTGTTACCTATAGGTTCTTATGATATATTGCGTACAGAAGCTGTTATTAATAAATAAAGTAGGTACATCGCGACAACTAGACAACCGTCAGTCGTCATCAGTGATGTCATCCGCATTATTATTAGGCACGGGTGGCGAAAAATATTGACTGTTATCAAGGGTTTTGGGCGCTGGTGAATATCAATTCACGAACAGTTGTTGTGGCGATGTTCACTGCGACACCAGTTCTGATGTTCTGTGGAAGTTCGTCGCTATCGCCTATCGCAGTATTAACGCCGATATTCACACCTCCGCCGTGAAACCATACCAGCGAAACCGCAGTAGTTCAATTGCAACTGGCTCGCGTCCGGTTCGAGTAGCGGAACATGCCACGAGCCAGTTGAATTGAACTACTGCGGTTTCACTGCTATGGTTTCGTGGCGGAGGTGTGCTACCGGCGTAATTAATCATACTGTTCGAACGCCTCGCATTCCGTCCAGTAGAGTACATACAAATTCAAACCAGGTACCTAAGTATCCGTGTTTGTGTTCTATAAATGTAATTTATTTAATTTCAGAATTCCTATAATTTGAATAGACTTATAAAAAAAGTCAGACGGAACTCCCGCTAAGACAAAACTGTGTCCCGTAATGGCGGCGACAGTCTTATGTGTGAGTGAATTTAGGGTTGTCATGATAGCCAAAATTACCCACTTAATATTGTTTTATTTTAAGAAAAATACAGGTCGGCATACAAATTTGAGGTACTGCATATGTAACAACTCGCCGGAGTCCTCCTTTAGTTGTATAAAAGTCATTCGTTGCAAAATGTAAACTGCAAATGACACTGTAATTGTTTTCAATCCAATCATTTCGCCAAAATTCATTTACTTTAGGAAATCTAGTAGAAAGAATATAAAACAACTAGTAATAATAAAATTAACCTAAATAAATTGAATAGATTTAAAAATATATTAATTTCCCATATATTTAGGGTAATTTGCACACGTGAATATTGGCAACACTGGCCTTGTGATGAATTATTTTGTTCTGGTGAATAAATATTGATTGTAATCTATAAAATCGGGAACTAAGTTGTTGAATTATTCATTTACCTATGAAACGTGATTCCTGTATTTTTTTTCTTCCGATCGCTACGGTTTTTGCAACATTTCACCACACAAGACATGCTTTATTTCAATACTTTTTTTGCCGCGTAAACGTGTCAACTGTGTTGACGTTTGCACGCGTAATGGGTGAGTATGCTGTGAATGTGTGCGTGGGGGCCTGTACGTACAGCGAGCTGGCTGACTCTGAGTGACACAGTTTTCTGTTAGCGACAATCCGTCCGAGTTTTTTATACGTCCATGATAATTTGTTAAAGAAGGAAGTTTTGGAAGCCAGTCTTCAATTTTTTCGGCAATCAAGCAAATTGATAGGATGGTGGCATTTGGCTATGAACTGTACTTGAAGTCATTTGAACATACACGCATACACCTACTCCAATATACAGTACTCATTCAAGCTCAAACGCTATAAATATTATTTCATACTCGAATGTATTTATTGAGTAATAACATCATTTTATCTATAATAGTTTAACCAGTCAACCTGTTCATTATAGTTATGTGTGTCATACATAAACCACGCAATGTCTTCAATCTCTTGAATGACTTTGTATAAATATTTTTAGTGTAAATGTTCACGTAGTTAACGTGAAGATCGTCACATCAGGTGAACATTGCGTCATGAACGTGTGACTAATTGACCAGTCGAGGGTATATGTGCTCTGTTCCAAAATTATCTGATAAAAATGTAAGCAAATGGATCTGAACCAAGTCCCCGTGGACGCCAAATCGTAACGCTAGACTTAAGCTTTGGTTTCCTAAGAAGGCGGTGAACGGTTGTCGGTTACACAATAACGGCTGTTCAAATACAGAGCGTTTTGACACCTTCATGTCAAATACTGGGGAAAATGACAGATTTTCATGACGACCGTTATAATATGACGGAACGGCTTTCTTTGGATTAGGAAACCAAAGCTGTACAACCCGAAATTCTAATTTGTAACACCTTAAAGATGTTATTCATTTGACAACGGAGGTTAATTTTATAACCTCACTTTTCGCTTAATGGAATAATATTGTTCAAGCAATAATTGTTGTAAAGTGGTGAGATATTAAATTGAAACCTTTAAAATACAGACAAATGTGTTAGTAGTTCCTTTTGTGAGTGATTGTGTATGAATTTAACCTGAAGAGGTTTTGCTTACACTGTCATCAGATATGTTTGGAAGAGAGTATAGTGAATAGTGAGAACAAGTAAAGCGAAAGGATACAGACCACGGTCTTTACCTCCTTGGTGGCGATGTTGTGCATGAGCGCCGTGCCCACGTCGCGCAGCGCCAGGTCGGCGCTCAGGCAGCTGTGCACGCACACCTGCAACAGCCGGCACGAGCTGGCAGTAGTGGCTAGCTTTGGGTGAAGTGAGCATTCCACGTGGGTATGCTTACGTCACGTAACTTCTCACCGTCAGATTTTTAAAGAATACAACGGCTGTTGACTTTATAAAATTAGTTCAAATCGATAAAAGGTGCATGTTACAACGTTGCTACCCACACTGTTCATAGAGATTCACATATTTGGGCATTTCAATATAGATCATCTAATTTATAATTCGCCTTCACAGCATTTGCACACACTTGCGAAGTATTTGTATAAACGTAATACCAGAAAAAGAAAAAGCATGCGCTTCAGCAATAAGTCAGCTCATTTTTGAGATACCGATTAACGGTTGAATGCCGTAATTACTTACAGAAACAATTAACCGGTTGAATGCTATTAACTTACAGAAACAATTAACCGGTTGAATGCCGTAATTACTTACAGAAACAATTAACCGGTTGAATGCCGTAATTACTTACAGAAACAATTAACCGGTTGAATGCCGTAATTACTTACAGAAACAATTAAAAAGCCATTGTGTGCCGCGTAAATTCACGTTCAGTCAATATGTAAATACGAAATCAGCAAAATAGTGACGTAAATAAAACTACTTTTACATGTTAATAAAGCAAAACTTCATTCCCTTTATCTAAGATTCATATTGAGTTTTGCCAATTTTAATTCTGTAAGTATACAGTTTTTTTTTTTTAATTATTATTTATGTTCGGAATATTAAAACATTCGGTTGTGTTCATTAACAATGTTATTTTTATGTGGTCAATGATTTTTGCGCACCCTAATACTCTAATAAGTTTATGTTTGCGCCAACTTATATGTATAAAAATGTAAGTGAATAAATAAATAATAAACGTTGAAGCGATGGATTTTGATCAGGTTGAGGTAGAAACTTCCACGATGTCCTTCAAAAGATACACAATTGGAAAGCACCAGACTCTGATCAGATACACAACTATTGGTACAAAAAAATTACACACATGCACCTCAATAACTGTATTAACGGTTTTATAAGAGGCCCAAACATTATTCTGTCATACATTACAGAAGGTAAAACTTACATGCTTCCGAAACACCCTAATGATAGCTAATCCAGCAAAATATAGGCCAATTACCTGTCTGCAAACCATATATAAGATATTGACATCGTACATTCAATCAACTCAGCTTATAGCAGTCTACTACCGGACGTAGGCCCCTCCCAGGCTGCGCCACAACACCCTGTCCTCCACCCTCCAGATCCAGTCTGTCCCAGCCAACTTACTACCACCTTACCACTCTTAAGGTCGTCGGTCCATCTAGCTGGGGGGCGCCCCACACTACGCTTGCCGATACGCGGTCTCCACTCCAGGACTCGTCTGCTCCACCGGCCATCGGTTTTTCGACAAACATGGCCAGCCCACTGCCACTTCAGCTTGCTTACTCTGCAGGCTATGCCGCCAGTAACTACGGTTCACTTCCGGATAACTTCATTTCTGATCTTATCCTTCAAAGAAACTCCGAGCATAGCCCGCTCCATAGCACGCTGAGTGACCTTGAATTTGTGGACCAGCCCGACTGTTAGTGTCCACGTTTCGGCATCAGATGTCATAACGGACAGGACGCACTGGTTGAGGACCATCGTGCATTACTCACATCATATACAAACATCTTGAAACAAAACGGATACTGACAGAAAGGGTGAACAGAAAGGGTGTAGGAAGTTCAGTCAAGGTTGTAAAGAATAGTTAACAATAGATGCGGTAATACTTAAACATGTCCAACTTACTAAGAAAGATTTATGCTCTATGTATATTGATTATAGGAAAGCATACGATTCAATATCTCACTCGTGGTTACTCAAAGTTTTGAATTTATACAAGATACATCCACAACTCATCAACTTTTTAGGAAATATAATAAACAAATGGCAGACGCGATTACACCTGAACACATCCATAGGAATAGTTAAGGCAGAACACATCATCATCCCAGCGAGGAATATTCCAAGGAGACTCACTCAGCCCACTATGGTTCTGTCTCGCATTAAATCTGCTTTCAAATAAACTTAATGCTTTAAAACCCGGGTATCAACTACAGTATATTGATACAACGACTGATATACCGACTCAACAGCAAACTTGTAAAATAAACCACCTGCTCTATATGGACGATATCAAACTGTACGCATCATCACCAGATGACTTACATGAACGAGCTAATGCTACTGAACAATTTTCAAATGATATCGCTATGGAGTTTTTGTGTGTGACAAATGTAAAATTAATTCAAGCAGAGCGAGCAAAACTTATTCACATTCATACCACATGCAGACAGGTGTCACCATAGAGTCATTAGACGAGAACGGGACCTACAAATATTTAGTTTACACAGGCTAAACAGATTCGTCATAAGAAAATTAAAGCTACACTCACTAAGCAATTTGAACATAGATAAAAAACAATATGTCATAAACAAATAAACGCTCGAAACACTATAAATGCCATAAACACCTAAGCAATCCCTGTTCTTACCTATTCTTTTGGTATCATAACAAGACCGAACTCCAACATTTGCAACGGGTGACAAAATACCACTCTGACTAAACACAGAAGGCACGATCCTAGGTCATGTGTACAGAGGCTCACGCTGCCAAGGAACGACGGTGGCAGAGGAATAATAGATATTACTAACCTACATAACAAACAAATAACTATTTTAAGAACATAATTTTACACTAAAAACCCTATTTCGACTCTACATAGAGCAACAGCGTTTAATGATAAAAAAAACTTACTCCGCTGAACATGTTTGAGAACACTACCCAGAGTAACGACCAACAGACTGACCGACAGACTAAAATCGCAAAATGGACCAAAAAGTCACTGCGTGGGAGACATCGACATGATCTTAATCAACCTAACGTCGACAAGTTAGCGTCGAACGAATGGTTAAGGCGTGGAGAACTGTTCCCTGAGACAAAAGGGTTCATGATAGCGATTCAGGACCAGAGAAACTCGCAATTACCAAAAACATATAATGCGAGTTTCTCAGACTAATAGACCGATGTAGACGATGCAATAGTTCCTCCGAAACCATTCAACACATCACGGGTGTGTGTAAAGCAATAGTCCAGACTGATTACAAACACAAACATGATCAGGTAGCGAATATAATCCAACAAAAATTAGCAATAAAATATAAAGTAATTCCCACACCATCTGTAGCTTATTCTAAATATCAACCTGAAACTGTTCTCGAAAACTCCACCCACAAGCTGCACTTTGACCGAGCTATCCTCACCAACAAAACAACACAATACAATAGACCAGACATCACGTTATTGATGTAATACCTTAGCAGCTTCATCAGTCTTTAAAAACACTCGATTTACCAACACATATCACTCTTCAGAAAGCTGCACTCTTGAACACCTGCAGGATTGTCAAAAAAATTCTGCAAAATGACAACGAAATATCAATCGTCTCCTCACACACGCGTGCAGCAACCAACGCACGAACACAGTCTCACGAACAGACACAATCAGCATCACAAAACCCGAACACACCATCATCTCATAATGATATAACCAATTTCAAGGGGTAGCACTTGGCTTCGGCCCGTACTACCCCCATAACTCCGGCGCAACGCCGAGATACGTAAACGTATAAAAAGAATAATAATAACCCCACCGCCGTATCTCTATATGTTGACGTCGTGGTGGGGCTTGCGCGCTCCTGAGCTCTAGGTCTGTACCGGTAGAGTTCACTTTGCCGAAACATAATTATCTAGGGTAAGGAGCCAGACCAAGAGAAATATAGAAACCCGCAGGGCAGCATGTGGTGAGCTGTTGGGCAGTAGCGACCCCACGGACCCTATCTCTCGGGAGAAGTCTTGTTCCTCATCCCTGGCTTGCCTTTATTGACCGGCTGGAGCGAACACTGCCGAGGAACAGAGCTCCCATCTCATTCTTGCCTTTCTTGGCTGGCTTGAGTGGAGATTCGCAAGAGCAAACGTGCTTGGAGGAAGGAAGTATTCCAGTAAGATACTGGTACTGGTTACTGGTGGTGGTGGGCTCGGAAATCGGTTAATTTTCTATGTAACCTTAACCGTTATTTTAAAGGTCTTCAAATTTTTTTCGTAATTTTTTTAAATATTTTGTTAGAAAATCAATGCAGAACTTAATGTGATGAAGCTATCTTTGAAGATAATATCAATTGTATCAAAATATTTTGTATCTTCGGAAATCAAAATTAACCGGTTTCATGCCCTGCCTAGTACCTTAGTAGTATCTTGGCCGTACTTCCGGTATTGTCCTGATAGCCGTGGAATACCTCTTCACTCCTTATAAGCACCTCAGAACATGTTGCCCCCTTGTGGCTACGACACTATGTGCTAGCGACCGTTTTCGGGGGCCTATTAATGAATGTGCAAGTCACCCCCTGCCATTTTATCTGTGTGGTTTATAAAACATTGGTCAGGCAGGGGCCATAGTCTTTCCATAGTCCTAGATAACCAGTTCACTTTAGCCACCCAAACCCATAATCCAATATCTTTGCTTCCATATCCCGCAATAGTCCTACACCAACCGGGGGTTGTCCTTGGTCGCACTTGCACAGTGCGAACAGGGATAATCGTCGGTTGGTGCCTCATTCCATTTAAAATTGTCGAAGGGGCCTCTGCGAGTTGGCTTCGGCCCCTCGTACGCCTTCCAAAGGGCCGGGTCCTCATGGTCCCGAGTTAAGTAAACACATAAAAATAAATAATAAAAATAATAATAATCTGTGGCCCGACTGTCAAACTGACGGTCAAACATTTTTTTTGCTCCGTACGATTTTTCTAGTATTTTTTCATATTAAATAATTCTGCAACAATGCATTGATAAAAAAAATTGTTTTAACATCTTAGATGATCCCAAAAGTGGCATCAAAACATTACACCTACTAGTATGCATAAACAAAATACGAAGATGACAGATGACACGGAGTATAGAATACTTTAACAAGAAATGCTGACTCGAAGCCGGGCAAGATTGAAACCAAATACACACCCACCATCTCCGGACTCGTCGCTCAGCTCCGCCTCACAGCCACCGGTACGCGCCTCAATCGTCAGTGCCGTGTCACCGGTCGCTGCAGTTGCGTCGAGCTCGAGCGACGAGTTTTTCTCCCCACCGTCGTCACCAACACCACCACTACGGCGAGGAAGAGGACGGCCACCAGCGGGCTTGGGACCTCGAGGCCAACCGGCCCCGAACAGGGTCCCCGCTGCCGGTGGAAATGTGTCGCGCATGCGATGGACTCAGTCCATAAATGAAAGTGTGATGCGCGCATATTATGGGGCTACAGAGGGAGGAATTAACCTTACGGCGTACCGAAGTCGGATGCTCTCTCTGTTTCAGGTGCTTGAACCTGCCGTCAACGTCTCGGCCCAACGATTGTCGGATCAGGTGCGCGTCATTCAACACAATCATAGGTTGGATGACGCTACACTTGATCGGCTGCGCTCGGAAATGCAAGGTAGCCCTGCTAACGACCTTCCCCCACCCCAGAATGTCGTACATGCGCCTGCCGAAGTTGCACTGCGGGCAAACCAGCATGCTGTGGAGGAGGACACCAGGGCTATTTCTACAGATAACCTATGCAATGTGGAATTAAGGAGCGTACTGGAGGATGCGATCCGTGAGTATCGGTTCACATTACCTGACCTTAGACCACGGCTACCACGTTTGCCCATGAATAAAAAAAACAGAGCACTGGTGTGTGCCCTGGATGCGCTGTTACCAAATTTTATTGAAAGCAGCGCAGACCTTTGCGATACACACTCAATCTTGTATTGTACGGCTGTTGCGGCATGTCGTATAGCTCATGTCAAATTTCCAAACACTGACCGAGCTGTACGACCGCAACCCGCCGCCCCAGCCTGGCAGTGCAGGATTGAGCGTCGTATTAATGAGGCCAGGGTACTCATCGGGAAGCTTATCTGCTTCAGGGAGGGCAATACACGCCCAAGGGTGATGCGCTTTGTGAGGCGGGCGTTCTCGGGAACTAGTATTAGTCCTCTAGAATATGTATCCTTATATATATCCTTATTTATGTCACAGAGCGCATCGACTTCCTGAAGCAGAAAGTTTATGCATGGGCAAACCGTATCCGTCGGTATAAGCGAAGAGTGAATCGGTACACTCAGAACCGCATGTTCCAGAGCGATGAAAGGTGGGTATACAGAGCATGGGAGCGGCCTATTCCCACTCAAGGTGTGACTGACGCGCGTCCACCGGATAATGATACCATGAGTGCTTTTTGGCGAAGCATTTGGTCGGTGCCCGTCAGTCACAATGAAGGTGATTGGATGCGTGTTGTTGAGCAGGCGTGTGATTCAATACCAGACATGGAGCCTATTACTATTAGTCCTCTGGATGTGGCCCATGCAGTCCGTCCGTTGCCTAACTGGAAATCTCCGGGGCCGGACGGACTACACAATTTCTGGATTAAATGGCTACAAAGGTCACACGCCTGCTTAGCCTCGCAATTCCAGTCGTCTTTAGAGACTGGGTCGCTACCACTGTTCTTTACAACAGGAGTTACCCATCTGCTCCATAAATCAGGTAGTACTACGGAACCTAAAAACTATAGACCAATTACATGTTTACCGACGGTCTATAAAGTTCTTACATCCATTCTTAGAGCAAAGATTTCACACCATATTGACAAAAATTCAATTATGTCTATGTCTCAGAATGGATGTAAGAATGGGTCCCGCGGTACTAAGGAGCTGCTCCTTATAGACATGACCATAAGCCAACAAGTTCGTAGATCCCGGAAGGATTTGTCTACATGTTGGATAGATTATATGAAGGCCTATGATTCGGTGCCACATACATGGCTCATGAGGGTGCTGGAGTTGTACAAGATAGATGCAACTCTGCGCACCTTCCTGATGTCATGTATGGGGCAATGGAGGACGGTCCTTCTCTATCCAGGATGTCGACAGATCCGGGGGATCGACGAACCGATCAGGATCGAGCGGGGAATATTTCAGGGCGATAGTTTGAGTCCGCTTTGGTTTTGCTTAGCCTTGAATCCTCTAAGCACACTGCTGGAGGATTCAGGTGTAGGCTATCGGTTGAGAAGAGGTGGTCAGGTGATATCTCACCTCCTTTACATGGATGACTTGAAACTCTTTGCCCCCAACAATTTGCGACTGATGGAGTTACTGAAGGTAACAGAAACGTTCAGTAAAGCCATCAGGATGGAATTTGGTATGGACAAATGTGCAGTCATGCATGTAAAGCGAGGGGAGATTATGGAATCCGTGGGAACCAAACTCTCGGATTCCATACACTTTAGATCCCTTTCCTCAACCGAAACCTACAAGTATTTGGGTATGTCGGAAGCATTAGGCATCAATGTTGCCGACATGAAACAGTCGTTGGGGGAGCGCTTCTTTGGCCGCCTGAATAAAGTAGTAAATAGTTTTCTATCAGGCGGAAACAAGGTACGTGCCTTCAACGGTTGGGTCATGCCGGTTTTGATGTATTCTTTCGGCATACTCAAATGGACTCAGACAGAACTTGATGCCCTGGATAGGAAGGTCCGTACATTGCTGACGGCATATCGAATGCATCACCCACGGTCATCAGTGATGAGACTGTACATCCCGCGGAAGTGTGGGGGCCGAGGTTTCTTAAATGCTAAAACCCTCCACAACCGCGAGATTTGCAGTCTCAGGGAATATTTCCTTCAAATTGACGTGGGGATGCACCGAGATGTGGTTGCAGTGGACAAGGGCCTCACTCCGCTCTCCTTGGCGAAAGAGAACTGGCGCAAACCTACAGTTCTTGATACTAACGATCGTAAGGAAGTATGGCAAGGCAAAGAGCTTCATGGACGCTTTTTCCGGGCCCTCCATGGGCCTGATGTAGACTTTCTGGCGTCCGTATCCTGGCTGCGTTTCGGCGACCTCTTCGGGGAAACCGAAGGTTTTGTCTGTGCGATTATGGATGAAGTTATTATGACGAATAATTATCGGAAATACATTGTCAAGGACGGTACGGTTGACATCTGTCGGGCATGCCACCGTCCCGGTGAATCAATCCGACATATTATTTCTGGTTGTTCTCGTCTTGCTAACTGCGAGTACTTGCACAGACACAATCTAGTGGCTAGGATTATCCACCAGCAACTTGCCTTGCAGTACAACCTTGTGGAGTCTGAAGTACCATACTACAGGTATGTGCCCGACCCAGTTCTCGAGAATGGTCACGCCACATTGTACTGGGATCGATCTATCATCACTGACAGGACTATTGTAGCCAATAAGCCTGATATTGTGGTGATAGATCGACGAGAGCGCCGTGCAATGATTGTTGATATCGCTGTCCCTCATGACGAGAATCTCGTGAAAGCTGAGAAAGATAAAAAAATCAAATATCTTGACCTAGCACACGAGATTGTCGACATGTGGGACGTGGACTCTGCAATCATTGTACCGATAATTGTAACAGTAAATGGCCTAATAGCGGAGAACCTTGACCAACACCTCAGGAGGCTCTCATTGCGCGGCTGGATCAAGGGCTTGATTCAGAAAGCAGTACTCCTGGACACGGCACGTATAGTGAGGAGGTTCCTCTCTCTAGAGCCCTAACCACCGGCAGCTTGGACCCTGTTCCTGATGCCGATGGGTCACTATTTTTTATATTTTTAAATGTTTTTTTTTTTTATGATTTTATAAAAATATTTAAAAATGTAATTAATGTGTATACAAATGTAATAAAGGAAATAATAATTGTAACGGTAAATGGGCTAATAGCGGAGAGCCTCGACCAACTCCTCAGGAGGCTTTCATTGCGCGACTGGGTCAAGGGCTTGAATCAGAAAGCAGTACTCCTGGACACGGCACGTATAGTGAGGAGGTTCCTCTCTCTAGAGCCCTGACCACTGGCAGCTTGGACCCTGTTCCTGATCACGATGGGTCATTATTTTTCATATTTTAAATGTTTTTTTTTAATGATTTTTATAAAAATATTTAAAAATGTAATTAATGTGTATACAAATGTAATAATGGAATAATAATACAACCTTGTAGCCAAGATTATCCATCAGAAACAGGCTCTGAAATACAGCCTTGTGGAATCGGAAGTGCTGTACTATAGGTATGTGCCCGACCCAGTTCTAGAAAATGGAAAACCACATTGTACTGGGATCGATCCATCATCACTGACAGGACTATTGTTGCCAATGGGCCTGATATAGTGGTGGTGGATCGAATAGAGCGGCGCATGACATAACGGTCCCGCATGACAGGAACCTGGTGAAAGCCGAGAAAGATAAACACATCAAGTATCTTGACTTGGCTTGCGAGGTTGTCGACATGTGGGATGTGGACTCTGCAATCATTGTGCCGATAGTTGTATCAGTCAATGGCTTAATTGCCAAGAGCCTCGACCAACACCTACGAAGGCTCTCGTTGGGCAGCTGGATTAAGGGCCTGATTCAGAAAGCGGTACTTCTAGACACGGCTCGCATTGTTAGGAAGTTCCTCTCTCTAGAGCCCGTCCCGATACCGGTGGGCAACTATTTTTAAATGTTTTATATATTTTTAATATTCTAATATTTAAAAATATAATTTGTATATACATAAAGAAATAAAGGAAATAATAATCTAAGTTGCAGAGACGTATTAATAACTGTATTGATTATAATTGTGTAAATACATATCTGTTATAGTCGCGAATAATATTTTGATAAAGATTAAACCTGTAGCTACCACGTTTTGACTCTCTGTTCCAAGAAACATGGAAAACAACAGTTCTGAAAAGAACTCTTTCTGCTAAAGAAGAAGTCCAGCAGTACAGGAACTGCCGACGCCACATGACGCTGTCGGTCTTCGCCCAATCATCAGCCGCGCGCACGAGTACAACACATATCTTCACTGGCTGCTGCCGCCACTAGGAATGCCGCACAACGTGCATCACCCATATTTATAACCGCGGTGTCCCGCGCGGCGATGAGCGTGAGCGCGCGTCTGCAGCGACACCGTGCGGAACAAGCGGACAACAGTGTGCTGTGATCTGATTGGTCAAAGCTACCTAAATATACAGTAGTTACACTGTTTAACTAATAATAGTAAATAGTATTTAAGTAGGAACATTTTAAATAAAGAATGCAATATTCATACAGTCTGGAGTCCGAGTATTATTTACACCTACCTACCTACCTACAATACTCCTCCAAAGTGGTGACCCCGAACAAAACACACCTGTCCTGAAGAAAAGTGTTCAACCGCCGAAGACTCATCCCGTTTCATGATGCCGAAACCCTCCCCAACGGAAGAACAGTCAAGCCCATCGACATCCGATACCGTCACGAAGGCTGAAGCTGCCGGCATATCTCTCACCATGCGTATTCCACCATTCTGGCGCGATCGACCACGACTCTGGTTTATTAGCTTCGAAGCCGCAACCAGCGATCTCAAGAAAGGTCAATCACAGCTGGCCCAGATGGTCATAGCACAGCTGGAGAAACAAGATATCGAACAGATTGTGGATCTACTGTACAATCCACCAGAGACGGACCAGTACAAAGCCATCAAAGAGAGGCTCATATCCGCATACGAAGAATCAGACAGCCGCCAGTTCCAAAAACTGCTATCAGAGATGGAACTCGGCGATCAGAAGCCAACTCAGTTACTCCGCCGCATGCGAAACCTTGCCAGAGACAAAGTTCCCGACTCCACGCTGCGTCTTATGTGGACTAACCACCTTCCATCACACGTCCGCTCAGTACTCGCAGTCAGCGAATCATTCAGCACGAAGACGGCACTCGAAGAACTTGCGATGCTCGCCGACAAAATGATGGAGCAGACTGCATCAACAGAAGTCGCAGCCGTGCAATCACCAGCACCAACACCACCATCCGCACCGCAAGCAGATACACAGTATCTCATAAACGAGATAAGAAAACTGTCACTGGAAATAGCTGAGCTTAAATCAAGGCCACAGTATGACAACCATCGTCGCAACCGCTACCCATCTCGTCACCGTCACACATCACGATCACGCAATCGATCAGCATCACCATCACCATTCTGCTATTATCACCGACGCTTCAAAGAGCAAGCTCGACGCTGCACATCGCCTTGCTCATTCAAGAAGCAAAATGCGGAAAACTAGACAGGACGTTGGCAGAGGCGGACACCGGCGTTCAAGACAAATCACACCGCCTATATATTACCGATAGGAACTCGAAACTATCATTTTTAGTCGACACTGGAGCCAACATATCCGTGCTACCGAAAAGAAAGGGACAAGTAGCGACGCCGCTATCATTTCAACTATACGCAGCGAACAACACTACTATAGCTACGTATGGCGAGAAAACATTGTCACTCGATTTCAATCTTCGACGCCCTTACAAATGGAAATTCATCGTAGCTGACGTTTCGAAACCAATACTAGGCGCCGACTTCCTCAAGCATCATCAACTCATCGTCGATTTGAAAAACAGAAGACTAATCGACGGTGTAACGAGCTTAAAGGTAAACGCTCCGGTACGAGTATCAAATATGCCTACCGTACGCAGTATCGACATGTCGCAATCATACCACGACATACTAGCACAATATCCCGGCATAACAAGATTAACATCGATGAAATTGAACTCCAATATCAACGTGAAACATTACATCGAAACACCAGGCCAACCGATACATAGCCGCGCCCGACCAATCCCACCACATCGCTTCGAAACAGTCAAGAAGGAATTCGAAAACATGATCGAGCAAGGATTATGCAGACCCAGTAAAAGCCCGTGGGCATCACCTTTACATATCGTACCGAAGAAGAATGGCGATATTAGAGTATGTGGTGATTATCGCCGACTAAACTCCATCACCATACCCGATCGTTACCCCGTTCCACGCATCAAAGATTTTACTCATCATCTATCCGGAAAAACTATCTTCTCCACAATAGACCTCAACCGTGCATACCAACAACTGAGCGTAAGAGAAGAAGACATTGAGAAGACAGCAATCATAACTCCAATGGGATTATTTGAATTTCCACGTATGTGCCCTGGTTTGAAAAACGCGGGACAAACGTTTCAACGGTACATCCACGAAGTACTACGAGGATTGGATTTCGTTTTCCCGTTCATCGATGATTTATTATTGGCATCAGAAAACGAAGCACAACACCGAGAACACCTTCACATCGTACTAAAGCGAATAGAAGATAATGGCATCACTATCAACCCCGCCAAATGCAATCTAGGACAACCACATGTTCAGTTCCTAGGATACACCGTATCAACAGAAGGTATCAAACCCCCGGAGCACAAAATCCAAGCTATCAACAACTATGACAAGCCGAATACAATAGAAGATTTAAGAAGATTTCTCGGCATGATAAATTTCTATCGCGATCACATACCTAACGCCGCATCACTTCAAGCGCCATTGAATTCATACTTACATAATGTCAAAAAGAGGGATAAAAGTCCGATCACGTGGACCGAAGAAGCAACTCAAGCATTCGAGCAATGTAAAGCTAGCATCATAAACGCAGCTCTCCTCGCTCACCCATCGCACCATGCAACACTAGCCTTATTCTGTGACGCATCCGACAAATCAGCTGGCGCCGTATTACAACAATACATAAATGACTCATGGCAACCGCTCGGATATTATTCCAAGAAATTCACAGACGCACAAAAAAAGTATTCTACTTTTGATCGCGAACTACTCGCAATCTACATGGCAGTCAAACATTTCCGGAAAACATTCGAAGGACGTCATCTCACCATATTCACCGATCACAAGCCGCTTACATTCGTAATGACGAAGACTAACGTAAACTCAGAAACACCGAGGCGAACGAGACAACTTTTGTTTATCAGCGAATTCACTACCGACATAAGGCACGTGAGCGGTAAACAAAACATCGTCGCCGACACACTCAGCCGCATAGAAACAGTTTCGTGCCCATCAGCGCTTAACTACAATGACATATCCAGCGCGCAAGACAAGGACAGCAACATCAAACAATTATTATCACAACCTAACATCACTCTCAAGAAGATAATGATACCAAACACCGACGTCGAGTTATTCTGCGAAACATCTACACAATATGTACGTCCGTACATACCAGAGAAATACAGACGAGAAGTTTTTGACAGCGTGCACAATGTCAGTCATCCCGGCACGCGCACGACTCGCAAACTTACGACTCAAAAATACTTCTGGCCAACAATGAACGCAGACATCAGCCGTTGGACTCGAACCTGTATTAATTGCCAGAAAAGCAAGATACAACGACACACGTTCTCGAACATCTCATCCTTCCCGCCAAGCGAACGTTTTCACCATTTACACGTCGACATCGTCGGACCGCTACCTACAACAGCTCAAGGTTACCGTTACTTAGTAACAATGATCGACCGATTAACGAAGTGGCCCGAAGCAATACCTACCGACGAAATATCAGCTGTTCGAATAGCCGATATTGTCTATCAACATTGGATAGCAAGATTTGGATGCCCGACTACACTAACGAGCGACCAAGGTCGCCAATTCGAAAGCCATCTATTCCAAAACCTAATGAAGCAAATGGGAATCAAAAAAAATCGCACGACACCATATCATCCTCAAAGCAATGGTATCGTCGAACGGTGGCACCGTTCTCTCAAAACTGCATTACGCACCAAAATCTCCGACTCAAGTAAATGGATCGACGAGTTACCTACCGTGCTACTTGGACTACGAGCCGCGCTTCGCACCGACACCGGTGTGAGCGCCGCAGAACTTACCTATGGTTACAACTTACGTCTACCCGGCGAATTTTTTACTGCAAGTACCCTCACACCGGAAATGGATTATACTTACGTTGCAAAACTGCGTGATATTATTCAAGCAAATAAGCCGCAAGCCGTCACAGAGCATCACAGCAATAATAAACGCATGTTCGTGCATGACGAGCTACTCAAGTGCAGTCATGTATTTGTCAGAACAGACGCAGTTAAGAAACCACTTCAGACTCCATACGAAGGCCCCTATCGAGTTATAAGCCGAACAGAAAAGGTATATTCCATTCAGCTACCAAATCGGCAAGCTAACATATCCATCGATCGACTGAAGCCTGCATATGTCGTCACAGAACAAACCAGTACCTTACCATCAAACAACATTACCACCCCAAGGAACCGTACCATTACCATTACCGAGCGAACCAAAAGCTGTACCACTCCAACCATTACCATGCAGGAAAAACAAGTACCTCCGGCCAACTTTACGTCACAGCCTGCCGTCATCAAGACAACACGCACGGGCCGTGTCATCAAGCTACCGGTACGCTTCGCTTGAAGGGGAGTACTGTAGCTACCACGTTTTGACTCTCTGTTCCAAGAAACATGGAAAACAACAGTTCTGAAAAGAACTCTTTCTGCTAAAGAAGAAGTCCAGCAGTACAGGAACTGCCGACGCCACATGACGCTGTCGGTCTTCGCCCAATCATCAGCCGCGCGCACGAGTACAACACATATCTTCACTGGCTGCTGCCGCCACTAGGAATGCCGCACAACGTGCATCACCCATATTTATAACCGCGGTGTCCCGCGCGGCGATGAGCGTGAGCGCGCGTCTGCAGCGACACCGTGCGGAACAAGCGGACAACAGTGTGCTGTGATCTGATTGGTCAAAGCTACCTAAATATACAGTAGTTACACTGTTTAACTAATAATAGTAAATAGTATTTAAGTAGGAACATTTTAAATAAAGAATGCAATATTCATACAGTCTGGAGTCCGAGTATTATTTACACCTACCTACCTACCTACAATACTCCTCCAAAAACCTAACACTGCGCTCCAAACTGCACAAAACATACCTAACAATATTTGAATTTCACGGGCTACAGCTTAACACTGTATGCAATAAAATAAAATAAACTACTCTTTCTAATGACAACGTTCGTGCTAATTCGGAAACACGAAAATTACAGAGGCGCATACCTTTTCTGGTTTAACTGTACACTCAAATTCTTTATTTAGTCAGTCACCGCCCGAGACAAACACTATGGAAATCGTCACAATTGCTATGGGTTAGCACAATCATTGCCACTGACTGGCAGTTACTAACCAATCAACTGAATCTATTAAACAATAACCAGTGACGATGGCGAATTCAAATGTATTGCGATTACACACAGACGATGCCTTTGTGCGCAATGCAGTAAGTGCAATTATACCTAATTTACATGATGTTTACACATGCAGTGATTTGTCAGCGCGAGTACCTTAGTGGTGGCGCGGATGTTGGAGAGCGGCTGTCCGTTGTGCTCCCACTCGCTGATGTACAGCAGCCACTCCGACGACGAGATGTTCTCGAACAGGTTGCACAGCTGCGGGACAGACGGACACAATGCTACTGTCGCACAGGGTCGCGCGGGCGCGCGGTCGCTGTCCACATTAGTAGTTCGACCTCGAATACGTCTTTATTTCACGAGTAGCGTCGGCTTTCGTAACTCGAGCATTGTCGATGACGTGCGGCCGCACTGACCAGCTTTAGAGGATTTGTTTATAAAGGCATCTTTTATGACATTCGCGATGTGAAATCCACACGGACAGTGATATAAAGATTGTCTGTAAAGCAATCTTACATTAGGCAGGCTGGCAGAAAAAAAAATCTGGTTATTATAAAGAGGACTCTGAGGAGGTCTGATTATGCAGGGTATTCTATTATATTCTGATTGCATTAGATCAATCAAGGAAATTTGGAATCAGTTTCGTGATAGGCGCGTATAAGTGAACACGTCCTCTTGAAATAAATAGCTAAATTTCAGTATCACCTCTTATTAGCGCCTACGCCGCCGTGTACGTACTGCAAGAGAGAGCAGACGTGTCAGATAGTGCGATACGTACGAAGAGCGCGAGCGCCAGCTGCTCGGCGGGCGGGTGCGCGTCCACGCCCGCGGCGTAGTTGAGCAGCGCATGCGCACGCCGGTCCTGGTGCAGCAGACGTGTCAGATAGTGCGATACGTACGAAGAGCGCGAGCGCCAGCTGCTCGGCGGGCGGGTGCGCGTCCACGCCCGCGGCGTAGTTGAGCAGCGCATGCGCACGCCGGTCCTGGTGCAGCAGACGTGTCAGATAGTGCGATACGTACGAAGAGCGCGAGCGCCAGCTGCTCGGCGGGCGGGTGCGCGTCCACGCCCGCGGCGTAGTTGAGCAGCGCATGCGCACGCCGGTCCTGGTGCAGCAGACGTGTCAGATAGTGCGATACGTACGAAGAGCGCGAGCGCCAGCTGCTCGGCGGGCGGGTGCGCGTCCACGCCCGCGGCGTAGTTGAGCAGCGCATGCGCACGCCGGTCCTGGTGCAGCAGACGTGTCAGATAGTGCGATACGTACGAAGAGCGCGAGCGCCAGCTGCTCGGCGGGCGGGTGCGCGTCCACGCCCGCGGCGTAGTTGAGCAGCGCATGCGCACGCCGGTCCTGGTGCAGCAGACGTGTCAGATAGTGCGATACGTACGAAGAGCGCGAGCGCCAGCTGCTCGGCGGGCGGGTGCGCGTCCACGCCCGCGGCGTAGTTGAGCAGCGCATGCGCACGCCGGTCCTGGTGCAGCAGACGTGTCAGATAGTGCGATACGTACGAAGAGCGCGAGCGCCAGCTGCTCGGCGGGCGGGTGCGCGTCCACGCCCGCGGCGTAGTTGAGCAGCGCATGCGCACGCCGGTCCTGGTGCAGCAGACGTGTCAGATAGTGCGATACGTACGAAGAGCGCGAGCGCCAGCTGCTCGGCGGGCGGGTGCGCGTCCACGCCCGCGGCGTAGTTGAGCAGCGCATGCGCACGCCGGTCCTGGTGCAGCAGACGTGTCAGATAGTGCGATACGTACGAAGAGCGCGAGCGCCAGCTGCTCGGCGGGCGGGTGCGCGTCCACGCCCGCGGCGTAGTTGAGCAGCGCATGCGCACGCCGGTCCTGGTGCAGCAGACGTGTCAGATAGTGCGATACGTACGAAGAGCGCGAGCGCCAGCTGCTCGGCGGGCGGGTGCGCGTCCACGCCCGCGGCGTAGTTGAGCAGCGCATGCGCACGCCGGTCCTGGTGCAGCAGACGTGTCAGATAGTGCGATACGTACGAAGAGCGCGAGCGCCAGCTGCTCGGCGGGCGGGTGCGCGTCCACGCCCGCGGCGTAGTTGAGCAGCGCATGCGCACGCCGGTCCTGGTGCAGCAGACGTGTCAGATAGTGCGATACGTACGAAGAGCGCGAGCGCCAGCTGCTCGGCGGGCGGGTGCGCGTCCACGCCCGCGGCGTAGTTGAGCAGCGCATGCGCACGCCGGTCCTGGTGCAGCAGACGTGTCAGATAGTGCGATACGTACGAAGAGCGCGAGCGCCAGCTGCTCGGCGGGCGGGTGCGCGTCCACGCCCGCGGCGTAGTTGAGCAGCGCATGCGCACGCCGGTCCTGGTGCAGCAGACGTGTCAGATAGTGCGATACGTACGAAGAGCGCGAGCGCCAGCTGCTCGGCGGGCGGGTGCGCGTCCACGCCCGCGGCGTAGTTGAGCAGCGCATGCGCACGCCGGTCCTGGTGCAGCAGACGTGTCAGATAGTGCGATACGTACGAAGAGCGCGAGCGCCAGCTGCTCGGCGGGCGGGTGCGCGTCCACGCCCGCGGCGTAGTTGAGCAGCGCATGCGCACGCCGGTCCTGGTGCAGCAGACGTGTCAGATAGTGCGATACGTACGAAGAGCGCGAGCGCCAGCTGCTCGGCGGGCGGGTGCGCGTCCACGCCCGCGGCGTAGTTGAGCAGCGCATGCGCACGCCGGTCCTGGTGCAGCAGACGTGTCAGATAGTGCGATACGTACGAAGAGCGCGAGCGCCAGCTGCTCGGCGGGCGGGTGCGCGTCCACGCCCGCGGCGTAGTTGAGCAGCGCATGCGCACGCCGGTCCTGGTGCAGCAGACGTGTCAGATAGTGCGATACGTACGAAGAGCGCGAGCGCCAGCTGCTCGGCGGGCGGGTGCGCGTCCACGCCCGCGGCGTAGTTGAGCAGCGCATGCGCACGCCGGTCCTGGTGCAGCAGACGTGTCAGATAGTGCGATACGTACGAAGAGCGCGAGCGCCAGCTGCTCGGCGGGCGGGTGCGCGTCCACGCCCGCGGCGTAGTTGAGCAGCGCATGCGCACGCCGGTCCTGGTGCAGCAGACGTGTCAGATAGTGCGATACGTACGAAGAGCGCGAGCGCCAGCTGCTCGGCGGGCGGGTGCGCGTCCACGCCCGCGGCGTAGTTGAGCAGCGCATGCGCACGCCGGTCCTGGTGCAGCAGACGTGTCAGATAGTGCGATACGTACGAAGAGCGCGAGCGCCAGCTGCTCGGCGGGCGGGTGCGCGTCCACGCCCGCGGCGTAGTTGAGCAGCGCATGCGCACGCCGGTCCTGGTGCAGCAGACGTGTCAGATAGTGCGATACGTACGAAGAGCGCGAGCGCCAGCTGCTCGGCGGGCGGGTGCGCGTCCACGCCCGCGGCGTAGTTGAGCAGCGCATGCGCACGCCGGTCCTGGTGCAGCAGACGTGTCAGATAGTGCGATACGTACGAAGAGCGCGAGCGCCAGCTGCTCGGCGGGCGGGTGCGCGTCCACGCCCGCGGCGTAGTTGAGCAGCGCATGCGCACGCCGGTCCTGGTGCAGCAGACGTGTCAGATAGTGCGATACGTACGAAGAGCGCGAGCGCCAGCTGCTCGGCGGGCGGGTGCGCGTCCACGCCCGCGGCGTAGTTGAGCAGCGCATGCGCACGCCGGTCCTGGTGCAGCAGACGTGTCAGATAGTGCGATACGTACGAAGAGCGCGAGCGCCAGCTGCTCGGCGGGCGGGTGCGCGTCCACGCCCGCGGCGTAGTTGAGCAGCGCATGCGCACGCCGGTCCTGGTGCAGCAGACGTGTCAGATAGTGCGATACGTACGAAGAGCGCGAGCGCCAGCTGCTCGGCGGGCGGGTGCGCGTCCACGCCCGCGGCGTAGTTGAGCAGCGCATGCGCACGCCGGTCCTGGTGCAGCAGACGTGTCAGATAGTGCGATACGTACGAAGAGCGCGAGCGCCAGCTGCTCGGCGGGCGGGTGCGCGTCCACGCCCGCGGCGTAGTTGAGCAGCGCATGCGCACGCCGGTCCTGGTGCAGCAGACGTGTCAGATAGTGCGATACGTACGAAGAGCGCGAGCGCCAGCTGCTCGGCGGGCGGGTGCGCGTCCACGCCCGCGGCGTAGTTGAGCAGCGCATGCGCACGCCGGTCCTGGTGCAGCAGACGTGTCAGATAGTGCGATACGTACGAAGAGCGCGAGCGCCAGCTGCTCGGCGGGCGGGTGCGCGTCCACGCCCGCGGCGTAGTTGAGCAGCGCATGCGCACGCCGGTCCTGGTGCAGCAGACGTGTCAGATAGTGCGATACGTACGAAGAGCGCGAGCGCCAGCTGCTCGGCGGGCGGGTGCGCGTCCACGCCCGCGGCGTAGTTGAGCAGCGCATGCGCACGCCGGTCCTGGTGCAGCAGACGTGTCAGATAGTGCGATACGTACGAAGAGCGCGAGCGCCAGCTGCTCGGCGGGCGGGTGCGCGTCCACGCCCGCGGCGTAGTTGAGCAGCGCATGCGCACGCCGGTCCTGGTGCAGCAGACGTGTCAGATAGTGCGATACGTACGAAGAGCGCGAGCGCCAGCTGCTCGGCGGGCGGGTGCGCGTCCACGCCCGCGGCGTAGTTGAGCAGCGCATGCGCACGCCGGTCCTGGTGCAGCAGACGTGTCAGATAGTGCGATACGTACGAAGAGCGCGAGCGCCAGCTGCTCGGCGGGCGGGTGCGCGTCCACGCCCGCGGCGTAGTTGAGCAGCGCATGCGCACGCCGGTCCTGGTGCAGCAGACGTGTCAGATAGTGCGATACGTACGAAGAGCGCGAGCGCCAGCTGCTCGGCGGGCGGGTGCGCGTCCACGCCCGCGGCGTAGTTGAGCAGCGCATGCGCACGCCGGTCCTGGTGCAGCAGACGTGTCAGATAGTGCGATACGTACGAAGAGCGCGAGCGCCAGCTGCTCGGCGGGCGGGTGCGCGTCCACGCCCGCGGCGTAGTTGAGCAGCGCATGCGCACGCCGGTCCTGGTGCAGCAGACGTGTCAGATAGTGCGATACGTACGAAGAGCGCGAGCGCCAGCTGCTCGGCGGGCGGGTGCGCGTCCACGCCCGCGGCGTAGTTGAGCAGCGCATGCGCACGCCGGTCCTGGTGCAGCAGACGTGTCAGATAGTGCGATACGTACGAAGAGCGCGAGCGCCAGCTGCTCGGCGGGCGGGTGCGCGTCCACGCCCGCGGCGTAGTTGAGCAGCGCATGCGCACGCCGGTCCTGGTGCAGCAGACGTGTCAGATAGTGCGATACGTACGAAGAGCGCGAGCGCCAGCTGCTCGGCGGGCGGGTGCGCGTCCACGCCCGCGGCGTAGTTGAGCAGCGCATGCGCACGCCGGTCCTGGTGCAGCAGACGTGTCAGATAGTGCGATACGTACGAAGAGCGCGAGCGCCAGCTGCTCGGCGGGCGGGTGCGCGTCCACGCCCGCGGCGTAGTTGAGCAGCGCATGCGCACGCCGGTCCTGGTGCAGCAGACGTGTCAGATAGTGCGATACGTACGAAGAGCGCGAGCGCCAGCTGCTCGGCGGGCGGGTGCGCGTCCACGCCCGCGGCGTAGTTGAGCAGCGCATGCGCACGCCGGTCCTGGTGCAGCAGACGTGTCAGATAGTGCGATACGTACGAAGAGCGCGAGCGCCAGCTGCTCGGCGGGCGGGTGCGCGTCCACGCCCGCGGCGTAGTTGAGCAGCGCATGCGCACGCCGGTCCTGGTGCAGCAGACGTGTCAGATAGTGCGATACGTACGAAGAGCGCGAGCGCCAGCTGCTCGGCGGGCGGGTGCGCGTCCACGCCCGCGGCGTAGTTGAGCAGCGCATGCGCACGCCGGTCCTGGTGCAGCACCAGCGCCACGTCGTCGCGCAGCGCGGCGGCCGCCAGGCAGCGCAGCACCGCCACGCGCGCGCCGCCCAGCTGCGCGTCGCTCAGCAGACGACCTGGGCGAGGGACGACTGTGAGCGCGAGGGCCTTTTTTGTCGCGGTAAATCACCGCTTAGCACTGAGAATCCAACAGAGTGTTTTCTGACTCGTCGGGATGCAGTCTGTTTGATTCTCAATGCTCGCCTCGACACCGACAGTTGAAAATACAGGAAAATGGAGGTAGCTGACACCCTGTATTAAGACATAAGCTACTCTTTATCCCGATATTCCCACGGGATCGGGACTAGTAATATTTTAAATGCGAAAGATTGTGAGGATGGATGGATGTTTGTTACGCTTTCACGCAAAAACTACTGAACGGATTTAGATGAAATTTGGTACACAGATATATATTTTATAACCAGGATTAACAGATAGGATAGTTTTTATCCCGATATTCCTACGGGATCAATACTTATGCGAGTAAGATCCGCGGGCCCTGCTAGCTCATAATAAAATTGAAAACGAAATAATTATATTTATCATCCGAAGAAAATGATTGAATGAGAAGATTCAATCAAATTCGCTTTTTCTTGATTTTTTTTGTCATTGAGTGAATCTTATTGTAACTAAAAATATTAAATTAAAGACAAATTGACCTTTCGTACCATTGTATCATTTCAAAATACCTACAATATTAAAGTTTAAGTAAAATTTTGTAATCCGAACTTTAATGCAATGCATTTTACAATACATAATCAAATCGATCAAATACTCATACAAAGTTGAATCCATTTATCGTGAGTATCGAGTACCGAGTCGTATGGTTACTTCACTAGTTACGTCGCGATGACAAATGTCAAAACGGGCCTTTAATTTTTAGATAACTTTAGTTCTGCGAACAGTAGACCTCGCGAGCACAAACTTTATGCAACAATTAATATACCACTAATGTTGTTTAAAATGACCATGTTTTTGTTTTTAAAAACATGATAAAGAAAAATTATGAGTAAAACTTCGTAGGCCATCTAGAAAAATTAAGTAATAGATTTTAATGAGAAGAGGTAACGCTGCAGCCTAGTTTTGTGATAAGGTGGTCCCAGGTGCTCCATCAATTCCTACCTAGCCGTTTAAGGGCCGATTACTATTTTTAATATACATAAATGACCTTCCAAGAGCAGTAAAACAAAAAATGGTCCTCTTTGCTGATGATTGCACAGTAGTTATTGAATGTACAGACCCTAACGACCACGAAAATAATATCAATGTTACTCTAAGCGAGATCGTTAAATGGATTGAAAACAACAACTTAAAAATAAATTTAAACAAGACTCACGTAATGCATTTTCACCAACGACGCGTAAATCCTACCATTTCTGTAGCCTACGACGATAAAATAATAGAAGAGGTTATGAATAGTAAGTTCTTGGGCATAACTATTGACAACAAGCTAACTTGGAAAGTTCATGTAGAATTGTTATGTAAGCGCATAAGTAAATCTGCCTATGCACTATTTCAGCTTTCAAAAAAAGTAAACGTTGAAACACTAGTCACAGCATATCACGGAGTAGTTGGTTCAGTCCTTCGCTACGGGGTTATTTTCTGGGGTCAATCGACTAACAGTGAGACGGTATTTAGAATGCAAAAGCGTTGCATAAGATCAATGTGCGGTCTTCAAGTAACAGACAGCTGTGTTCCTTATTTTAAATCCTTGAAAATATTAACTCTACCGTCATTATATATTTTAGAAACTGCGTTGTTTGTAAAAATGAATCCGAATCTGTTCCCTAAATTCTCAGCAGTAAAGAAAAACCCAATAAGATCTCAACATGCAAATCAATTATGTAATTTAAAATGTAAAACCGCTCTTATGTCCAGAAGTTTTTTTGGATTGGCTCCTAAGATCTATAATAAATTACCTAACGGCATAAAAGACATGCCAATAGTTAAATTTAAAACAGCTCTACAGAAATTTTTAACCGAAAAATGTTATTACAGAGTAGACGAATTTTTAAACGAGAAATAATTATAAAAATAAAAACCTTACTGTAATAGTTCCTAATTATATTTTAAATTTATTGTACTAATATTATCTAAGCATGTGCATCTAGTTATTAAGTTCTCAACAAAAAACATTTGTATGCCAATGAAGCAAAACATAGAGCTACTATTATTTATTTTTATTTTAATACCATCTATGTTAAACCTATGTTTACAAATGAATAAATGATTATGATTATTATGATTATGATCCCTCTGGTAGAAATCTAAAAGTGAGCAATTTACTGCATTTTGAGGAGCTATTCTGCTCATCATGCCAAAGATCCTCATCAGATCTTCACCATATTTTTAAGAGTTGGTCTATTAAAAAAATGGTGAAGATCTGATGAGGATTATTAACCTTTCAAATAAAAAAGAACTATCGAAATAGGATCTCAAAAGGTGGAGACATCCAGTAGCCCCATGTTTGGAGGAAGTACCCCTCCAACCAAAAATCCCCAGAGCCCGACGAAAAAAAATTCTATAAAGTCTAAGTAAAGATGAAACTTTGTACCAAGTTTCGTCCAGATCGGTTGTAAAATACGACCTGTAGAGGTAGTAGCAACAAACTGACAGAGGCATACAAATTTGCCAGACTTGAAGCAGAGGCGCTTCGATCGCTCGGTCGATAACATAAGATTTACTTCAGAAGACTGATAACTGATAAAGTGATAACTAATATGTTAAGTTTACAAAGCTTCTTCTCTCCTACTTTGCTGTGCCCGCCAGGATCCATAATAATCTCAAATACATTTTTGTTAAGTTATCACCTAAGTACACATTGTAGAATGAAATAGACGATTGAGTATTGAGAACTACTCGTGCTACGCTCACGCTCGTTCCTGTTCCCTCCTCGTACCTATGAAGGCGAGGAAGTCGTCGCCCAGCACCCAGCTGCCCTCGCCCTGCACCAGGTACTGCTGCAGCTCGTCCAAGCTCTGCCGCTCCTCCGCCGACAGCTCCACGCTCTCCAGCTCCTTGGCCAGCTTTTCAAACTCCTGCACGGCCTGTGCCAACAACAGTACTGTCACTCACGTCATGTTTTATTTGAATTGATCGGTTCGGTGTAATCCGACAAGTGCTGATACTCAACACCGCGACGCGAAGACATATGGCTATAATGTGCAAGCGAGCTAGACGCTAACACAACTGTAGAAGAAGTCGCTTTTAACGCGTTTTGATTTGGCATCGCTTCGCATCGACGTTTTGAGTTTTGGCCTTAAAACGACTGGTCACAACATCAAAATGCTAGCTGTAATTATCATCGTCTTAAATATTATACTACTAGTACTCTATGCAAAACTAAGAGGTCCTGTTAAACGTAATGATGACAATGTAGCTTAATAATAACATCTAATACCGTATAACGTCATACATATTAGGTTGGGGAAAAAGTCTCTTCGCATTATAGTATGTATGAACTTGTAATAAAATCTTTTTGGCTATACTATTTGTATCTGGCCGGTAAACTTTCAATGATACCAAAATCATTGAAAGTTTAAATTTTAAAGAACATAATTCTAAATTCAAATTAGGAGTTTGTGTGATTTTCATTCGTTTTTCGTACTGTCAAGATGAGTGAATCGAATGAAGAAATTCGATACATTTTAAAATTTTACTACAAAAAGGTTAAAATATAACCCAAGCCGCGAAAAAAAATTGCGATTTTTATGGACCTAGTGCAGTGTCTGTGACAGTAGCACAAATTTGGTTTAAGCGTTTTCAATCCGGAAATTTTGATGTCAAAGATGCACGTCGCTCTGGTCGCCCTATTATGGATAAAATGGATGCCATTTTTGAAAAAGTGGAGCAAGATCGGCATATCAGTAGTTACGACGTAGTTGAAGAACTGGGAATTGACCACAAAACAGTTTTGGCACATTTGAAAAAACTGGGTACACAAAAAAGCTCGATATTTGGGTAGATACCTCACGAGCTCACTGAAAGAAACCTAATGAACCGTGTACTCATTTGTGATTCTTTATTACGACGTAATGAAACCGAACCATTTTTGAAGAAGCTGATAACTGGTGATGAAAAGTGAATCACGTACGACAAGAACGTGCGAAAAAGGTCGTGGTCAAAGGCCGGTCAGGCTTCACAGACTGTGGCGAAACCCGGGTTAACTCGCAACAAGGTGATGCTATGTGTGTGGTGGGATTGGAAGGGCATTATTCATTATGAGCTGTTACCACCAGGCAGGACCATCGATTCTGAACTTTACTGCGAACAACTGATGAGATTAAAGCAAGAAGTTGAGTGAAAGCGGCCGGAATTAATTAACAGAAGGGGTGTGGCTTTTCATCATGATAACGCTAGACCTCACACATCTTTAGCCACTCAGCAAAAATTAAGAGAGTTTGGCTGGGAGGTGTTAATGCATCCGCCGTATAGTCCTGACCTTGCACCGTCAGATTTCCACCTGTTTCGGTCTCTTCAGAATTCTTTAGGCAGTGTCAGGTTAACATCACGAGAGGACTGCCAAAACCACTGGTCGCGGTATTTTGATCAGAAGTTCCAAAACTTCTATAGCAATTGGATCATGTCCCTACCTACAAAATGGCAAAAAGTTATCGAACAAAATGGTACCTACATACTTTAGTTAAATGTGAATAAACTATATTAAAAATGTTTTGAATTTTCTTAAAAAATGCGAAGAAACTTTTTCCCCAACCTATTATTATGTAGTCTGTTCTCTTGATCTTTTGGAACATGATGAATTAGTTTGTAATGCAGCATTACATCCTACGGTCATACTTCTGATACCCCCTAATATCACAGGCCAGCCAATAAATTGTAAGCATGACATCAGCGTTGGAGTGCTCATAATTTGGCTCCCTATGGCAGTGACAATGTATGAGTGCGGAACGTAAACATTCCCTCCAGGACAACACCCCGCACCCGCGCGCCACGTGCTACGTGCGCGACAGCCGTGTCGCTGACTGTAGCTTGTTCACACACTGGAAACTTCTAGAAGCATTTTATGCTCATAAATTTTGCATGATTGTAATAAAGCTAGACACGGTGCGCTAAGCGTTGTATATAAACATCGAATATTATATTTACAGCTTACAGCATGTATCAGTCATCGGGTGAAAAATCAAGTTTATTTACAGAAGCTTTCCGCTCAATAAAACTGATGTTTGGAAGTGTTACGAGATTGTTCATTCACGACCTTGGACGTAGCTGCATGTTTCACTTGTTCAGATATAAGCCCAGGGCGTAAGCAATTATTTATGTATGGGTAAATGAGGTAATGGTTCTGGATGTGTTTAGAGGCGACCGTCGGTAAACAGCATTAACTTTCAGCCAAACATAATTTGTTACAACAAACGAAACGCGGTAGAGTGCCCGGGCTTTTGATTTGCAACATTTGTAGGAAGCACGAGGCTAGTGTCTCGTCCGCGCGCGGTACTCACGTCGATGTCGGTGAAGACGATGGGTGGGTCACGGTTGCGCTTGCGCAGCTCGTCCTGGCGCCGCTCGTCCGCCTCGGCCGCCAGCACGTCGGAGCTGGGCCCCGCGCGCGACAGCTCCTCGGGTGCGCCTGCCGTCTCCACTGCTTCTGCCATGTCTGCACAATAACACCGACGTACATCAATATCGCAACTTTCACTAACGCACGCGCAGCGCCACGCTCGCTCTCACTGTTTGACGGCCTCTCGCAACCGCCGCGAGTTCAGGGAACTAAATTAAACCCGGAAGAGAAATAAAATGCGAACTGATTGGCAAAGAACAGTCGTATATTCGCGTTTGGGGAAGATGTAAAACAATGAAGTAGATTGAGAAAACTCGTATACCTAGGTACTTCGGGTTAGTTACTAACCTAAAACTTTGCCGAGCCGCGCGACTTAGACGAGAATGTTTTGATACCGCGTCTGGCAGAAGTGTTTTAGGACTCCGAATAGATCACTAAGACGTAAAAAACATTAAATTTCGATCCAAACACAAAAATGTTGGGTTAGCACAACGTGGCGCACGCGCTCTGCCCAGCGTGGAAATAGACTCAACATAAATAAACTGAAGAAGGTGCGGCGCGGCGTGCGGCGTGCGGCGCGGCTGCGGCGCGGGGCCGCCGCCCGCACGCGAGCTGCGCCCACCGCGCCCGCCGCGCCCGCCGCGCCCGCCGCGCCCGCCGCACCCGCCGCGCCCACCGCGCCGCGCGAGCTGGCGCTGCGCCAGCGAGCCTCCGCAACTCTATTATAAGTATTTATAATCACGCCGGGCGCGGGATCGGGTACCGCTCTACTCTTCGCATGTTAGTATTCGTTTTGTAAACACGCCGAGTTCGTGATCTCCGAATCCCAGGGGCTTGCATAATATCAGTGACGATCTCAGGCCATATGTCCTTATTCTGATCGAGGTGCTTTCATGGTGTGTACCATGAGAGTAACTCGCTAAAACGATGGGTTTGTTCATAGGAGAGGTGTGTGAGGTATTTATATTCTAGTTTCTGATGGTGACAGATTCATCAGCGTCGAGCTCGCCCGCTCCATCAGCGCGGCATGTGGTGGTCGTTGCCCTTAGTCGTCGGTTGCAGCCCGCGTGCTGACCTACTTGTGGAGCGTTCAACTAACCGCACTCACAATAAATAGCGGACTCGATCACTTGAGCGAATACGTTTACGATCAAATTCTCTTTAATTAGTCAAGGGTTACATTACCACATGACGGATACGGAACGAGATATAAAATGTCATACATACACCACACTTAAATCATTTAGCGAATCTGCTGATCCGCTAATCAGAATCCAAAATCGATTTAAATATCGTTATATGTATAAACATTTTAAGCTAAACTCTGCTCATCCTGTCAGACTAATATCACGCACCCATTGCTGGGAGCCCCTTACACATTTATTTACACCAAAATTGGTATTCTTTGTTTATCTTTTTCAGTGATGTTACAATAGTTTTAAAATACTGAAATGAATAAATTGATTCTTTAACTTTCAATATAATCCTTTATACAGGGTGTAAAAACTCATCACAAAGCCGTATTCATCTACGCATTCTGTACATACAAATAAGTATAGTGCAGTACAACGGGCTGGCGCCTGCCACTCGCACGTCCACGCGCGTAGTTTGTGTAGGTACTGGTGGGAAAATCGATCATTCGATCCACCCCACCTCAAGGAATTCCAGCAACGGCTTGCTGTTACTGACAATCTCACGGAGGGTACCTGGGGTTCAAAGTACTTTGTCCTGTATGTGGCAACCACCGGGCAGTTAAGAATCACAGGAGCTGCTGACTCGTCTTCCACCATGCTAGCCCTTTCACTGCACGCAGCTGTTGTTTAGTTAGTCGGAGAGAATTTCGTTCTAGAATGGACCAGTACAAAAAAATATATGTAGGATATAAAAAACCCGATTGTAATTTCAAGATTGTAAAGTCTCATGCAGTTAGTATCAGTTATTTTAGTTGAATCGCAGATTGAATGCCACCAACTGCATCAGACTGCTTGAAAAGTGAGCTTGTTTTGAAGTCGGGTTTTTTGATTTCTTCACAAAAAAATTATCAACCTTTTATTGTTTTTTTGTAATCGACTCTTCTAGCCCTTTATTTTGTTGATACACGGTAACTTAAATATTTTGCCTAAACCACTTTTTTATTTTCAGGGTTCCGTAGTCAACATGGAACCTTTATAATTTCACCATGTCCGTTTGTCTGTCTGTCCGCGGCTTAACTCAGATTCTTAGTACTAGAAAGCTGTAATTTGGCATGGGTATTTAATCACGCCGACAAAGTGGTAATAAAGCCATGATAAAAAAAAATTGTAGGGTACCTTGCACGTTAAGTGGAATTATATATTTTTTCTCATCAAAGTCAAAGTTTTATTTTAATTAGATTTTTGGTGATATAACAGGGGCTTAAAAATATTTTATAGTACCTCAAAAATCTACCCTATCAGGCATGCATTGTTAAATTACAATATTAGAAATTAAACATTATGAAGTAATTAATATCTATAGAAATTAAAATACAAGTTATAATATATTGCAATAAATTAACAGACATAATGTTTATGAATATTACATTAAAAGATAAATACATAGAATGGTCAGTCACATGAAATGTTGTCAACTAGGAATTCGTCAATGGCATAGTAAAAACCATTAATTGCCATTGCCAATGGCAATTGCCATTTGGTGGCATTTGTCTATTAAAAAATTATTTAGTTTACATTTAAATTGTGTCAAGTTTAAATCTTTTATGTCATTTCGTAGCTTATTAAAAACTTTTGGAGCCATGCAAAGTATGCTTTTGTCGCCTCTTGTGCATAAGGGCGGAACGTCTTAGGCATAATTCGAGTCGATATGTTGGTCTTATGGATCGATAGCTTTGTTCTGAAGCTTTTTTAAATAAATCGCCATTTTCTTTACGAACAAAGCGGTCTCGTGTATGTAAAGACATGGTAACGTTAGAATTTTTAAGGAGATAAAATGCGGTTTAGAAGTTTTTGTTGATTTAAGATTGCATATAGACCTAATGCACCTAATTAGCGCTTTAAATAAAATCTAGTTTTTCACAGGAATTTGCCCAGAAAATGACGCCGTTACGTAGTATGGAATCTACGTAGCCATACACGCGGATACGACAGCCACCTGATTTACTATTTTGCTGAGTTTATAAAGAGCAAAGGCAAACCTGGTCAATTTTTTTTTTTTTTTTTTTTGTTTTTTTTTGTATTGTTCATGTTCTTTCCACGTCATTTAATATTTCTATTCGATGACGATGAGAGTCAATTGTCAATCCTAAAAGTGTAATATGTCCTACTTCTTCAATTATATTACCTACGGAAAATTGTGCGCAAAATTATCTATGCATGTGTTGGTTTGTAATCTGGTAGGCTCATCAATTTATGTTATATGTTATCAATATTTATGTTTGATGTTCTGCGAGAAACAGTACGCGAGGGAGTCCACTGTTCCATGTTAGTACGAGGGCTGCATTAAAAGTATCGGGAATGGAATATTTCCACTGTTCCTGTCATATTAAAATCTTTTTAATTGAAAACTCCTTGGTTTTAAAAATCGAATACCATTTATTTATTTAAAAAAAGATTCTCGGTCTTGTCACAAGGTTTTGTCAAACTTGTTTAGTCGTTGAGAAAATGGAATTGACTCGAGAAAATTCAAGAGCGATGATTTATTATGACTTTCGAAGTGGTTTAACACAAAAACAGTGTGTTGACCGGATGATTTCTGCATTTGGTGATGAAGCCCCATCCAAAACCACAATTTATCGCTGGTTTGCTGAATTTCAACGTGGACGTGTCAAGCTCAGTGATGATCCCCGTCAAGGTCGTCCAAAAACTGCAGTCACCCAAGAAAACGTTGATGCTGTGCGTAAGCTGATTGAGGAAGATCGACATGTGACATACCGCGAAATTCAGGCAACTTTAGACATTGGCATGAGTCAAATACAAATAATCTTGCATGAACAATTAGGTATAAAAAAGTTGTTTTCCCGATGGATACCGCATTCGCTCTGTGAAGAGCAAAAAGCGGCTCGCGTTACTTGGTGCGTCAGAACTCTCGAAAGATTCCACGCAGGATCCTCAAATGCTGTATACAACATTGTATCAGGTGACGAATCCTGGATATACGCGTACGAACCCGAAACAAAAAACCAGTCACGAGTTTGGGTGTTCGAAAATGAGTTAAAGCCAACAAAAATTGTTCGTTCACGGAGTGTTGCAAAAAAAATGGTGGCCACGTTTGTCTCCAAAACCGGCCATGTTACGACTATTCCTCTTGAGAGACAAAGAACGGTTAATGCAGAATGGTAAGCTAGCATTTGTTTGCCACAGGTCGTTTCTGAACTCCGTAAAGGGAACTGCAACCGCCGCATCATCCTCCATCACGACAATGCGAGTTCTCACACCGCGCACAGAACAAAAGAGTTTTTAGAGCAAGAAAACATAGAATTATTAGACCATCCGCCGTACAGCCCCGACCTAAGCCCTAATGATTTCTATACTTTCCCTAAAATAAAGAATAAATTGCGTGGACAGAGATTTTCATCACCTGAAGAAGCTGTGGACGCCTACAAAACGGCCATTTTGGAGACCCCAACTTCCGAATGAAATGGTTGCTTCAATGAATGGTTCCATCGTATGGAAAAATGTGTCAAATTTCGCGGAGAATACTTCGTAAAGCAATAAATACATTTTTAAATAGTAATGTTGTGTCACTTCCTTGATTCCCGAAATTTTCAGTGCCGCCCTCGTAAGTAGGGAATAATAAAATTGTTTATGACATAATAGTCTGCCTTGTGTAGTGTTGTTTTCTATGTTAATGAATGTAATCGGTATTGTACCGTGTTGTTACTATAAATAAATTTTAAAAAATGTGATTTTAAGTTATAGCTTAATAAGTAATTAGTAAATTCCTGAGAAATTCTATTTCTTTTCAAAGTGTTTACATAATATGACATTTTAGCGCGCTTTGTAACATATTTTTGGTAGAAGAATGTTTAATTTCGAATAAAACGTGTTAAGGTTACTAGATGTAGGTATCCTATAAACACATACAATAATAACGTTATGCTGTGTTAATTCGATTGCACAGCACTCGAAAATTCCCTGCACTGAACGTTTCTTGATTTCGTTAAGCTAACCGCCGCCGCTCGTTTCGTTATATTGGTGGTAAATTTTTACCAATATGCATGCTCCTCCTCTGTTTGTGTCCCTGAATTAACTAGCTGCTAATTTATAGTTAGGTATAGTGAGGAAACCTTCATATCCAGTCTCCATGAAGTGTTCGGTTACACAAATAATGTCTATGTTGTTTTGAAGTTCATATAGGTGCAATAGTAATTGGTCTGATTTATTAATCAATCCTGCGATATTTTGATGCATTATTGCCAGATTGTTATAGAAAAAAAAAACCGGTCAAGTGCGAGTCTGACTCGCGCACGAAGGGTTCCGTAGCATTATCTATAAAAACGGCAAAAAAAAATCACGTTTGTTGTATGGGAGCCCCCTTAAATATTTATGTTATTCTGGTTTTTAGTATTTGTTGGTATAGCGGCTACAGAAATACATCATCTGTGAAAATTTCAACCGTCTAACTATCACGGTTCAAGAGATACAGCCTGGTGACAGACGGACAGACAGACAGAAAACGCCGGCGGACCCTTAATAATAGGGTTCCCGTTTAACCCTTTGGGTACGGAACCCTAAAAATGGTTTGATGTTTCTTCCGATGTATCCTTGTGTCTCTATTAATCATTTGGATTTCACAAATAGTTCTTTTGAGATTCATAAATATATTTTTCATACCTGCATCATTCAGGAGTCCTTGACGTCCCGAAATATTGAGTAATCGTATGATAAGTCAGTGTTTGAGTCCAATAAATAGGCATATTCATACGCTATGTTATGCAGGTACAATAAACTATTAAACATTTCAATTTTTGAGTTAAATAGGTTTGTGTATTCGCCACATATTCTGAAGGTCGGGAGGCATATAATAATATTTGTGTGACTCAGTTTGTCAATGGTATCTTTAATATGGTAGATTAAATCGTGAAAGTTCGTAGTAGTTAAGAAATCTTTTTGTCCAATTAATAAGACAATAGTCATTTGTATTATAATTACTGAGCATTATTTCTATGCCAAGTAGAAGTTCTTCTATGCCGCCATCTATCTCATAGTGTAGGGTATCGTTGGATAGGCAAATATTACCCTCTTTCAAATTTGTCAGACAACTATCCATCTACAAGTTAAACAGCCACGGTGACGCCACGCAACCCTGTCTAGCACCCCTTAAGATGCAGAACCAGCCCGTATATACCCCATGTATCCTAACACGAGCACTGGAATCCTTGTACTGTCAGCGTCAAATAGTTAGTGACACTCAGGGTATCGAAATAAATAGACGCAACCAAAAAGTCAATAATATCGGTACAAACAAAGTTTCCTTATTATTGTCAACAATATATTCGCTCAAAAGGTCGAGACGTTTGAAATGTCTTAAAGATCGGTTCAGTCAAACCGCCATAAATATGGTGACAGTCATCCCGCCAATGGTATCCAAGCATTATAAGTGTTCAAAAATATGGAACACATAGAAAAATAAACTAACATGTAAGGGCGGCCACACACGTCAGGTACCTTTTCCGATTCTCCAATTCAGAAACCCGATCGGACGAGTTTCGCATACAGGCGTTTGATTGTATTCGGTTTCTACGCTCTCGTGTGCCAGAGCTTGTGGCGATTGTATCGAAGAACGCTTGAACGCATGAAATAAAAAATAATTTAAAAAGAATGGAGATGACGAATTTCTATTAGCAATTCTTTTGTCAAAAGAATGAAAGAAAAGACAGCGATGCTATTGGGTATACGCAGAGATTGTACGAAGTCAATTCTATCGTTTAAGTCGTCATGACGTATGTTCCATAAACATACGGGATACTTTTCGACAATTAATCAGCACCACGTACGTCCGCACCGCACGATGGCCAAGGCGACCCGGACTTCTGGAGACAAAACCGTACGAGCGAACCGAATGCGTGCACAGCTACATAGAAATTCTACTGCGAGTGCGCCTTCAGGTACCCGATTCGCTTGCTTGAACGGTCGTCGGGTCGACCCGACGCACTGCCCGTACATCCTGGTCGAACGTTAGCTTTTTTAATCGTTCGGGCAGAATCGTGCGTGTGTGGTGCACGAGTATTTTCTATGGAATTGACGCCTTTGGGTGCCTTGATTCGATAACCGCATCGGGAACCCGACGCAAAAACCTGACGTGTGCGGCCGCCCTTTTAAAAATAAACGGTTTCCCAAAGATGAAAACCTCTTTAGGCAATCTTGTGTTGTTTGCATGTCATTATATTATCTATCAGTCGTATCAATGTCAAGTGCATTACTAAAGCAAGCTAGAAATAATATTGAAGCAATAATAGTGTTTCATGCTTAAATATGGCTACTTATCGCAATAGTGACACCACAAAACATCGAATTATATATTTGAGGGAGGAAGGTGTCTCCGTAACAGATATTTCAAATGAACTGGGAATATCTGTAAGTATCGCTTTAGATGAGTTAACTATCGAATAATTCGCATCTCTTAAGATTCTTTTTCTTTCTTTTATTTAGAGAAACACCGTATACCGTTGGCTAGAGAGATGGCGCAGTGATGGTGCATTGCAAAACCATGTTTCATTTGGTCGTCCACGTCAAACGAGTACAAATGAAGACAGAGATATAGTGCAGCGAGCTATTAGCAATCGTTTTATAAACTCCAGGAGTATGTCTGTGGAATTTGGTACTTCACAGAGCACAATAAGACGACGCCTGCGAGAACATGGATTACACCATCGTATTCCTGCTAAAAAGCCTATATTGACACCGAGGCTTAAAGCGCAGCGTTTACAATTCGCACGATATTATTTAAATTTCAATTTTGATAATGTGATCTTTGTAGATGAAAAAGTTTTTTGTTCGTCTGCCCAGGGACGCTTATCTCTATACCGAACATCGAAAACAAGGTATGATGAAAGAAATGTCCTCCCTAATAACCGCAGCGGCCGAATCACCTTAGGATTTTGGGGATGGATGACCCAAAGCGGACCAGGAGAGCTAGTCGAAGTGGGAGGAAGAATGAATGGCCCCCGATACAAAGACATCCTCGAAAACGTTTTGGTTCCAACAGCCCGGATTTTTTATCCCCATGAAAGGATTAGGTTTGTCCAAGATAACAGTTCCGTACACAACTCCAGAGTTGTTCAAAATTACTTGGATGGTAACATGGACCTGGAGTTAATTAAGATGCCGCCTCATAGTCCCGATCTAAATCCGATCGAGAATTTGTGGGGCAAAATGGTTCAGGTATGGGACAGTACTCGAGCACGAACCACCGCAAATTTAAGGACTCACGTCGAAGAAGTTTGGGAGTCCATGAGAGGAGACAATTTTTGCTATAATGCGGTACAATCTATGCGAAGACGGTGGATATACACGATTTTAGTTAAAAAAAATAAAGATAATTAGAGCAAAAATGTTTTTGTTTATTTTTACATCCGATGAGAGTTTTTAGTGCTCTGTACGATCGAAAGTGCTCATTTTAATCAATAGGTACAAAAGTTAAATTCAATACGAAATAATTTCGTATTATTATAAGTGACATGAACATGATATTGAATCATAGATAAGCACTCTTGCTCTATAAGATATATAGGTACACATACTCATTATCAATGAGGTTTACATCTATTTCCAGTCAGCTATTTATTGCTTAAAATATAAGCACATATAAGTATCGTAAACGGCTATGCACGAAATTATTTACAAAACAAAAGACATGTCTATGACGTCATGCTTAAAATGAAAAGGACAGCAGAAGTTTCTATCACTTTCATTTTGTGAAATGCTGACGTGAGAAATAATATTTAAAATTTAAAGCAGTAAGGTTTATTTTTCTAATGTGTTCCATATTTTTGAACACTTGTAATGCTTGGATACCATTGGCGAGATGACTGTAACCATATTTATGGCGGTTTGACTGAACCGATCTTTAAGACATTTTAAACGTCTCGACCTTTTGAGCGACTATATTGTTGACAGCAATATGAAAACTTTGTTTGTACCGATATGATTGACTTTTTGGTTGCGTCTATTTATTTGGATACCCTGAGTGTCACTAACTATTTGACGCTGACTGTATGAACATTTCAGTGGCCGCACAACGCGGCAGTCCATACCGTACATGGCTAGTGTCGACCTCAGTATATCAATGATAAATGGTGACAAAAGGTTATTTGCCGTAGGCGAGGGAAATAACTACGGTTCTGCAGTGTCACTACTTTATATCGAAATCGCCACAGGGCGCTATGGGTCTAAATGAACGTGGATGGCGGCGCTGCAAGTAGAGGAACTCTAAAGCCTGTCAAATCCATCTACGTGAAGTGCTGTACTTGGCCACGTTCACTCAGCCCGCTGGGTGCGCTCACCGTCGTCGTCGTCCTCGTCGTCGTCGTTGGCGCCAACGTCACCGCGTTCGCGCTGTTGTTTCTTGCGCTTCTTGTCACGGCGCCGCTCCTTGCGCGCCAGCTTCTCCGCCAGCGTGGTGCGCCGCGCATCCAGCTCCTGCGACGTCACTCTGCGACAATACACACAGTCACTACAAGTCCACGTTAAAGAAAGAAAAATGGTTTATTGGCATTACAGCAAATATAAATACACCTTATAATCTATTATCGTTAGAAATAAGGACTTAGATTTTTGAAGGATTTTGGATCGAGAACGAGGGCGAGATTTGAGTTCATCTCGGAGTGAGACTGAGTACCTCACCCTGGCAACCGCAAGCACAAGCCGTACCGTGTGCTGTCTTCCCGGAGCTCGCTCGTCGGATGTACCGATCTCTCAACTGGATGTTTAAGGGGTAGTCAAACTGTCTGCGTTAGTTACCCCAGCCAGAAAATGTTTAATATCGCCATTTGAGTGTAATAGATAGGGATCAGGACGGATGATTAGAACATCAGCTTCTATAATGGTTGCGTAGATTTTTGAATTGGTTGTTTTTTAGTTATTTGACAAAACCATTCTGGCTGCGGTAACGTTACCGTGGCCAGAAGTTTTGTTTAATAATGGGTATATTGAAATAAATTTTAGCTACCTAATTAGGTCGTTAGACGGGGTAAATATTGCGACTTAATTTGTGTCTTTTATGGTTGCGAAGATATTCAAGGTCCTGCAGGGGGAACATTTACTTACGTATTTGCTGGATCTCTGAAACTGTTAAGGGGAACGCACACCCATTAAATCCTTATGACCACGAGAGCACACTAAATAAACATTTAGTTTCGAATAGTTTGTGTCTCTCCCGAGCTACTCAGCGGCGGCGGCGCTAGTGCAGCTTAATGCGAAGTTGCGTCAAATTGTACGAACGAGCTAGCTAGTGCCTACTCTGTATCGATGATACCCGACACTCGAAAGGTGGAGCTGAATTATGATTTAAGAATTTTTGTTTATTGATACGTACTCGTAGATAAATAATATTATACATATTTATAATAATAAAATAGTATCGCGTAGTTTATCAGAGTTAGGTAGGATAGGCAGTGTCTTTCTGTCTATAAGAAACGTACGCCGCTGCTCACATTGAACACATTATGGTTAAATTTCCCAGCACTGTCAACAATAAAATACACATTGTGAGTGCTGCCTACATACCACCAAAGACTTCTACTTTAGTGTATGACAAGCACTTTGAATTGCTACAAGAAGTGTTAGGCCATACTAGTGTTGATAGTTTATTTGTCATAGGAGACTATAATCTCCCTGAAGCTAATTGGGTATTATCCTCTACAACAGATATCTCGAATATTGCTACATCATATTCTGGAGGATCCTCGGCCTGCGCAAGTTTAGAGATTTTGATTACACTTCTGGGTGCTTCTCAATTTAATAACATAGTGAATGACAAAGGTAAAATTGTTTCTCATATTTCAACTACATTTACTTCCAATTGACACCTACCATCCTGTCCTGACGTGTGAGACCTTTTTAAACGTCAAAATCACCCCGATGTCTAAAATTCCTCTTCACAAATATTGTTTTCACGAGGCCAACTTTGAAAATATTTATTGTAACATACAGCAACTGAACTGGTCTGAACTGCTATGCCCTATGACTTCTGAAGAGGCTCTGACTAAATTCTACACTGAGATAGATAATATTATTAAACAAGACACTCCGCTGGCCCGACCTAGATCAGTTTGTTATCCCTTTGTTCTCTCCCACTCTCATAACTATTTCTAAAAAGAAACAAAAGGCATGGATTAAGTGGAAGAAATATACCTAAACATATCTGATTATGAATCATTTTCAAACTATAGAAAACAGTTTAAGGATACAATGGTGCCGATTCTCTTGTACACCGAACTAAACTAAACTATCACTAAAATTTCTTAGTTTTAGTTTAGTTATTCTTAAAAGCTATTCTGAAAACAAGATTCACTAAACTTAGAAACAATTTTGACACAACTATAATCGAGTTTGACAATCGCTAAGTTGAATAAACCATATACCAAAATTTGTTGGGAAATTAAAAAAAAAGTGAACGAAATGATCCGAAATGCATAAAAACCTGAGTAAAATCATAATAATCATTTATTGCTTATCAATAGTGATTCAAATAAAATACAGAGAACATAATGACGGCGTAAAACTATATTGTTGTATAAATTTTAATAAATTTAGATGTAGTATCCTGCATTTGTTTTTATGAACTGTGACCCATGTAATCGTGCTAGGGTTGTACACCGAAATTGAAAGAAAAAGTATTCAAAACATTGATTCTTAAAGCATGATTAACTTACTTTTTATTTCAGCGTAATAAAGCAAATGTTCTAATAAAAATGTGATCTCGAGAAAAGAAAATCCGGTTTGGTGTTCAGTAACTTGAAAATCTCCAGTATTCTCATCACCGTAGGAAAGCTCTATCAAGGACATCTTGAATTTGTCTGTTTGTTTGCCATATCAATTGGTTTGGTGGCAAGAAACATATTTACTCTGGAGAGAAGAATAAAAAGTCCGTACAAATAAAATGGTACGGCTTTTGGCGCGTCCTGGTGGATGACACTGGAAACTCGCGAAAGCGGGAAATTCAAAATCACATTTCTTTAAGATAAGGTCTGTCCACGAAATCGAACTGGGAAACCGATGTTAAATGATTGTGTTTCACTGGTTGCAATTTTCCAGCTCCACTGTGGTGGTTAGGCAGCAATATTGTTTAAATTAACATAAAAGGTGAATAGGAGTCCATTCATGCTTGTAGAAATCTTTGAATTTTGACAAAAATAGCGTCATTAGCACCACGCTTAAATTTAAACGTTGCCATAACTTTTTTGTGTAGTAGCGCTATCTCATTCGTTTGCCATGGTGCCGGCAAATGTCAACCTTAACTGCTCGAACAGATGCGTGGTGATCGTAAAGCTCGATAAGTTTAGCCATCAAAATATTAACTTGTTCATCGACTGATCCAGAGGCAATCAGTCCAGCACCAATCTATATTTTCGGCATCCTTGCAAAGATTGTCGACGGACGTTCATTCCACCAAAATTGCGTTGCATGAGATTCTTAGCTTTAGCCTTAGGTGGACGAATTTTATACGACAGAAAAATAAGGAAAAATAAGTTAGGGGATTTAGCGGTGCCATGATTTATGCATTCATGTACGCCAGCACATTAAGCTACTACAATCTGTCAAATTTCTTCAATAGATTTTCAACTTTAACCCTACATCATAAGGTTCAAGGTTGATTGGGAAAATTTGACAGTTTCGGGTAGCTTGATCTGCTGGCGTCTGTACGTTCTTACAGTTGCTTGCCAGCATATCGTGGAAATGAGCCTGAATGCTCTGAGCGTTAATATGTATAACGTTAAAATTCTTAGGAACATCCGAACACTGCGCTGCAAGAGAAGAGTACTCACGAAACTGTCATCGTCGTTGCTTCTTATAGAGAAAAAACTACTAAGTACTATCACTGCTTTCATCAATAGACATAAACATTTACCAGACTAATAAAAATAAATCGTATAAAGGCTCCTACAGACTGGTGCGATATCGCGGGCGCGACAATGGTCGCAATGCCTGTCGCACCCGCGATATCGCACCAGTCTGTAGGAGCAATAACTAGTCCACCTGCCGGTTGCGATATTCAATCAAAATAATTAAAACCTACTTACTCAGTCCGGGTAAAAAGAGTTAAACAAAAGCATATAAAATAATATGTAAAACATTTCAGAGAAAAAACAACAAGAAAACAAAACACAGTCTGCCATTCCACCTTTACGAAAAACGGAACGCGCCGAATTAAACTGACATGGGTATTGAGTAACACTGACAGCAACATCACAAAGAAATCACTGTTTAAAAAAAGCAGCACGCTTGCTAGCGGTCCTCGCAGCAGCAACGGGACAGAGGCTGACACATCCGTTATTGGATCACTCCGCTCGGGCTCACTGGGATTCGGCGCAATCTTGTCCAATACAGCAAGGGTCTCAACCCGATGCCGCGAATCATTGGGACCAAATAAATACACGCAGCCATCCTTAGTCCACCTCTTGGTGACACCGCATATTTCTCTCGCAGCCAAGAACAGATCATGCCACCCCCTTTGTTAGGAACTTGGCTAATGGTGTCGCCTATAGCCTTTATTTGGCTTTGGAAAACCAAATCATATCCCAAAGCGCAAGACTGCCTAGCTTGAACAGGATAGGCCTGATTTTATTAGTTACTGCACGTCCCATCTGGTGACACCATGCAACAGCAAGATCTTCCTTTGTCCCTACATCTCAATTTGGTCGACACTGCAAGCAAGTAGCTCCACCTGTTGCTGAACACTGCTGATAGCCTGCGTGATGAATGTCCAAAAGTCCTAAGAAGTTGTGACAGGTGATGGAGTGGCCTTCTGAAGTTTATCTTCAAAGACAGGACATCTATGTGTGAAACAACTCCTTTAAATTTACTCAGAGTGCTTGTTAGAGGATCCATTGTGATGAAGTGAAGTGATAGTAGATTGTAAGAGAATAATTATATTGTGAAGAGATAACGCTACACAAGCAGGTACTATGAACTTTAAAAATATAGCTTATATAATTGTAAATAATGTTTCTATTAAATTATATTGAATTTCAAATAAGAGCAAATAATTTTTTCTTTGTGTAACTATTACAACTACCCACAAGTAACATTAAATATGTGCCTTGATTAACATGCGCTCATGCCAGCAGTTTTTTTTTCTTGTGAAGTGCCTGTGTGGGTGCCAGGTATATTTAACTAAAGCTACCCATACAATTATGTGAAATTAATAAATTTAGAAAATAAGTAGCCTCTGCCCGGTGCGTTGCAGTAACTTAAATTAATTATTTATTTATCTATTGCTTCAGCAAACTCCTGATCTAGGGAGTCTAAATATTTTTCTTTCTTCTGCCATTTGCAATGGGTTTGTCCAACTTAACTCTTTCTTGATAGTTTAAAAAAAAATGTTTTTTCATATTTCACAGAATCTGCAAAATAGATTTATCCACCTCGTTCCTAAATCTTATTGTAGTAGGCGCATTAGACGTTCAGTACAAAAATCCCTAAGTTTCCAAGAAGTAATTTCGTATTGTATTCTAATACTTAACAATAATTTTATTATTAACTTTCTGACGAATTGACAACAGCTTCCATAATGATTTAAGATTTTCCAAACTCACAAGGATAGAATAGAATACTCTTTATTATGTAGACCATAAAAGTTGCAGAAATAAATGTTAAAAGTTTACATAGGGTGACACAATGGGCGGTCTTATCGCTAAGTGACCTTTTACAGCCTTTGGATGGATTAAAGGGAGAAGACGAGAATACTACAGGTAGTCAGTGGAGTACCATTTACTTATACAATAATATACATACATAAAGCATACACTTATCTATATGAATATATAAACAATAATAAACATGAAACAAGAGCAAGGAACTGTATTCTGTAACGATGATGTTTAAGGAGAGAGGAAGTATTTTTTTACCAGAATTTTAAAAGTGGACCAAGATTGAGCACGCCATAACGACACGGATAAGGCATTTCATAGCCGTACTGCTTGAACTTGTAAAAGACTCCCAACTCAACAAAAGCATCCCAACTTTCAAGAAATAGAAGAGAAATGTAATTTGTAAATTTTAGTTCATGACAACTAATTTTTAATCGCGATTAAAAATAGTCGATTTAACCTAATTTTAGCCGAAAAACGTCAAATTCAGACTACCAAAATTGCCATTTTCATTAGATTGAGTAACTAAAATGACATTAGTGCTGTCAAACTTTATTACAGTTAAGTTGTGTCACTTTAGTCAATTTCAGAATGGGAAACGTCGTTTGACAGGAATAAACTAAATTTTGGTGATTTTTAGTCTAGTTTAGAAAATTCCGTCACAACAGAATCGGCACTAATCCTAATTTTAGGTGAAAAACGTCAAATTCAGAATAGCAAAATTGCCATTTTCACTAAATTGAAATTGAGTAACTAAAATGACATTAGTGCTGTCAAACTATAATATAGTTAAGTTGCGTCACTTTAGTCAATTTCAGAATGGGAAACGTCGTTTGACAGGAATAAACTAAATTTGGGTGATTTTTAGTCTAGTTTAGAGAATTTTGTGACAACAGAATCGGCACCAGATTTCTTAAGTGTTTCAGTTCGTACATCAGTTCTGTGGAGGATAATCTAAGTAAAAACACTTGTGGATCTATATTTTTTACCGAAAAGATAAAATAAAATAAAAATCAAAATAAAAATATTTTATTTCACATAAACCTACATGGGCACTTATGAAACGTTAGAAGCTAGGTGCACGGTTCCAATTGGTCGTTCCCTATGGAGAAGAGCCGGCAAGAAACTCCACGGTTACTCTGAAAATTGAATCTACGTCAGCAGCCGATCCCCACAGCAGAATTCCATATGACATAATACTGTGGAAATAAGCAAAGTACACTAACCTAGCTGTGGCTATATCAGTTAACTGCCTTATTTTTCTTACTGCATACGCAGCTGAACTTAATCTAATTGAAAGAGCTCTAATGTGGGCACCCCATTGTAATTTTAAATCTAAAGCAATTCCTAGAAATGCAGTTTCCGAAATAGCATCTAGTTTCTTGCCGTCAAATTTTAAATTTAGACTCACTTGGGGTACATTTTTGTTTGGTAATGAGAACTTAAGACATTTTGTTTTGTTCGCATTAAGTAAAAGATTATTAGCTGCGAACCATTTTCAAAGAACAGCCAGACTATCGTTGACATGTAAGACATACATACACATACATAAACTCACGCCTTCTTCCCATGGGGGTAGGCAGAAACTATAGAATGCCACCTGCTACGCTCCTTACATACTCCTTTTGCTTCGCCTACGTTCATACATCTGGTCATACACGCACGCCGATTGCGAGTACTACGCACCTGACCTTTCTGAAGAACATCACCAATTTGGTCACTATATGTCCTCTTAGGGCGTCCCCTCCCGGCGTTTCCACTCACCTCTGCTTTATAAATACCTTTTGTTAGTCGCGTTCCACTCATCCTCTCAACATGACCAAACATCATGATGATGATCATGATGTTTGGTCATGGGTCATCAAAATAAGGGAAGTGTCATCAGCGAGTAGAATTATATTCGATAAGTTAGCCATCATGTAAGGCAGATCATTAATATAAACTAAAAATAGGAAGGGGCCAAGAATTGAACCTTGAGGGACGCCCATCTTTACTAGAGACCTCAAGGACGTCGCCCCGTTAACGTTTACTTTTTGCTGCCTGTTTGATAGATAGGAAAAAACAAGATCAGCAGTTTGTCCACGAATTCCGTAGTGGTGTAATTTACAGATTAGTAAAAAAAAGAGTAATAAAGAGTATTCTATTCTATTCTTTTGTGGTCAACGCAGTCAAACTCTATTGAGAGATCACAGAAAATGCCAATGGCATCCTGGGATTTCTCCCAGGATTCCAAAATGTGACTGATGAGTTTTACTCCTGCGTCAGTCGTCGACCTACCGTTCGTGAAACCAAACTGGCGACTATGTAAAATTCCATTTGAATTAAAATGTGACAACATCTGGTCTAGCATTATTTTTTCGTATATTTTACTCAATGCTGGTAGCACAGATATAGGCCTATAATCAGAGGGATCACTACCCGATTTGAAAATTGTTACTACTTTACAGTTTCATTAAATCAGGAAACGTACCAATGTCTAAACATTGATTAAATATGCCTGTTAGGACAGGGGCTATTGTGTCAATTATATCTCCAAGAACTTTAACGGAAATTCCCCATAAGTCTTCAGTGTTCTTTATATTAAGTCTTTTGAATGCTTTTTTAATCGTGACAACAGAAATGGGTTTGAATTCAAAAGTTGGAATGTCTTTAAAGTTGATAAACCTGGCATCCCATCTAAGCTTCAATACAAAAATACCGAAACAAATGATCCTGATATGGTATGGTCTCTGACTTTTTTTACTCAGTATATGAACCGACATCTCCTTCGTTGCCTCATTGGAAGCCTCCGCAGGATAACAACACACTACACGATGTCTCTATTTGCGACCTTTCTTTCAGTGAAGAGAACATGTTGAAGGAGCTTAAATCCCTAGATCCAGCGAAAGGCCCTGGACCTGATGGACTGTCACCTTACTTCCTTAGGAATACTGCGAATTCCATCTGCAAGCCTCGTATTTGTTATTTATAATAAACGTATCGATGAGGGAGTTGTACCTAAAATGTGGAAGCATGCATATATTGTGACTGTTCACAAAAGTGGATCCAAACGCAGCGTAGAACATTATCATCCCATTTCCATCCTGTCTGCCTTGTCGAAACTCTTTGAAAGGTGAGTCCATAATGAAAATCCCGTACCGCCACAATATCATAATTCAACAAGACCACGGCTTTGTCAAACGACGGTCGACAAAAACTAATTTACTATTATTTTCTAGCTTTTTGTTTGATTGCGTTGACAGCCGTGTACAAGTAGATGCAGTGTATATGGACTTCGGTAAGGCTTTCGACAAGATAGACCATGAAATACTACTAAATAAACTAGCGTTCAACGGAATCCGTGGTAATCTTTTGAGGTGGTTTACCTCTTAGATAACTAATCGCAGTCAGAGGGTGTAATCAATGGTCACCAATATAATATAGCACAGGTGACCTCTGGTGTGCCTCAAGGCTCTATACTTGGTCCCCTTTTGTTTATCTTATACATCAATGATATCAGCCAATGATTTCGTTATACCAAGTTTTTACTATATGCCGACGACCTCAAGGTATACTGAGCCAAACGTCAAACAAATGACTGTTTTCTGATGCAACAAGATTTATACCGACTGATGACCGACAGTTGCAACTAAGTATACCCAAATGCTACTTCTCAAAAACAACTTCTAAACTTCAATAAAATAAAAATAAACTATACATACATACACGTTGTGCATTAACCCCTACTTAAGGTGGTTTATTCGTGATCTCGGTGTTATGCTTATTCTAACCATTGCTTAGACCTACACATAGGAAAGATTGTCAATAAAGCGTATCAACTATACGGATTTGTAATGCGATCAACAGTTGAATTTAAAAAAGCCTTCGTCATACATTTGCTTATATAAGTCTCTAGTACGCTCTCAACTGGAGTATGCCGTGTCTGTCTGGAGTCCATACTACAAAAAGTACGTTGAAATGATTGAGTGTGTTCAATATAAATTCCTGCGTAACATACATTATACATGCTATGGATATTATTTGCCATACCACGATTTGCTTGCAAAGTATAAGCTCGCAACACTTGAAAATAGACGAAAGTACTTAGAAGCCATGAATTTATATTATATTGTTAGAAATAAATTTGATTGCATTGAACTGTCCAACATGTTATGCTATGCGGTTCTTAGGACAGTCCACAAGCGAATGGTCGATTCCTACAGTGGGACATCTGAACATAATTATAGACATTTTCGCATGTGCTATATAGATTCAAGTCTTACACTTAAGGAGCTTTCTTGAATATTTTTATATATTTTTCTTTTTTGTACCATTTCTTATTTATTATATACAAATACCTCTATATCTTAAACACGATAGTTAATTTAATCATTTAAAAATAAATTAAATCTTGTATTTGTAACCCTAGCGATTATTTTCTCTGTATTGTATCCTATAGTTAATCTGTGAACAGCGTTATAGGCTGGAATATTGTCTATAAGTTTCACGTCCGCATTTTCACGGCCGCCATCTTGGATTTACATTTTGACATCACTATCGACTTAAGCACCCTCGAAAACCATGAAAACGATACCCATGATGAAAAATTTGAAACATTTTCATGGCCGCCATCTTGGATTTACATTTTGACCTGACTACCGACTTTAGCACCCTCGAGTACCATGAAAACAATACCCTTATTGAAAATTTTGAGCATTTGCACGGCCACCATCTAGGATTTAAATTTTGACTTCACCGTCGGCTTTAGCACCCTGGAAAACCATGAAAACGATACCCATGGTGAAAATTTTGAACATTTTCGCCGCCGCCATCTTGGATTATCATTTTGACATAAAAAAAATAAGTGTTACGTTTTTGTGTACCCCTAATAGGGTTTTTAACCTATTAGGGGTACAAAAAACGTAATCGTAAACGTAAATTGGAATCGAGCTTTTACTACTTGCTTCTATTAACTCGAAAAGGACGTCATTCATGTCGTGCCCAAAAATAAAACCGGCCAAGTGCGTGTCGAACCATGCACAAATTGGCAAAATGAAGAGTTCTGTAGTTGGGATGACTTTTTCCCAAAAACCAACTTAACATTGTAGTTGACAAACATGGTCTCCCATAGGTACATCGGCACGGTCAATTATTTCTCGGGGAAGGCTGGATCGCTCCAACGCGGGTGTATACGTACATACATCCATGGTGGGGCGATGTAGCCTGCCAGGCACTTCTCTTGCAACTGAGCGGGTGGGCAGGTTGCGGATAGCCCCACTCCGGCTGTGGGATCAACTGTCAAAGGTCGATCCCGCACCCAGAGCATCTCAAAGAGGAGCCGGACACGAGACGTTTCCGAAGGCCAAACGCCAGGCTTAGGTTACCCCATTTACCTCTTTTTATGCACGTATCACCTAATTATCAATCCTTCCTAATTAGTGAATAGTCCCGGGAAATCCCGGAACCGAAAGTACCGGGAAATCCCGGAAATTTGCGTTGTTTTAGGAACTGGAATTTCCAAAACCAAATCCCGGTTCTTTCGGTACTTTCGGTAAAAGATTCGCGTTTAGAATTTTTCTAATTTTATTGTCTAAAATCCGACCGCTGCACTGTTACTATACTACCTAGCTACCACCGTTGCTACCTGTAATACAAGAGCATGATGCGCGAGGGTGCGGAGGTGCGGGAGGGGCAGGTGGCGGCCATCTTGTAGACGCGCGTCCCGCTTAGTTAGATTGTGATCGCGTCTTCGGAATGTTGTGCTAGTGGGATTTCGGTGTACAGTGCTTTGCAAAAACTACTCAAACAAGACTACTTCTTTTGGAAAGTGAGTATTTATTTTTATAAAACAAAATTAATGAAACATGAGCGGCTTTATATAATTATTTAGTTATTGTAGCCACCATTCTCATTCTCCATCCTCATTTTGAACATAAAATACGAGCAGCTGATTGTTCACCAAGCCACCAACCGACATGGGATTGGTTGGGAAGTTTATTTCATACGTACACTAATAAAATTTGCTGTTCTAAAGTTTTACATATTCAGTTTATTTTTAATGTTACTTACGGCACAATAACACTACAATGCACTGTATTAATTAAGCAAGAAGTAGTTTAGGTACGACTAGCTGTTTGTTTACCAACCTACATGGGGTTGGGAAGCTTATTTTATTCGTAGACGAATAATATTAGCTGTTCTAATGATATTTTTAATAAGCTTTTTTTTAATGTTGCATACTTTACCTTAAAACTACAGTGCACTGTGCTATTGATTAAACATCAAGTAATTTAGTCGGTACCAACGTTTTTCGTTTAACTTTGTATTTCAATAATTACTCTATATTTTGTTACAGACGATGGATTTTGAGGCAGTCCTTAATAAAGCCAACGATAAAACGTCAGTATGGCATTATTGCCTTAGATCTAAAGACAAAAGTTTTGTCTAAAGACAAAACGCGAAATGCAAAACGTGTAATAGAATTTTGAAGTGTACTGGAGGTAGTACGAGTGGTCTCCAAAAGCATTTGAAAAATGTGCATCAGATAAGCATGAACACAGCAGATAGTCAAGTTCCTCAAAGTGTCGAATCTCCTTCAACATCGACAAATACTGAAATAATACCAAAGAAAAAAGCGAAATTAACTGATTACTACGAATGTGACGCAAATCCTTCCATGGAACTCATGGTTTCCCGAATGTCAGCTATGGATGGATATCCTTTCCGAACATTTGTGGAGTCTGAAGATCTGCGAATGCTGTTTTGAAAATCCGGACATAAATTACCGAAGGCTGCAAATTCAATTCAAAATATTGTAATAAAACAAGCAGACAAAAGAAAACAACAACTGATCGGCGAAATCTAAAGACTATTAACAGAAGGACATAAATTTTCTATATCTTTTGACGAGTGGACGTCCATTCGCAACAGAAGATATATTAGCCTGAATCTGCACTCACAGCGTTTTCCCGAAAATTTCAAAAATCTAGGACTAATAAGAGTGCACGGTTCATTATCAGCAAAAAGATGCATCGAAGAAATGAAGTTGAAATTAACAGAGTTTGGAGTGACTCTAGAAAAAGATATCGTAGCTCAAACAACAGACGGATGCAGTATGATGATTAAGTTTGGGAAATTTCTGACGTCCTACCACCAAACTTGTATTGCCCATGCCCTTCAACTTGCGATCGTTGATGTATTTTACAAGAAAAGTACTGCAATACCTGAAGAACCAATGGAGCCGATAATCAGTTTTGCTGACGCTGAATCAAGTGATGACGACGACGACGTTCCTTTATCGGAATTAGCTCGGAAAAACAGCACCAATGAATATGTCGCTTCTGACAACGGTTCTGACGACGACTCTGATGCCGTGGAGGTTGTGGAATCAAATAATTCATCGCTCGACGAACGAGAGTTTGCATATCACGATCTAATTTAAAAGGTAAAAACCGTTGTCAAGTTATTCAGGAAATCACCAACTAAAAACGACGACATACTACAAAAATATGTCATCGCTGATTTTAATAAAGAATTTGCACTGACAAGTGACTCGAAAACGCGATGGGGCAGTTTAGCAAATACTCTGGAGCGGTTTCTGAAACTTCGAACGTGCATAGTGAGGGCACTAATTGATGTGAAGTCAGATATATGTTTTACAGAAGAAGACTGTAGAGGTACTTGACATCATCAGAACAATTTTGGAAGCGTTATGCCAGCGAGATGCGACACTATTAACTGCAGATATAGCTGTAAAATTCGCATTAAAGAAATTGTCCACCATAAATAACAGTATAGCCGCAAAAATGTTGACGATGCTGAAAAACAGATACAGGCAACGTCGATTGCCGGAAACATCAATATTAACATATTTGCAAAACCCTGAAATGTACTTCTCCAACGCACATGATGAAGATTTATCAGTTTTTACTCGCCCAAGTAGTGACGAAATATGCAGGAAGATAGTGGAACTGCTAAGGCGTACTTTAGGAGATTCTTTTTTTCAAACAGCTCAATTGCCGTCAGATACAGATGAAGAGATAGAAAGTGAACCTCAATCAAAAAAAGAGGAGCCTAATGCAGAGCTTAAAAAAGCTACTGCTTGTAAAAGAACAAGAATGACTTACAGTGAAGACCTTAATACGAATGTGAGGATCGAAATGGCTCTTTTTGAGAACGGAGGGGATCGTGGACGTTATTTGTCGCAGGCTTTCGACTTTCTTTTAACAATTCCACCGACAAGTGTAGAGCCGGAAAGAGTTTTTTCTTCCGCTGGGTACCTTTGCAATAAAATAAGATCACGTTTAAGTGATAAGAGTTTGGACGCTCTTATATTTTTAAGATCAATATATAGGCAGGAGAGAAATACTCAAAAATAAATAAACAGGTACCTAACCTAGATTATTGAGTGCCCCCATTTTAACTATAAGAATCAGACCAATGAAATATTGGTCTGAGCAAGTATTAGTTGGGTATTTTTATTAATAGTATTGTAAGGATGAATACCTATGTTTAAGTTTTGCAAAAATATTTAAGTTTAAAGTTATATTTTTATTTTATTTTTTCTTAAATGTATAATTAGAGTCAAGTTGATTTAAAGAATTTGTCGATTCAAGTTGTTCCAAACTATTGTTGAATTATTATATAAGATTAAAATTTAAAAAATGTTTGTTAAGATTATCTAATCAATAAATATTGAGACTGATTAATGCTACGCTAAAATTCCATAGTTCCTTTTTTTGTAGATGTTACGTAAGTTTTAATTATAATTTGGTTATGCAGAATTGCAATAAGAGTCATGTTAATTTGTTTGGTAAAGTGAAGATGTTTAATAAATGTTTCTGTTATATATTATGTAGGATTAGGTATAAAAATCGTTTAATGTTAAAAAATGTTGCTGGCATAATATGCGTAATTACCAGTAAAATTATACTAAATAAGACTGATTTAGTGTCTATAAAACAAGAAATAAAAACAAACGTTTTATTTGATTTGATGTTTTTACTTTGCCCTGTCATTTCGTCTTTTTTTACTTTCTCCGTTTCAACACTTTCAACTCTCTTACAAAGACTTATTAAAGTATCAAAAGTATCGATAGTACCGGGAATCCCGGTTCTTAAGCCAGAAGGTCCCAAAAATCCCGGTTCTTTAAAACAGCACCGGTTCTGCATTCCCTATTCCTAATCCATACATTCTGTCGATCCCAAATCCCTACCAAGACCTGACCCCCCCAAGAACACACCCTTTACCCACGAATACGTTCCCTCCCATCCCTATATCCCGTCGGTCCCAAATCCCTAGGCCAAGTCGCAAGCCTAGGGTGACCCCCAAGAACCCATACCCTTACCCACGAATAGCTTCCCTCCTTTCCCCATAACCCATCGGTCTTGGAGGAGGGGTAACCTCGATTCCAAAAAAGCCCACCCTCCATTACCAAAATTATGCAGAGAAAGGAAGATTCTACCCAGGTGGGTCCCAGCCAAGCTGGGGAATCCCACACCGCCTCGGCGACCAGCCCCTACGTAATCTGGGGGGGGGGGGGGCACCTATCTCTTCTTGGGGGGGCTGCTGTTTTAGCGCCCACAACCCAGGCTGTGGCTTACGCGCCCTCAACCCAGGCTGCGACTTACGCGCCCACAAAACTGACACCGGCTGCGATCAACTCGCCTATATACCCGAATTCGGCATGAACAGAGAGGAATGCCAGCCACGAGTACGCGAACGGAAAAACCCAGCGCGAAAAGCCTCCGCAAGTGCCAGAGTCCGCCGGGGCTGTCAGCCGACCCCAAAGCACTGACAGAACCCACGACCGACCTCGACCTAGACACAACTCTTTGCAGAGAGAGGGCGCCACGGTGCAAAGTTAACATCAGCTGCGTAAAGTTAATTCTCTAAAAATAGATAAAGTTAATATTCAGTGAAAAAAACTAAATATAATTATAGTACGTGAACACTTTCAGTGATTTAAGATATAGTTCACAAGTTCCCATCAAGAAAACAAAACTAGTGCAGTGCAACGATCAAATATTTTGATCGTTGCACTGCTATCGAACAAAAACATCTACATCAAACACAATAAACTAATGTTGGTGTCAAGGACAACTGCAAGGACACACTAAACTATAAAAGGTACGATCATACATTATCATCCAGTGATACAATCACCAATTGCATAAAATACTCACCCAAAGATATCGAAAGGTGCAATATCATTCTATTCAAACTTATAAATAACGCCATCTGTGTTCATTACGTACAAACACTAACAAAATCAATAAACCAAACTGGTGATCGAACAATAGATTTGACCGTGGAATTCGAATTTCGACTCTCGAGTTAGTTACGCTTTATGCCAATAGAGGGCGCTATTAACAACAGTTATGTAAAACTAGCTAGATGGAGTCATTGTGCGTAGGATGTCTTCAAGACCTACCAAATAATACAGCTAATAGATTCACCTTCCGAAGAAAACATTGTCACTTATAAGAAAAGAGTAACCAATTCCAACCTTGACGTTTCCATCTTTCTCGCAAGACTCGAGTTTAATACGCACTGCTCAGAAGATAAGGAAGCACCCTTAAACTCAATTATTCAAGGGGAACTAACTTTAAAGAACCTAAGTGAAATGATAATTCTTCGTTTGCGAGAAAACAACAAATCTATAATAGCGGAGCTTCAAAATACTATTCAAGTTGAAATTAACAAGGCAATTACCAAACTCGAAAGAGAAGATATTGAAAGAAAAACAGACACACTTTCAAAGGAAAACGAACAAAGACGAGAAGATATAGAAACGTTAAACGAAAAAAATAGAAAACTTAACCACAGAAAACGACAAACTGAAGAAACAGATTAAAGACACGATAGAACTAAAAACAACTAAACACCTGATATAAGAAAGTCGTACTCTACAGTTTTCCTGTATATTATAAGGAGCCAGATTATGATCAACAAAGTAGATTAATTGATATTTGTTATGAAACACTAAATATTGATATCACGGGGTATATTGAAGAAACGTATAGACTAGGCTAGGTTATTATTATGGACTAACGTATAGGCCATAATAATAACCGGCCTATAGTAATCGAACTTATTACCAAAAGAATGGCTAAATATATGATAGGGAATAGACACTGTCTTCAAGGAACAAGATTGTTCCTGTCTGAATTCTTAGATGAAAATGCAAGATTAGAAAGAAAGGAACTGCGCGAAGAAATGCTAGGAAAAAAGGGTTGTATGCGATAATACGTAACAACTAGTTGTTTATTGAAGGTAAAAAAACAGAGATACAGAAGGAGCAAATTAATTCACTTTCTAACAATAAGCAAATTCATACCGAACAAAACCAAACTCAATACTACATAAATGAAGATAGCGATAATCGTACATTTCGTAACTCCAGACCAACAATTTAAAATTAAGTTTTCTAAACATTCAAAGCATTTCTAACAAACAACATCTATTAGAGGCTTTCCTCAACGATAAACCCACCTACAAAGCAATATGCACGTGCGAGACCTGGCTTATGAAAGATAAATTGAAAACGCTGCACAGTGGTTCCGCGCCCTAAGAGAGGCGGTCATAGGGTTTCGCGAAGGTAATGACTGTCGTTATCAATACTAAATATTATCATTATGCTTTTTTGTAATACTTCATGTTATAATAAAATGAAAAAACCGAATTAATGTTAAAAAACTTATTTTATTAGAATAAATAATGCATTTATTGTACTTGACGAAATACTTACTAAAATACAATAAAGGAATTGGAACTTAATAACTAATAAACTTAAATATATACATTTTTATAATAAAAATAAAGTAAATACCTAATTATTACCTAACTACAAATACAGAAATGGACAAAAAATATATTATTTACATGTTAATAGTTACATAATAGGAGCTGTATCTAAAATAATGTAAATCTAGTGTTTATTATATAACTATATACATTTTATTCTATACCGACAACAAATTCAACACCTCTTTAGATAGAATAGACTTCTTCTTCCGTGGTAACCTTCTCAAACCAGAAATATAAGGATCCGAATTAAGAAGAAGTCTATGTATCAAGTCGGTGTTTGTGACAACCCGGGACATTTTCCTCGTGTTGTCACGCCTAAACTGTTTAACTAACTTATTGCAAGATTCGGCGGCCTCTTCCGAAAGCTCACCTATTGACAATAATGCGTGGTCAATTACTTCCGAACCATGAATGAGGACCTTATGTACAGACGAGGGCAGGTTGTACCATGGATAGGTAGCAACAAGCTTACGTGCTGTGTCTAGAGCATACTCTTTAAAAGCCACGTTATTTATTTTGTATCCCGACGAAAGACACTGCAGCAGATTATGACATCTGTCAATAAGGTCTTTGTCTAATCCAGTAATTTCCGCTGAAATAGCTGAATTAGAAAAAAACCTTCTGGCAGTGTTTCCATCGTTGGATGTGCCACTTCCTCCACTTCGCGGTTTGTCGACTATTAGACCAAGTCGTTGCCTAAACTATTGCTGGACATATTCTTTTTTCTGTGCAAGAAGAGCTTTATCGTCTGAAGAACGCGCCTGCCATTTTTTTAAATCTAATCTATAGGTAACGTGAATAAAATATTCAAAGAATCGGATATGCGAGTGAAGAGGAGATAGTCCAAATTGATATTTACTACTGTCTACAGTTTTGCTACATGATTTATCTATATCATTCATGTCTTTTGGAGTCAAACCACAAATATAGCACCTACTACAAGATGTATCACTCAGAGCACTGCACACTTTACCATCAACCATGGTTAATTGTAAAGAATGCCGCACCTTTATTTCACATCCATTGTGAGTGAAAGACGATGGCTGTAAACTGTCAATTTTAGTCTTGAAATAAGCTTCTTCTTGCCCGGAAAGGTCTTTCGATTCTTTGGCAAATTGGAATCGAATAGGCCTACAATACCTGGTGGAGGAAGGGCGCGGGTTTTTCCAAACTATTTGGTCTGGGTCGGAAGTATTTGACTTACAAACTAATTGGAGAGGACAATATGAAGTAAGAAACATACTGCCATCATCCTCGATACCAGAATCACCAAAACACTGTTTATATTCGCTGTGCCCCGTATTCCCATCGAAACCCCATTTTCCAATTAAAACAAATTCTTTATTAAGGACAATATTATTTAAAACGTGTTTTTGGGATTCTAGTATCCGGCATGCAGTATGGTCTAACAATGATTGTAATTCTACTTCAGCCGATGATTCCGTGATAAACTCTTGCGATGGATAACACCGCTTCTTAGCTTCCAACACTTTTGGATAAGATGGTAATGCATTCGGTGATTTTGCATTAATGAACTCTTTCATCATAAGATACTGATGTTTAGTCAGTTTAGTCTCAGTTATGAGAGACAAGACTTCATCAGTGTTGAAATTTAAAGAAGCGTAAGCGGCGTCAGATCGACTTGAATCATACAACAAATAATTGATCGCGGAACTGTCTACTTTACTTAACTCTGCAAGCCTGCGGCGTTTTGATCTCTTGCTACACTCTTCGAAGTCCTTCCTGTGCTGATGCTGTTGAGTGCTCGTCGAAGCCTGTGCTGCTGGCCGTTGAGTGTCGTGGTTCCCTGCTGCTGCACAATTTGACAGAACGCAAACTTCAATTTCGTTCAGCCAGTCTCCGTACTTAGATACCATGCGAGATTGATTGCGAGAGACTTGCTTCCAAATAGCTACAAATCTAGTACAAAGTCATCAGCAACCAAATTCTCAACGTCAGGCAGTAACTGTATCCGCCTGACGCAGGTCCTCACCGGACATGGATGTTTCGGGAGGTTCCTGTTTAGGATTAAGCGGGAGGAAACGCCCGGGTGTCACCACTGTGTGGATCGCCCGGAGGACACGGTGGAGCATACGGTGGAGGTCTGCCCAGCTTGGGCGGAGCACCGCCGTGTCCTCACGGAGGCGATCGGCGGCGGCGATCTCTCGCGTCCGGGCCTGGTTCAGGCCATGGTTCGGAGCGAGAGTGCATGGGAGGCCGTCACCTCCTTCTGCGAAGCAGTTATGCTAGCGAAGGAGGAGGCGGAACGCGTGAGGGTGAGACAAGGTTCGCGCCCTCGCGCCCCTAGTCGCCGCAGGAGACGCCCCGGGCGTCGGGAGTCGCAAGCCGATTTCCGGCCACCGTAGGCGCGGGCCTGCGGACGGTGAGCGATGGGTAGCTCGCCGTCCGATAAGGACCAGGCCCGGGTCGACGGCGCGTTGTGTTCCACGCGCGCCTCAAAGAGATGTCAGCACAAACTGACGGGGTCCGTTAGGACCAATGCCTGCCGGGGTTGCGAGTTTGTCCGAAAGGGATATCGTGGCCCTGGCACACAGGCAACGGAAGGAACACGGGTGGGTTTTAGTCAGTAAAAGTCTGACACGCCCTCCCGCTCCACCCAGAGCGGGAGAAGTTATTTGATGATTTCCCACCCAAAAAAAAAAAAAAAAAGGCAGTAACTGTATCAGGGCTTGAAAAACTCGACGCCACCGTTGCAGTTCGGAATTGCTGTCCTTCATAGACAGCCAAGTATCTAGTTCTTTTAAAAGAACAATCAATACTAGTACCTAAAACAAAACAACAAACAGTTAAATGCGGATCAAAAACAATACATATTTCGTAGCAAGTGCTACGCGCCCAGCCGTTCGGCGTAGACCCTGGCTGCACCTTACAGATGCAGCATGCCGCAAGTACTTTTTTTTAATTCTAGTAGTAGATTTTAAGCGACATTTTTATACCTAATTCAATGGCACAAGTAGATACAAACATAAGTAAAAGCTTCAATATAAAAAAAATACAGAAATAAATACGCAAGAAATGCTGCGGCGTAGCACTCTATTAAAAAAAAAATGGTGTATTAAAAATGCAAAATAGTAAAGTAAATTAATAATACATACCTGTAACTTGAATGTCCATTGCAAAATAACAGGTCACAATCAAGTTCGATCTTGAAAACACGCGTCGCGTCTTAGGGTAATTAGCGCTTCGTGATAACACGGTTGATGACTAATTACATGTGTTTACTTCCGATGCCAAAAAAGGAATGTTGCGAACAATAGATTGCAAAACCTTTTATACCCTCAGGTAGTAGTGGGTAACTGAACCAGATATAATGGCTTAGCTCAGTCATTGCCATTGGAAGCCTATGACCTACTAACGGGACCACTGTGCGCTGCAATTAATCGGATATAAAACTGCAGCATCGTACTGTCGCGGCTCTCGGAGTGGTGGCGGTGTCTGTATTATATTAGAGGATCATATAGGATGTATAGAATGTTGTGATAATGGAGATGTCTATTGAATATTGTATAGAAGTATGTGCATGTAAGCTGCCAAAGCAAAATCTATTATTAGTTACCATGTACTTCTAGTAATATGAGATAGGAAGAATTTTTTATTAGTCAAACAAAACAAATAATGCATTGTATAAATAACAAATATAAAAAATTTCACGTCATAATAGGAGGAGATTTTAACATAAATATTTTGGGATATAGCGAAAAAGCAAAACAATTTATCAATCTCATGTTAGAGTATAAAGTACAAAATTTAAAAGAACCTACGCGTACTTCACAAACTACGTCAACATGTTTAGATTTGATATTCACAAATTTTAACGACAATAATATGTACACCACTGTAGAAGAATTAGGATTTTCAGACCACAGCGGCACATTCATACACATGATACTAAAACAACAAACTAAACAATCAATTTGGTTTGCCAATAAAAGATTATTTAATCAAAGTAACATACAAAGATTCAGGTGTAAACTAAATGCACTAAATTGGAATAATATCATACAGCCGGGAAGAAATGTAGATGAAAACTATCAGTCGTTCTCGTTCCACAACATACTGAGAGATATTTTAGAAGAATGTATCCCTAAACGTAGACTTAAATTAAAAACAAAACTTAATAATTATTGGCTAACCATCGGTATAAAACAATCCTGCAAAAATAAAAGACTATTAAAAATTCTAACCCTAAAAATAAAAAATTCAGTACTTACGAAATACTATAAAAAGTATGAAAAAATCCTAAAAAAATCAGTGATGACGGCAAAAAATTAAACTACTTAAATAAAATGAATAAATCAACCAATAAAGTTAAAACCACGTGGAACATAGTTAAAGAACGAACAACAAGAAAACAAAAACGATAAACAAAATATAACATTACTCACGACAAACCTAGTAAGTGAACCTAAACAAATAGCTAATATATTCAATAACTTCTTCGCAACCATTGGGGAAAATATCACCCAAACACCCGGCTCCAAACCGAGAGAAACATCAGTGATGAACCCCACTGAAAATACCATGTTTCTTAACCCAGTCGATGGTTACGAAGTAAACAGGATCTTTAAAAATATGAAAAACAAAAAAAAGTCACGGCATAGACGAAGCTCCCACCAACCCTTTACAGACAGAGCGCTGACGAACTTACCTTACAAAAAGGTAAGGTAAGTTCGTCAGCGCACTGTCTGTAAACTAGTCGTTTCGTCTATGCCGTGACTTTTTTTTGTTTTTCATATTGTTTAAGATTAATTAATCCATCATTCGAAGAAGGGATTTTCCCTAATCAACTTAAAAATGCACTAATAAAACCAATTCATAGAAAGAACGAAAAAACAGACCCAAACAATTATAGACCGATTGCGCTTCTGCCCACAGCATTTAAAGTCTTTGAAAAAGCAATGTGTGAACGCGTATATTCCTTTTGTGAAAAATATAAGATATTTGATGACTGCCAAAATGGATTTCGCAAAAACAGATCTACAACGCTGGCAGTTTATAAGTACATCCAAGAAGCTTTAAATATTTTAAATAACAAACAATACGCGATAGGAATTTTACTCGATATGACTAAGGCCTACGACAAAGTGTAATTTAAAATACTTTTAAACAAGCTACACGGTATAGGAATGTATCCCTAATGTTCCTTTTTTTGTATTTTTTCTGTGTCATGTTTTAACGTATTCACTTTCTTGCATACCAAGGAGAACGATTCCCTTACGTCTTTTCTGTCACTAACGGCACTTGAAGTTCCATCCTCTAAGATCTCTTTCTTCTCGTTCTTATCTCTGCTAGATATAAACGTCTATATACAGGCGTAAATAGTGGTCCAACGTTAAGGGGCCGACACGCGGTATATTCAGCTACCACATACCACAAATTGTTTTTTTTACCATGGGTCTCAACCTTTTTTTGAAAAATTAACACCTCGCGTTACTAATTTGGCCCCTTAACGTTGGATCACTATTTACGCCACACCCTGTATAAAAGTCTTGTTTCATCCGTCTTCTTTACAGCCAAGCGGTTCGATCCATGTAGAACGATAGGATAGGTTTTACCTCAGATCAGTAAAATTCCTTTTACGCAAATATTTCATTTAGCTAGCTACATACAATGTTACAAACGACAACCATGATTTTTTTTATATTTCTGTTTATTTGTCAAATATAGAAAAAATAAAAAGGAGATAGCTGCACATTTAGAAGGGGTGTCTGGTCTTGTGGTGGTGTTGGCGCGGGTCTTCGCGGGGCGCGCGGCAGCGCGGGCGCGGGTCGCGGGGCGGGTCGCGGGGCGGGCGGCGGGGCGGGCGCGGGGCGCGGGGCGCGCGGCGGGGCGGGCGCGGGGCGCGCGCGCGACGCTCGCACAGCTCGAGCAGCGCGCGCGCGCCAGCCGCCAGCAGCGCCGCGCCGCGCCGCACGCGCGCCGCCAGCCAGTGCCCCGGCGCCGACCTAGCGGGACACCGACCGCCTCGATCACTGAGCTCCGACACGCTACGTCTACCGTTTGTCTAAAATACGACTCTATCGATAGTGACGAGTATCGAACGGTTTACCCTTCGGTCGATTTCCAGCATTTCAGCATCGGGAGTTCGTACGCAGTTCTGTGCAGACGGCGGGCGCCTGTTCTGGGGTGGCGGTAGGTGGACGTGAGGGCTCACCTGGCTTCTTCGATCTGCGAGTTGAGCGTGAGGTAGTCGGGGCTGTCCTGCCGGCTGTGGCGCGCGCCGCCGTTCGCGTACGTCATCTGCTTAACAAACATACGCTTTCTCAACTATTTAGCAATGCTAGTGGGCAAACACCGGATATCCCTAACCTGGAAGCCCGGAAATCTAACATAATATTAAGTTAAAATTTAATATTATGTTACATTATCGGGCATTTTATTGTAAAAAAGGTAGGTAGACTTGTGTAAAGTACAATCAACACTATTCTAAGTTTAAAATAATTATCACATAGCAAATTAAGTTAGATTCAAATTACTTATTAGTATTATAGGCTAGATTGTAATTAATTAAGAACCTGGTACATTTAATTTAAAAAAAAAGTAAGTAGTGTCTACAGTCAGTCAAGACAACCATGTGAAGTCGCAAGAAACTCGGAGAACGCCCGAAGCAGCTACTTATCTGTAGCTGTTGAAAAAAAGAGATGGCCCAATCGCTCACGGATAGGATTTTGCGTGCGCCGCGTACAAAAAGCCTTTCAAACTGTAGTGGTCCTTATTATTGATTGGTTAAACTACATTACAAGAGGGTAGCAACTAACAACATTTTCTTTCTTTCGTTTCATTATTTCGCTTATAGAGGTGGTCTTATAGAGCTGCCGCGGTGAGCGCTCACTGTCGGGATCGCTGCCACTCATATCGCTCACATTCTGCAAACCACATCCAATACACTCAGTATACATCCTCGGAACCTGCAGTATAGGTCACAGAGCACGAAAGTGGCGCCGAAAGTGCGATGAGCGCACTACTTCTGTCACGACCGTCATTCACAGCCGTCATGTATACGTCATTTGTGTCCTAGTGTGAATAACTGGTGCCCTGCTTGGCTTGTATGAAAAGTGTTGACAGTAATGCCTCTAGCAGCGGCCGCTGCCGCGCTGAGGCGTCTTCGTGTTCTGTGTGCTGGCTGGACATACGACCACCCCTCCCTAGTAACTACACTTAATAGTTTTAACTAAAATCTGAGGTTTTGATATTGCTAAAAAAATGGGCTCTGTTCCGTATCACAATAATATATTTGGCAATACACCAACAGCCAGGGCAATAAACTTTAACTAAGCGACTGCATGGTAAGGGTGCGGGCGCTGGCTCAGCGAGTGCCGCGGTTGGAGCGCGAGGCGCAGCGCGGCCGTCCGGCAGCCGGTATGACCAAAGTATAATGCCTATGCCTATAGAGATTTCGTGACAGTGCAAAGGAGGAAGTGCCGATCGCGAATAAACAAGAACCGCTGCGGCAAAGCTCCTAAGGAGCTCGAAATGAGCTTGCGTGCCGGTAAACCGAACACACCGGTGTACATCTCCCACCTACACTACACCACCAAGGCGGAGGACATCGTGGAGTACGTGCGCCAGAAGACGAGGTACACGCCGAGGGCGCAGTTACTGGAGTCGCACCGTAACGTCAACTTCAAAGGCGTTCGTGGTGCGAGTACCGAATTGTTTTCTGCTGGTCGTCATGGAAGACTTTTGGCCGCAGGGGGTGGTGTTCCGTCGCTTCCGCGGACAAGTACCACAGGACAGCATAAGGACAAGCTAGTGAAGTGAAGTGCAACTAACATAGTTTTAAGCTATATTTATTAACACGAGTTTTTGTTTTATACTATTTATATGTTAGTTTGTAAGGTCTATGGGCCATTGCACCTTGAAATAAAAGTTTTATTATTATTAAAGGCAGCTACGATTTGCTTACGCCATAGGTGTCATTTTCATGGTTTTTGAGTTTGGTGACAACGAAAATTGGGAATTCAATTTAAATTCAATATGGCGCCCTCTAGCTGACATAAAGTCAAAGCCTAAAAACAAAAAAAATGTTTATTCATGCCGTGTTGGGTATCAAATGAAAGGCCTTAATTAGCACATTTCAAAAATATATATATTGTCAGCTGTTGCTCATGACTTTGCTTGCATGCACCCAATATTTAGGTATAATTTCTATAAAATTATAAGCAACATCAAACATATTTTCTCTCCAAACCTACACAAAATACATAATTATGTTATAATAAATACGTATTTCAATGTGGCCAGTAACTTAATATGGCCTGCTTTTCGTCGTGACCAGCTGGAGCATGGAGAACAGCCATGTGCAGTTCTCATACAATTCGATGATTGCACTATAAATGCAGATGAAGATGGGCTTGTTAGAGTTGAACCTTGTCTGACTGAATTTGACGGATTAAGAGGATCGGGAAAAATTCAACGCAAATGTAACCATTAATCCTTACTTGGGCAGTTACTGTGCACGAGTTGCCTGGGCGCACTCTAGATATAGTACAAGTATATAGTATAGTGTAGTCTATGTGTAGTGTAGTGTATAGTTTAGGTGAACTATTCATAAGTTCTTATGAGAAAAAAATATCTTTAAACCTATATAGCGGTAATTGATTTAGAGAAGTCACTATTCGCTAAGGGACAGGCCTATGTTACCCTCAGCAGACTCAGACCCTTAGACGGATTATTTATTTGTTCCTTGGATCATAAAAAATTGCTGAAAAATCCTCATGACCCACGATCTATGCAGGAATTAGAAAGGTTAAGAAGTTTTTCAAATTTGGAAACATAAACCTATGGTATATGTTTGGTAAATTACACAGGTACCATATAAAACATTAAACCTAATGAATGAATGAATGAGGTGCACTCGAATGAACCTAACCAAAAAAAAATTTTAAACGCCTCTGCAAATACTTTATCACGAAATTATAACCCCAAAATTATTTAAATAAAAATAAGTTCAAAAACTAAAACCCGACTACTGAAAAATCACGCTCTAAAAAGTATGAAACAAGAAAATATTCTCATCTGAAATTATTATGTACAAACTATTCAATATTTATCGTCTATTAAATAAACAACTTATACGTAATATATTTTAATGTATTTAATATATATTCATAATGATGTTCAGAAGACAGCCGTGGTCGTATGCCACCTAACCTATCAAAACAACACATTCTAACAGTAGTAAGCGATCATAATCTTTAGGGCAAAGTGGCATACGACCAGGCTGTCTTCTGAACATCATTATGAATATGTATTAAATACATTAAAATATATTACGTGTAAGTTGTTTCTTTAATAGACGATAAATATTGAATAGTTTGTACATAATAATTTCAAATGTGAATATTTTCTTGTTTCATACTTTTTAGAGCGTGATTTTTCGTTTATTCGAGCGCCCTGTGGGCTAACTATACTCAAAAGCAGTACAGCGCCCTACGAGTCCAATTCAACAATGCCTACAGGATGTTGTTGAGGCTGCCTCGGCACTGCAGTGCGTCGGGGATGTTCGCTGAGTCGCGCATTGACTGCTTCTATGCGACGATGCGGAAACAGTGCACATCCTTGGTGCGCAGGGTCCGCGCTAGCTCCAACACCATCTTGAGGATGATGGCTGAGAGGTTCGACTGTCACTACATTAACCATTGCTGTATGCTTAATGTAGTGACAGCAAGAAAATGATATGAAACGGTATTTGTTACTAACATAGTTTTAAGTCTCATATACTAACACAAACGTTATAGCATGTTATGTATTCTTAGGTTAAGGTATGTATATTTGGGTCGTGTTACCTGAAAATAAATGGATTAATTAATTAATTAATACACACTGATGTTTTATTGACTGATGCAAATCATTTATATAAAGAAGGAACAGAAATGGCCCCAAGATACTACCTTGTGGTACACCACAGTAATTAGTCTGTGCTTCAGAATCAAAATCTTCTAGTGTTACTTAATTTGTTCAATTTTGTTATCCTCGCTACCTGTTTTCTGTCGGTTAGATAAGATTGAAACCATTCTTTTGCTGGACCTCTGATACCGTATCTTTCAAGTTTTTCTATGTCGGGTATGATTAACACGATCGAACGCTTTACTTAAGTCTAAAAGTAATGCACAAGTAGGTATTTTTAACCGACTTCCAAAAAGGAGGAGGTTATATGTTCGGCTGTATGTTTGTTTTTTTTTATGTATGTTCACCGGTTACTCCGTCAATTGTGGACGGATTTTGAAAATTCTTTTTTTGGATGGAAGGGTATGCTTCCGAGGTGGTCCCATTGCCACAAAATCAGAATCTTATGACGGGATCTCATGGAAATCAGGAAAATCCTCAAATTTTGTAGGCATACCTATAGCGATTTGAGTATTTTTCATAGTAACTCGTGCATTTGCACTGTAAAAGCACCATTTGATGAAGTGGAACTGATGATGAAGACCACAGATGGCCACCGGAGCTACTTAATAATAAGTATTTCACTGTTGCGATTAGGCACTTTAATATGGGTGCTAAGCAATTTATGCTCGTCAAAATGTATATGGTGAAGTCACCATCAGTTCTCCTGGTTCTTACCAGGAGAACTCCTCAACAATTAACGCCCCTGCATCGGGAAAAGCAATATTTTGTATAGCGGCTTTATCAAAGACAGTTTTAGCCTATCAGGAAAGCAGCCCTGTCCTAAGGATAAATTGACAATGTGAGCCAATGGCGATGCTATATGGTGAGCTCAGTTGTAATGATCATGCCCAGCCGATTGCGTGTTTTTTAAAGACATTATGATACGAAATTTCAGAGGCGTTAGTGGGTTCTATAAATATACTTTTATCATTTGATTATATATTATGTATCTCAGTTTTATCATTTTTAAGAGTAGAGCAATTATCATTATTATTAGAATTGTCAATTAAGTGATTATTAAATTTATTAGCAATGTCAGATCCAGATGTCAACGTCATACTACCATCAATAATTTTACTGTTAGATTCTAAACTGTTCGTTACCCATGTTGCGCTTCACAACATCCCACGTGGCCTTAATTTTATTACGAGAAAAAGTAATGTGTCTATCATTACACAAGGGCTGTAAGTTATTCATGCACTTCCGTAATAATTTAGAATACGCGTTGTACTTACTCTTATTTTCATTATTTTTATTTATGTAATACATGTACCTTTATGACCGCTTAGTATTACAACATTTCTTTATGCCTTTTGTTATCCATTTAGGTTTACCACTTTTATGTTTAATTTTAACTCTAATACAAGGGAAACATAGATTATAAAATAATGTCAACAAATCATGAAACTTGTCAAAGGCTTCATTAGTATCTGTTATATCATAGATTTCACTAAAGCGTATGCAGCTGATGTAATCCACGAAATTTGAGACGTTCTCTTTATTTAAATCATTTATAGTCATGAGCCAGTAATCCACTCCCATTCGGTTTGAAGTTTCCTGTTCAATTTTGACTAATTGACCTGTGTTATGATCAGACAGGTACAAATTATATGTCTTACCAGTGGCATTATGACTATTGCTGATAATGTTGTCTATGCATTTATTAAGCCTAGTCGGTTCATGTATATGATATTCGAGTCCATAATTAAGCATCAATTCTTTGAATGCAGTACTAGTTTTATCAGATAATAGCAAATCTATATTAAAGTCACCACAAACTACTATATTGCATTTTTTGTGTTGAAGTTTTGTTATAACTTTCGTAAAATGATCAAAGAAAATATTAATGTCAGAGTTTGGTATCCTATATATACAAATCATAATTAGCTTTAGCTGTTTAATGTCAACACCACATATTTCTAAATGTTTAGCAATAGCAAATTCCTTTACTGCATCTAGCTTGACACATTCGAAACCTTTCGTACACAAAATACACGTGCCTCCCCGTCGTTCTAGTCTGGAATAGATTGCACCGAGGTAAAAAATATTTATATTAAAATACTAGCTTTTGCCCGCGGCTTCGCCCTCGTAGATGTCGGAAAAATGTTACAGATTATAAACTATAAACTATGTTACCAAATTTCATCAAAATCGGTTCAGCCATTTTTGCGCCAATCCGAAACATAAAATCATCCCCTTTAAAATTGACTACCCCGTTAGGGGTAGATTTTTTGACAACCCTTTTTTTTTTGTTTTTGTGTGGGGTTTATGGTCGTTTTATTTATTAAGAAAATATACGGGTTAATTTTCAAGTTTATTGATCAAAGGAAACATAATTTTGGTATAAATTGTGTCCCCCTTTTCACCCCAAAAGGAGTTTATTTTTGAAAAATATTCAATCATGTGTTAATTTGGAGCTTTTTCAATTACTTTGGAGTTTATCAAGACGCACAGTAAAATCCTTCCCTAAAACATAAAAACCCTATTTTGCCCCGTAAGTGTTACATTTGAATAAACCCAAAAACATGTAAGGCTTTGTATTCTGTGAGCATTAGGTAAAATTATATAAAATACCGAGATTCGAGTAAATCGGACCGCGCGTTAAAACTCTTCCATACAATTTTTAACATCCCCCAATCCCCCTTCAAAAAAAAAAAAAAATACTAACTTTATAATTTACTTAGGTTAGTATTCGTGCCAAGTTTCAGGGGCCCAATTCTGTAAAAGATTCCAACTTGTCAATAGTGTGTCGGTAGTGTGTCAGTAGTGTCTCAATAGAATATTCATATTAGTCATGGACATTTGGGCCCAATTCTGTAACTTTGAGTTAAGCAACAAGCCATCGACACTCTATCGACACACTACAGAGATTCTTTTGCCACTGCTGCAAGTTTGGCATTCGGCAAAAACTTCAATGGCGTTTCAGTGGTGTCTCAGTAGTGTGTCGGTAGTAAGTCGATAGTGTGGCGTATAATAGTTTTAGTGTTGCTATCAAAAATCTACCATGAGGTAAACCAAATCTACCACTTTTTCAAATCCAATTTTTATCAATTAAATATTTATATTATGGGTTTATTTATTAATATAAAAACGTTTTATTATTAGAAACATCAAATTTCACTAAAAACATGCGTTTAATGAGTGTAGCCTTAGGGGCGCTATGGCGCGAGGATACGGGCCTTCGATATTAAAAAAAAAAACCTTAATTCATGTTGGGATGCTGTTTACACGGGGGGTGGTACATAGGGGGGGGTCGATGGCTTCACAATGGCGGTTCGATGGTCAAAACACTATTCAAACACGGTAGATACAATGGCATCCGATGCCATTGTATCATTATACGAGTAGTGGACCAGACTACCAATTATTGTTGCCAAATTTGCAACAGTGGCAAAAGAATGTATGTAGTGTGTCGATAATGTCAATGGCGTGTTGCTTAACTCAAAGTTAGAGAATTGGGCCCTTGATTTATTAACTCAAGGAATAAGATTTTTCATACAAACGAAATCCCCCTTTTCACCCCTTTAAAGGTCAAATTACCAAAAACCCCTTATTAGCAGATGCCTACCTCATAATTTAGATTTAATCAAGCCATGCAAGAAAATCCTCCCTTGTCAAATTGACTACCTCTTTTCACCCCGTCAGGGGTCAATTTTCGAAAAACTCTGATACATGTTATTCTTAATTTTTGTTGCTAAGTATTAATATCAATTTTCAAGTTAATCAAGCCACGCAGTAAAGTCCTCCCTTGTAAAATTGACAACCCCTTTTCATCCCGTTAAAGATTTAAAAAAAAGCTGATCATTTTTTTTCTTTATTTTGGATTTAAGTATATATACTGAGTTTCGAGTTTATCGGACCGCGCGTTAAAATTCTTCTATACAAACTTTGACATCCCCCAATCCCCCTTTCGGGGGTAGATTAAAAAACAAAAATGACAACTTTATAATTTACTTCGGTAAGTATTCGTGCCAAGTTTCAGGTTTATTAACTCAAGGAATAAGATTTTTCATACAAACCAAATCCCCCCTTTCACCCCCTTAAAGGACGAATTTTCAAAAACCCCTTAGCGGATGCCTATGTCATAATAAGTATTTTTGTGCCAAATTTCAACCCAATCCGTTCAGTGGTTTGAGCTGTGTGTTACCAGTCAGTCATGGTTCATTTTTGACTACCCCTTTTCACCCCGTTAGACGGACCCTGATACACGTTATTCTATATTTTTGCTTTTAAGTATAAATACTGAGTTTCGAGTTAATTGGACTGCGAGTTAAAATGCTTCTATACAAACTTTGACATGCCCCAATCCCCCTTCGGGGGGAACTTTGAAAAAACTAAAAATTGAAAACTTTATTATTTACTTAGGCAAGTATTCAGGCTAAGTTTCAAGTTTATCAACTTTATTATTTTTACTTGAATACAAAATTTTGCGAATGAACAACTTCAATACAAAACTTTATACCCCTTTTCAACCCCTTGTGGGTTGAAATTAAAAAAAAACAAACCATAAGCCGAAATATTAGTGATTTTAACTTAAAAAATAAACAACTTTAATTAAAACAAAGTTTCATCGTCCTTTTCACTCCTTAAGGGTAGAAATTCTAACAACCCCGTTGCGATAGCTTCCGACCATAAGCCTTGATAATAAATTTAGTGATTTTTACATTCTAAAATGAAGGACTTTCCATACACAATTGGGGCGGAATTATCAAAAATACTGAAACACGTATATATTCATTTTCAATCGTCAGCCTAAACACAAAATTTGAAGATCCTAACTTCAAAACTGACGGACTTTCATATAAACTTCCATCCCCTATTTTACCCCTTTAGGGGTGGAATTCCCAAAAATCCTTTCTTATTCCTTGTCTACATTATAAAGAAAACCTCTGTACAAAATTTCAGCTTTCTAGGTCCAAGGGTTTAGGCTGGGCGTTGATGAGTCAGTCAATCAGTCAGTCAGTCACTCAGGACTTGTCTTTTTATTTATTAAAATATTTTTCTACATTTATTTTTATGAAATGTTCACTTACGACATACTACTACCACGTTTTCGTTTAGATCATTCAGCTCACTTAGTTTTACCTCTAAATCTTGCATTTTATTATATTTAAAGCACCAGCAATATTTTGGTGAAACACGGAAAATGATGGTGAAACACGGTTTGATCTGAGTAGCGGGCGGAAAACGCTGCTTCCCACCCTTGGGCGGGAACGACTCATAGTAATTGCTTCCCTCCCTCCCTAGGGGGGAAATGAACATAAAAAATATAACTAAACGAGATTGACCAGACCTGGTATCGATATTTCTTCTGTGGTGACTTAAGTTTATAATGTTGATAATTCTTGTTTTTAAATATAATAATTGTATCTAGTAATTCGAATCCTTAATATCTCTGCATAAAAAACATCATAAATGTATTAGTTTTTATTTGGATTTCCTATTTTACCCATACATGGTTTTTTTTTCACGCAAGAAATGTCACATTTCATTGGCATGGCATTCAAAGATTATTGAAGCAATAAAACCTTCTTGACTTACGAAAAATAATTAAATTACGCTTCCAATCATTGAAATTATAATTAAATACTTAATAACAACAGATATTGATACTAACAAATTATTATTATTACATTGTAATATCAATCTGTTAAGGTATTAAAAGTACCGAAGCTAAACTTTTGGTTACACGAAAGGCAGAATGTTTTTGAGACCTTTGCCTGTTTAATTCATCGTATTATAAACTTTTTGAAAGCAGTACAAACGCGCGCCTTATGATACTGTGCGCGCGCATCCCGAGCATAATATTACTCTACAGGGTTACTGGTAATTCGACGTATATCCGTCAGGGGCTGATAAGGGGGCCAAAATGCAACAAATTGAACCCCCCATATGTATGGCCGAAATTCAATAGTTTTCGAGATATTAGAATTTTAAGGGTTTTTCGATATTTACCCAAAATTTGACATTTCATTCCAAATTAAAAAAAAACTACATATTTGAATGGGTACCATTAAAAATGATGTTGTAGCTGGCACTTCAATTAAGCTATGGACATAATTAAAACTACTTAATTTAACAAAATAATGAAAATAATGAGCGATATAAGAATAATATCTTACCAATATTTTCATTTTACGCTTCAAAAATGTTGTCTCGTCACAAAAATTTCTATGACATTAATCGTACAAATAACTAAAACAACTTGCTTATTCTGTAAGCTTTCCAGAAAGCTATAAAAAATATAAAATACATAATTCGTGCCAAGGCATGTGTTTAAATCGGCGCGGGGAGAGAAATTATCTGTGTTTTTAGTTTATGATCCTCGCTAAAACAACCGATTTTCCTGGCGAAATTCTTCGCGATGGGGCGGGGTGTGAGGGCGGGGTGTGCGGGCGGGGGAGTACACGGCGTCTGCTGCGCTCGCGTCGCCTTCCTTAGTAAGTTTTGACTCTCCGCCGCGCAAGCACGTGTGTTGTTATCTTGCTACCAATCTCTCATCCCGTTAATTTGTTATCAAATGATAAATGATAAATGATTTATTTCTGTAAGTAGGTTTGTACAAACACTTTTACACGTCAATCATATTAAAAAAAACTAGATGAGGTCGGCGTTTCGTATCTGACTACTCTGAGAAGAAAGGCCGAAACAAACTCAGAGGTCACAGTCTCTTTTTAAAGTCCAGACATAATCTTGGTCAGATCATGTGAAGACCATGTAGATTGGTGCCTGAAATGATCTTTTGACGAAAGAACCACACAGGTTGAGGGGACCTGTCCAGTCAGTGCACGCATTTGTCAGTAGTCGTGCAGCTCAACTAAGAACTTAAGGAGCTCAACGATTCAACGAACAATACCAAAGAAAGGACATTTGGGTAGGCCGCATAAAATCACTCAAACTGCCAGACTATGATAAAAACTAAATGAGAAAAAAAAGGAAAATGAACAAAAACCCACATAGTCTTCACATTTACAATACTTAAAACAATATAATACTTAACAAAGTAAATATTCATGTCATTGTATATATAAAATTAATCACTGTCAATGTGTATATAAAATACGGATATAATCTTGGTCAGATCATTTGAGAACCATGTAGATTGGTGTCTGACATGGTCTTTTGACGAAAGAACCACACAGATTTGAGTGGACCTGTCCAGTCAGTGCACGCATTTGTCAGTTATCGTGCAGCTCAACTCAAAACTTAAGGAGCTCAGCGATTCGACGAACAATACCAAAGAAAGGACAATTGGTTAGGCCGCATAAAGTACTCAAACTGCCAGACCTGCATTAAAAATTGTTTTGATTGAGAATAAAAATAAAAAAAAACAATTCACATAGTCCTCACATTCATAATAATTAAAATAATATAATACTTTACAAAGTAAATATTCATGTCATAGTTTAGGTATTTAAAAATTTCAATCAAAAAATAGTATAAATAGTTGGCAAAAAAAATCAAATCAAGATTCACTGTAAATTGGAGCAGCTCAATCCCAAGCCTTTTTGTCCTCAATAAAGTCTTTAACAGTATAAAATGCTTTCTGGCACAGTTTCCGTTTTATAAAACATTTGAATTTATTAAGGCTTAATTCTTGAATATGGCTAGGAAGTTTATTATAAAAACGTATACACTGGCATCTAAACGAGCCACCTATTTTTTTAAGCCTGGTTTTAGGAACAACAAATTTGTGCTTGTTCCTAGTATTTACATTATGGATATCACTGTATTTTTTAAACAGATTAATATTTTTATGTGCATACAATAGATTTTCATAAATATACTGAGAAGCTACAGTCAGTATATTAATCTCTTTAAATTTGTCTCTGAGGGAGTGTCTGGGACTTAATTTATAAATTGCACGAATTGCTCTTTTTTGTAAAACAAAAATTGTCTGAATGTCGGCGGCATTTCCCCACAACAGAATACCGTACGACATTACACTATGAAAATAACTAAAGTATACTAAGCGGGCTGTCTCTAAATCAGTTAAATCACGAATTTTTCTAACGGCGTATGCTGCAGAGCTAAGCTTTTTCGACAATTTATCTATATGGGGGCCCCATTGAAGCTTGGCATCCAAAGTTATGCCTAAGAACACTGTAGAATCTTCGGGTTTCAACTCTTCACCCTTTATGAGCACACTAGTTTTTACTTGTCTAACATGAGGTATTGTAAACTTAATACATTTAGTTTTTTTCTCGTTAAGAAGTAGGTTATTAACATTAAACCAGTTAACTACTTTTTCAAGGGCACTATTGACATTGTCAGTAACCAACTGCTGACGTTTGAGTTTAAATAAAAGTGAAGTGTCGTCTGCAAACAACACTATATCATGTTTATCCTTTATGAGGTAAGGCAAGTCATTTATATAAATAAGAAACAAAAATGGGCCAAGAATTGAGCCCTGGGGTACCCCCATTCTTACTACAGATCCGGGAGATCTTTTTCCGTTAACATCAACTCTCTGAATCCTATCACTTAAATATGAAGTAAGAAGATCCAGAGAGGCATTTCGGATTCCGTAGTGGTGCAGTTTCCTGATTAATGTTTCATGAAGAACGCAATCGAATGCCTTGGACAAATCGCAAAAGATGCCCAAAGCATCGCATTTATCCTCCCATGCATTATAAACATGTCCTAAAAGTTCAACACCGGCATCAGTAGTCGAACGACCCTTTGTAAAACCGAACTGTTTGTTATGCAATAACTTATGTTTATTAAAAAATCTTTGCATTTGATCTAAAATAAGTTTTTCAAAAATTTTACTAAAGGTAGGTAGCACTGAAATAGGTCTATAATTAGTAGGGTCTGATGTACTACCCGATTTAAACAACGGTATTATTTTACTGTTTTTCATAAGATCAGGAAACTCACCAAGGTCAATACAATTATTAAAAATAACAGCTAAAGTAGGTGCTACAATGTTTATAATCGACTTAGCAACGTCCACAGAATTACCCCATAGATCTGCGGTCTTTTTAACATTTAATGTGTGAAAGATTTTAATTACATCTTTACAGGTGACATATTCGAAATGAAATTCAGAATCACAAACTGGAACGTTTTCCTTAAGTAAAGACTCTGCAGCAGTGGTTGATGAGTTTAGAGATTTAGTAGTCAATACAGGAATCTCTGCAAAGAAATTTTCAAAGGCCGCGGCGACTTGAGAATCTGATTTAATTATACTGTCATCAATAGCAAGGCTGTAGTCACTACTTCGGTTGCATGACCTTCCCGTTTCACTATTAATGATATTCCATGTCATTTTAATTACATTACTACTATTTTTGATTTTTGAACTTAAGTAACGTGACTTGGCCATACAACAAACATTTTTAAATAATTTTGAATAATTCTTAACATATAAATTAAATTCAGCAGTGTTTATAATAGTCCGTTCATCATACAACTCATATAGTCGTTTTCTACTTTTATGTATACCAACGGTGGCCCAGTCACTGAAAGAAGCATTACTATTAACCAAGAATGTTTTTGGAATGAAAGTGTTGGCAAATTGTGTGCAATACATACAAAAGAAATCATTATATTGTTGATTAGGGGCGACATTAGTTGACAAAACTGGTAATTTACTCAACAGTTTAGTTTTAAATGTTTCCAAGCGCTTAGTAGTTTTTGGGGTGACAGTGATATCTTTTTTAATAACTTTTTTGTTCGGATTTGGAATAGTGATTAATTGTCCGCAATGATCTGAGTCTATTAGATTAATAATTTCTTTGTGGGTTGGTATAACATCTGTATAAATGTTATCTAGGCATGTGGCACTAGTGGGAGTTATTCTAGTGGGCTCCAAAAATTGGTAAGCAAGATTGTATGACTGAAACAAACTTATAATTTTAGTACTTAACCCGGAATTTTCTAATAAATTAACATTAAAATCACCACAAGTGATGATAGACTTATTTGAATTACAGATTTTGTGCAATACATCATCCATAACCTTTTCAAAACAATCATACAATCCTGAGGGAGGTCTGTACACACTTAATATAATGAACTGCTCCAATTCTATACAGGCTATTTCAATTGTCCGCTCAACAGAGAGGCTCACAATGTCCTTGCGGTCTTTAAATCTAAGCTGGTTATTCACTAAAATTAATGAGCCACCATGTATAGCATTTACTCTGCTGAACGAACTACCAACCTGGTGATTACTAAAATTGAACATGAACTGGTGGCTTTTAAGCCAATGTTCTGTCATACAAAGAATATCTATATTGTTACAATTCAGGAATAATTCTACTTCTAAATCTTTGTTCAAAAACCCTTGAATGTTTTGATGCACCAAGTTGATACTATTTGATTTTTTTACACTTTCATTTGATTTATTATTTGCTTTCATAACATTTTTGCAAGAGTTTTCCTCCATTGTCCTAATTTCTAATTTAAATGATAATCAATGTCATCAATTGTTACCAAATTATTGACAGAATAGTTTAAAATTACACTGCATTGCTCAAAAGAAGCAATTTGTTTAGCCAAATTTTTGGCTGAAATAGTAAAAAAATATGATAGCGACACAGCTATCTGTCTTTTGTGGTAGTTAGAAAGATAGTACATAACAATATTATATCTATCCTTTGTCAAATACAAATTATTACTAACATAATTGTTAGTATCAATTAAATGGAAAAGATTATCATTATAAGTTAAATTGTGCAATGTAATATTAATGTCAAATCTTATGTTATTTTCTTCCTGTGGCAAACTGTTACTATACGGGAATGTAAACAACACAATTTTTTGTAAACGTAGGTTGCACAATGTTCTATGATATTGGAGTAATTCTCCTTTGTTTACATTTCCCCTATTTCCCATAAAAATTAATAATGTTGTTTCCTGTTTAAAGTTACATTTAATAATTTCTTTCATGATATCAAATAAAGAACAACCAGGCATGCAGTAATTTATTATTGAGTGTCCTGGGTATTCATTTGTCAACAAGTGGCCTAAGTCCTTGCCAATCTCATCACAAAATAATACAATATCATTATTTACGATTTGTTTACATTGTTTATTGTAATTATTAGCATAAGGAATTTTCAAATCCACACAAGGCAGCGGTAAGGTGGTATTGCATGTTGCCAATGAATGGTCTGGCGTAGGTACATTGGATGTTGTTTGACAATGCTCACAGTTGTTTGTTTGTGAGTTAACCAAATCATTCATTGCCAACATATATTCCCTCATTAGATGTTCAGAGGTATTATATTTGTTTGTCATTGAACTAAGTTTCTCTTGTAGGTGGTCAAGTTGTGATTGCAAGTCCTGTGTGTCAATGTTGTATTTCCTAGTACTTTGCTCCAAATTAAAAGAATACATATCTAATTGTTTAAGTAAATTTAACCTTTCTCTATTGAGTTTAACATTTTTGATAAAGAACCTCTGTCTTTTTACCATTTTCTGTGTTTTTACAATGTATTTATTAATTTTAATGTATTTTTTTAGTTTGTTTTTACTGGTGACTACCCTCACTGAATAACATGACTTCGAATCGTCATCACCTGTTAAATCTATAGTGTAAGAGGGTTTTATGGCAGAAACCATTGATGGGGCAATAGGAATCAATTCATTGAAAAGACTTTGATTCAGCGAGGCTGTGATGTTATGATTTGTAGTTTCAAGTTGTGTAATTTGACTTTGAGCCTCGTGTAGCTGCTGTTGAAGTAAATGTTTGTGATTAAGAGCTTGTTCATACTCTATGCTACACTGGCTGAACCCATCCACAACAAGTTGAAGCCTGTCCCGTTCTTCTATGGCATCAGTGTATTGAGTATATATCTGAGCCATTTCAATTTTTAACTTCTTATTCCTTTCATGGGCATCAAAGAGCACCCTTTCATTGTCATCTATTTCCTTATTAAGTTGGTCACAGGACTCCTTCGACGCCTTTAATTCGCTCAAAGCCTGATTAAGTTTGGACTCTTCAAGGCGAGCACGGGCGCTGCGAGTCATAATCATGATTATAACTCAAATAAGAAAGCGACAAGAAATTAGAAGAGAGTAGATAGGTGTGGCAGCAGTTAAATAGATGATTAGTTTAAAAGAAAAATGAAATTTAATGTAAAGGAGTTCTGTCACCAAAACAAACTAAGGTTATGTTTACGTTGAAAGGTCATTGGCATCAATATGAAGCCGTACGGAAAGTGAACAAGGTAAATGCTGGAGAAATTATAATACGTAAACAAACTAATAGCAAGTAAAATAAGAAGTATTGTACCTGTTAAGATGACAATGCAAAAATTCACTTGTCGCCGGTAACCTGTCACTGATTCACAATCAAATATTTACACTTATTTTGCAGTTGGCATGTGAAACTAATACACAATACACATTATTATCCTATTTACTTGATGAGTAGTTGGTAATAGGCCAAAAAATAAAAGAAATTTAATATTTAAGATTAAAATTACAAGAACAAATTAAAATCAGCTGTTAGCTGTAGTGTTGCCACAGGAAAAAAAAAAGATCATTATTGTTAATTCTTGTTTCTCTTGTTATTCTTTTTATTATCATTGTTATTTCGGATAACATGGCTTCGTATCCTAATAACGAATACGCAGACAAGATGTTTTGTTATGGTTTTGCCGATGGAAACGCGGCTGCGGCTCGGCGAGAATACCAACGCCGCTTTCCCGATCGTCGACTTCCCCACGTTACTGTTTTCGGGAGCACCTATCGACGATTGTCTGAAACTGGCAGTGTTCAAAGAGCACAATTCAACGCTGGCAGACCTCGACGGTACACGGCTGACGAAGAGGATACCATTCTTCAGTGTTTTATTGATGACCCAAACATCTCAACGAACATTGTTGCAAGACAGCTCGGTTTGTCCCAGTGGAAAGTGTGGTCGGTAGTACATCTATCAGGTAGACACCCGTACCATTATCAACCTGTTCAAACATTGCACGAGGGAGATCCTGCAAGGCGACTCGAATTTTCTCGGTTTATGTTAAACGCTGACGCTGACCAGGAACATTTCCTAAGAAATATTTTGTGGACTGACGAGTCAAAGTTTGACCGGGATGGAATAACGAATTACCATAACTTACATTTTTGGGCACCTAAAGCAGGCAGGAATCCAAAAAAACTAAAAGAAACTGCGTCGCAAATGAGATTTTCCCTGAACGTATGGATGGGTGTCGTTGATAATTATTTGGTGGGCCCTCATTTCTTGCCCCAAAATTTGAACGGCGAAAATTACGAGGAGTTTTTGAGAAACAACCTAGACGATTTGTTGGCGGATGTTCCCGAAGAAATAAAAAACAACCTCATGTTTCAACATGATGGTTGCCCAGCACATTACCGGATTACTGTCCGACAGTGGCTAGACGAGAGATATCCAAACCGATGGATTGGGAGGGGAGGGCCAATTCCGTGGCCAGCACGAAGCCCTGATATCACACCACTTGATTTTTACGTTTGGGGTCATATGAAGGCATTAGTTTATGTGACCCCAATAAATTCAGTCGAAGAACTTCGACAGCGAATAATAAACGCGGCGCAACAGATGAGAACAACGTTCACATCAAGAGTGACGAAAACCGAAGTTAGGAAGAGAATTCGAACCTGGGGCCTTACTCCCGACAGCATCGAGTACTGAATCAATCGAATTAGATACGAAATAAATGACGATCCATACTCTTGAAACCGACATTAGCGCACGATCGTGCGGTGGTTCAAAACGACACTAATTTCGATCGAAAGATTCGTTAGAATCTAAAAGTTCGTACTCCACACGCCACCTGACAGTTATGTATCGAGTAGTTGAATCAAAACTAAACGTCAAATTACTCGATAGCAAAGAAGCTACTTTATGAAGATCGAGTGAGATTTTTTGTGTTCTTTACTGCTTTATTTCTTCAAAATCTTTATTATTATGGCTCGCCTTACTTTATTTTTCAATGTTCTTGTGAAAACATCGTATGGATCTTCGTGCGAAAAGAAATATGAATCGATATAATACCCGGGGCTATAGAAATGGATTCGGAAGAAATTCGAAAAAAGTTATAGTTTCTTGAAGGAGTTGTTTAATGTGTTGGTAGAAGATTTAACACCATACATGAAGAAATTAACCAGACGAAGTGACATTTCCATTAAACGCAAGGCGAGAAGCCCGAAAGTCTGACAACCAGTCTTACCAAGGGGTATCGTATTACCCAGTTACTGGGTTGTGGAGGTCAGATAGGCAGTCAACATAATCAGCCTATAATGTTCTCACTGCTGAGGCACAGGCCTCCTCTATGTGAGAGGGAGTAGGACGTAATCCACCACGCGGGCCCAGTGCGGGTTGGTAGTTTTGACATGTCTTCGAATTTTTGGTTCTAGGACATGCCACCGGTGTCCTCACGATGTTTTCCTTCGCCGTTTTGAGAGCAGTGGTGATGAAATAATTTATACAAAGTAAAACCCCTGTCAGGGTTCGAACCTACGACCTACAACTCGTAGGTCGCTGTCGTTACCACTGGGCCACCACTGCTCTCAAATAGGCAGTCGCTCCTTGTAAAATACTGGTATTCAGCTGCATCCGGTTAGACTAGAAGCCGAGCACAACATAGTTGGGAAAAGAATAGGCAGATTGGTTGATGTTTTTTCATAGGGTTTTATTTGTTAAGTTAAAATAAAGCACTAGGGTATCGTTTTTTACGTGGGAAAGTGATAGAGAAGTAAATAAATTCAACCACATAAAAGATTCTAACCACAGACATAAGACACTTGACAATGACGTAATCCATGAATGATAGGATATAGACAATGACAGGCATAACGACGCTGATAATACTCGAACCTATGTCGATCTTGGTTTACGATTCCATTTGGTTCGGGAGTAAGGTTTTAAATCGAGTTCAGATCAGAAACGAGTTCGAAACGAAAAGAAAATCAAACTCGAATCGTTTTCGGGAGTAAAGCCCCTGCATTCGTAATCGAGGGGCTCGTTTTGAACAAGATGTGTAAAATTTGTAATAAAATTTGATGTACATTTTTTTATGCATTTTATTTCATACAAATACAAATGACCCTTTCTCTCCCCGCGCCGATTCAAACACATGCCTTGGCACGAATTATGTATTTTAAAATTGATTTTTATAGCTTTCTGGAAAGCTTACAGAATAAGCAAGTTGTTTTAGTTATTTGCACGATTAATGTCATAGAAATTTTTGTGACGAGACAACATTTTTGAAGCGTAAAATGAAAATATTGGTAAGATATTATTCTTATATCGCTCATTATTTTCATTATTTTGTTAAATTAAGTAGTTTTAATTATGTTCATAGCTTAATTGAAGTGCCAGCTACAACATCATTTTTAATGGTACCCATTCAAATATGTAGCTTTTTTTTAATTTGGAATGAAATGTCAAATTTTGGGTAAATATCGAAAAACCCTTAAAATTCTAATATCTCGAAAACTATTGAATTTCGGCCATACATATGGGGAGTTCAATTTGTTGCATTTTGGCCCCCTTATCAGCCCCTGCCGGATATACGTCGAATTACCAGTAACCCTGTATAATGTGCTGGCGACCGAACAGCGGGCGTTCTTTTTCTAGCATCTAAGCACGTCCCATTCATTTCGTTTTAAGTACAGTCGACCGGTGTTCACTTTTATTATTTGTCTATTATTATTGTATAGTTAATTAAATCAACCAATTGAATGATTTTATATTATTGTTTTGTTTTAATGTCAACTAAGTACTAGGCCATTAATATTTTTCAATTTGGATTTAATTGAATACAAAAATAACATCAAATCGCGCCTGTACTATACATATTCCCCAAAGGGTTAGTCAGAGGTGTGTAGCACCTGCAACCACATTTCGCCAGTTACGTTTAGTCCCATGTATTAGGGGGCGAGCCTATTGCCATCAACCGGGCACAAATCCAAACACCGGGCTACTACTGAAAAATTCAAATTGCAATAGCCCCATAGCACTGTCTGGCCTGGGAATTGAACCAAGGCCCCACGCTCAGCAGACAGGCTTGCGACTACTATACCAACGAGATCGACGAAAGAATAATGTTAAAATGTTATTACTGTTATTAAGTACATTTATCTTCTTCCGGTATATTATTTATGTTTTATGTTAACAAAGTAATCGGTGTTTCAATGCAATCATGAATAATACGGATTTCGGCGAGGAACCTTCATGGTTAGATAGTTACACACTTCAATGAGGGTGGAACTATATACCTAGATGGTATGTACAGCGTTCAGGAATGTGTGAAGACTCATATTATGCGATATGTACTACATTAGACGCAAAACCTGTTTGTAAGGTATCTACCAGAACCTAATTTAATTTTTTGGTTGAATAGATTTCAGGTGATGACATAGTTTGTACTGAGTGCTTTGCTTGCCTAAATGATGCTCTCTAAGCTGGGCCTGCATCAGCTCCTTCATTTGTCCAACGAAGTATATGTATACTTTGCGTGTGGAAAATCTATACTACGCGTACGTGCAATAAGAGTGCCTTCAAATGGTGAAGAAAGGAATATGATTCTTAGTTGGTTCTCACTTGGTAGGATGCATCTTATTTCACTAGTGTTGAAATTAAGTTGAAAACAATATCAAACAAATGTTCCGTCCAATATGTACGAATTGCTAAATGTTTGATGTTCTGTTACATGTGAATTCTCGAGTTCGTACTTACCTCTAAAGCCTCTACATCAACCTTTATCTGTCGAAATTGACAAGTAATATTAAAAATGCTCAAACGTCATTTTGACTAATTCGTATTTTGAATTTACCAGCATATATTGTGACAAGAAGTTACTAAGAGATTCGATTCTAAATCTAGATTTTGAAACCTAATTACCGTTTATTGCTGAGAATTACGATTAAATGATAAAGGACATTTAATAGCTCTAAAATCAGCCTTTATATTAAAGCATAAATCTTTGAGTCACCGCATGTTTCATACCGATACTAAGTTTCATAGTCATTCGGTCAATCTCCTTTGATTAGGTAGTCGGCTACAAAAATGTTTACATAATTAGGTAAAATATAGATTTAAAAAAAAAACTGCTGTCTTGTGAGTGTACAGCCAGTGCGAATTAAAAAAAAATACATATTAAGCGAGTCGGCCCCGGCGGTGAAGCGATATATTCCATATTTAAATTTTTAAAAAGACTATTATAATTTGACGGAATACTAACTCTCAAGCTGTACCGAAATTCAAAATTTGGGTTTTATATACACTATATTTGATTAAAAATGAGTTCAAGAAATTCTGAAATGTTCACCCCAGATTCGGTTAAAGACGAGGCAAATACAGTAATCGAAAATCTTTTGCCAGAAATTTCAAAAGAACCGAAAATAAAATATTTTAATTTTTTTTTTTTTACTTTCCTTGTATTCGAAATGAAAAGTAGTGTGTTTAACACGGGTGAAAAGTCACCAATAGATTCCTTTCGACCCTTGTATAAGAATCTACTATTTTAGTTTTGAAAAAGATGATTTTTTGCCCCCGCAGAATCATTTGTGTCTATCTGTGAGGTTATTTTATGGGATTTAAAATAATAAGGTATTGTGCCTTTCCTTGATTCTATGTTATTATTATTAGTTACTGTTAGATCATTGAAGTTTATCGGCGAGGTTCTATTACTTAATGGACAATAATAAGGTATTGTTTCTTTCTTCGGTTTTACGTTATCAAGGGTTTTTCGGAAATAATGAGGCAATGTTTTCTGAGTGTCGTCAATACCCTTTTTGAATTTGTGGAACTAAATAAAAGACGAAAAATAAGAGACGAATTTGTTGCTGTACTGGATAACATTTATGTGATAAATTATTTGTTGAGTAACTTTCGTTATATTGTCTGTTTCAATAAATGTACAGTTTTCATAGTTACGGATAAGTAGCTTTAGCTGATTATTTAGTTTACATTCATTAAGGAAAAGATTATTAAATATATTTACTACAAATACATTGCATTTTTTGAGAAAATTCAATGCTATAGATATTTCTGACACAAACTCTATTGGATTTACATCATTACTCCCTGTCATTATGATAACATTGTCGGTTTTTGATAATGTCTTAGCCATGCTGCTACAGTCCGACAAGACATATTTCGTTCTTGCGTCCGGTCTTGTTATATATTGTATTTTGTAATCCATGATTATAAGTTCACTTTTATTCTCGATAATGGTCTGAACGATGCCTTTCCCTTGATTATCCGATAGAAAAAATATTTTGCCACATTCTTGATTACATAAACGGTCACTATTCTCAAATTGAGCCTGAGGTTGCTGTTGTTCAGCCGGTGCATCTTCAGTTAAATCCTTCCCTACACAGGTGCATCCCAAACTATCACTGTCAGTGTTAATAAAATTAATGTCAGCGTCATGGACCTAAAAAAAAAGTCGGACGAAACTCCCGCTAAGACAAAACTGTGTCCCGTAATGGCGGCGAATTTAGGGTTGTCATGATAGCCAAAATTACCCACTTAATATTGTTTTATTTTAAGAAAAATATCGTGTCGTTTTCGTAATTTCAAAATAAATACCATGTTACTAACATTTTAGCTTAGATTGTTAATTTACCTTTTGAGGTACTGCATATATGCAGTACCTCAAAAGGTAAATTAACTCCGGCGTGTTGTTAAATATATGTAACAACACGCCGCGGCGCCGGAGTCCTCCTTTAGTTGTATAAAAGTCATTCGTTTCAAAATGTAAACTGCAAATGACACTGTATTTGTTTGGAATCCAGTCATTTTGACAGTCACAATTTCGAATTTTTTCGATCCAATCATTTCGCCAAACTTCATTTACTTTAGGAAATCTAGTAGAAAGAATATAAAACAATTAGTAATAATTAACCTAAATAAATTGAATTGATTAAAAAATATATACTAAAACTATTAATAAACTAAAATATGGCGTCAAAAAATTCCTCCGCATCGCTGTCGACTGTTAATGTACCCAAGAGACTGGCGGCATTGCCACGTTGTATGGCAATGCTTAGCCTCTGGCCAAGGTAAAAGCCAGCCCTTGGGTCACGGGAAGTGTCAACCAGCCGTTTGGAGATTTCTTTGAATAAAACATGAGCACTCGGACCCCACGGCCCCAGGGTTTCAACCCCAAACGGCATGAAAATATAATTACCGATAAGGTTATTATACTTTCACCGCTTGAGATTTTCCGCAGACGCAGAAGCAGCGCCAGCACAGCACGCGGAGTCAGGAAGATGGGATGGCGCAAGAGTACACGAGAGAGCACACGTTGCGTCCCACACAAAAGGCCTACCCACCTTCCATGGAAATAAAGTCATGCCGTCCGGTCTTTTGCCATCGTCACGTACCAAGCCATTGGGTTCTAATACAGCTGGAACGCCGACGGTGACAAGAGCTCGTCGGATGATGTCATTAATGTTCGCGTGCCGCGCTAAGCGACCCGCTCTACGCCTGCAAGACAGGCCGTGGTGTCCGAGGCTGTTGACAACTTCGCCACAGTGACAGCGATGAGGAGAACAACAAGAAGCTCCTAGTAGCAGGGAAGCAGCGAGGCGGAAAGTAGTGTCGTCGAACAAAGTGCCTATGTTCGACGACGGTAGTGCATGAAGCCAAAGACCCGACTCCCATTTACCCACAGCCAGCAAGCGCGCACGCTCCGCAGTAGTAGCAGACGTGTCAAGTAAATTGTTCTGGACTACTCTGCAGAGCTGCTCATCCCACCGTCTCTGGGAAAATGGATTGTCGGGTGGATCTGAATTCGGGCAAGCGAGTCTCCAGGCATAGATAGCCTCGGTGAACCACGGCACATCAAAATCAATTAGTGTAGAGGCTAGGATTTTCCTGATTTTTTAAAAATATATTAATTTCCCATATATTTAGGGTAATTTGCACACGTGAATATTGGCAACACTGGCCTTGTGATGAATTATTTTGTTCTGGTGAATAAATATTGATTGTAATCTATAAAATCGGGAACTAAGTTGTTGAATTATTCATTTACCTATGAAACGTGATTCCTGTATTTTTTGTCTTCCGATCGCTACGGTTTTTGCAACATTTCACCACACAAGACATGCTGTATTTCAATACTTTTTTTGCCGCGTAAACGTGTCAACTGTGTTGACGTTTGCACGCGTAATGGGTGAGTATGCTGTGAATGTGTGCGTGGGGGCCTGTACGTACAGCGAGCTGGCTGACTCTGAGTGACACAGTTTTCTGTTAGCGAGAATCCGTCCGAGTTTTTTATACGTCCATGGTCAGCGTTAATAAAATCAATGTCAGTTTGTAAACATATGTCTTTCCTAGTATTATTACATTTTAAATGGCCTTTATTATCTCGGTTATCATTATTATAGCATTCATCCAAGCTCGGTTCTAGTCATAGGTCCCAATATTTAAGACTTCTCTTTCTTCTTCCGCATGCCGTAATTTACCCCCTAGCTGATGAGTAGTGTAGTGACACACCCTTCTTCTGTACTTAGTGTTAAACATTTGGTAATTCGTTTTTTCTGGCACTTTGGTGTTGCTTTTTTTAATGTTGGAAAAGGACTTTTGCATAATTGTTTCAACGCAACCATCTGCTGATTGAGATGTTCAATTTCTTTTAACGGACTATTTTTTTCTAAGATTTCAGTGTCAAGTTCGTATTCTGTACTCCGTAATTGTGATTTCAAGTTGTTAATTTCTTCTTTAATTCTTCTATATAGCTATGATTAACATTAGTAGATAGGTCTAAACTTTTTGTAAATATTCTGAGTCCGTGTTAATGAGAGAAGTGTTAAGAGATTCCGTCGATCTTGATCTAAATAATCTTCTTGGTTTAACATTTACATTGAGTTCATCCATATTATAAACTGTGATTTCCTTTATAATTTAATAAAGTTTCGTAAGAAGGTGAATAATCAATCAAATTATAATGCTTCTTTGTGTTTAAATTATAATTTTTATAAATCAAATTATTTTTTTTGTTGATTATTTAAGGTGAATTCTTCGGTCTGAAAAGACTCGTTTTTAAGGTAGTAAATTATGTTTCCGAACGATAATAATTGTGTCAAGAGTTTTACTGTATTCCAATTGGTCACAGGTATGTACATACCTGCGCGGCGTGCGGCACCAGGTTGTCCAGCAGCGCCTGCACGGCGGCGCGGGTGCTGGGCGCCAGCAGCTCCTCCGGCTGCGTCACGATGTGTTTAGGAATGTGTGCGCCGCATAAAAACTGTGCTATTTCTTCACTAAAATGATTGCAGTTGTGCTCCAGCAGGTTATACGCCGAAGGACTGAAATAAAACACAAATAATATTTCAAAATAAAAAAAAACTTTTTTGTTATAAGTTTAACTCAAAAAAAAAAACAGAAGTTATTTTTTGATGCCAGGAATAGGCTTCTGATCTATACTAATATAGAGGTTCACCAGTTTCTTCGTCAATTGGGGACCGATTTTTGGGGACCGGGTGGTCCCATTCATATATATTCACCAAGTCATAATCTGATGAGGAGATCCTATGGAAATCTAGTGAAATCCTCAAATTTTATAGGCACACCTATAGCGATTTGAGTATTTTTTATAGCAACTCGTGCATTTGCTTTCAAAATTTGGAACTGATGGTGAAGATCACATATGGCCACCGGAACTACTTAATAATAAGTATTTAAAGGGTTGCGATTCGATTAGGTACTTAATATTTGCTAAGCAATTTAAGCTCGTCACAATGCATATGCTGAGTGGCAGTTCTCCTGGTTCTTATCAGGAGAACTCCTCAACAATTAACGCGTCCCTGTATCGGGAAAAACAATATTTTGTAAAAGGTGATGAGCAGTTGACATTAGGTTATTGTAAATATGTGGGTAAAATTATATTCATTAATTATAAAACATTTGTATACCTTTATATTGTTAACTTGTAACACAAGTTTGGTAATCTGAGCACGTATATTTTTCCCTCGGGAGCATTTACGAGCCACGGAGCCAATAACGCTCATACAGCAAAAGTACTTTTACGCGTACTTAATTAATTTAACTCTAACCTGTCGTAACTTAAACTCCGTCAGGGCTACTGTGCGGGTCAGTCTATAACAACAATTAAGTGCGGCTCAGGTTACTGAACAAACATAACCTTAAAATGTTTCGTTAAATAAACATTCAACTTAAAGGCTCTTTCAAACACACGCGATATCGCGGGCGCGACAGGCACCGACAAAGACAATTCCTTTGTCGGTGCATGTCGCGCCCGCGATATCGCGTGTGTTTGAAAGAGCCTTAACATTGGTTTGGTGTAACATAACTAACTACCTACAATAACTACCGGGGTATCCGTCAACAACGAGAAAGCCCCAAGGAGAGTTGTAGAGGCGTGGCAGATGTGATTCTCCGCCGTTATTGTTGTACATTGCTGAAGATCAACTTCGTAAAGAATACCTACATACAGATGTATGTAGGTATTCTTTACGAAGTTGACTCCAATATATTGTGTTGTTGTCTCTATCACCTGACATTGGTAAGTAGTTTGCTGTCTAGGTATACCTATACTGCGATACAATGTATACTAGTCATCGCTGAGTAACGGGATATGTCATTTGAAGAGTAGGTATTGTTCGGTGAGCCGGGCTTTAACATAAATAATTTTGTAAATATTTTTTATGGTAGCTCCATTGCTGTTTTTGATAGGTAACGTTAATTAATCTTTTCGGTATAATACCGGCTGTAATTGAGTGGTTCGGAGCTGCTCCGGTGAGAATAATTTCCTATCGAGATTAAATTCAATTTTTTTCGAATTCAAATTCTTTATTACCTCTGTAGATCAGTAGTCAGTGCACTTAGGAGCATTTCTTGGTTTCTTCGCTGTACTGAGATAAGTAAACTAGCAGTTGAAGCCCCAGCATTGACGTCACTCAATGTTTTCATTATTTGAGATCGGTTTCCAATTAGTGCCGTGTTTTATTTTGTTTCGTTCATGAATTGCTGAATTACTTCAAGTTGCGTCTTTACAGTCTTCATTTTTCTTGATGACGTTTTTTTCTGCCTGGATAATCAGTGTCTGATTTCTTATCAGCTGTAATAGATATTGTTCGTTCGTTTTGATTTTTCTATGTCCTGAGCGTATTTTTCGGCGAAATCGCTGTCAAGTACACCAAACAGGGCTCGTGCGATATTTCCTACGCCGCCGTTGACGTAGCCACGTCGCCTTCGTTGTTGATGTTGAGAGCGTAACAATATGTTATACTCGTTCAGTTGGCTCATTTGGAACTTGAGTTGTTGTATCGTAGAGTGGCATGGCTTGTTAGGCATCTCAGGTTCTCTACATTTGTTGTTCTTTGCCAGAATGTTGTCAGGTTATAGTATACCAGAAGTTTCCATTAATCATGAATAAGTTGGATATTTCAGCTAATCGCGTTATTTTAAAATGTTGCAGGGGTGCTGCTATTTCACATGATAGCGTTGTAAATGCTACCAGTAATATCATAAGCAAGCTGTTTACCCTTTTCTGGGTTTTGTTAGTCCCTTTCTTTGGCTTGCCCTGCTTAATTTTTGAAGTCACTTCCTGTGGCTCAGTGCTTCCGCATGCGTCGTTTATAGGTAGCGGGGCTAGTTTAGTTATGGGTCTTTTTAGTACACCATTTTGTGTCTTGAGCGTACTAAGTTATCGCTGCCTGGGTGCAGTTCCACTACGCGTCCCATAGCCCATCTGCTTGGGGGTAGATAACTTTCCCTGACGACAACTAGTTGCCCCTTCTGTATGTTTTCTTTAGTTTGTTGCCATTTGTTTCGGTTTTGTATTGAATGAAGGTATTCTTTCGACAAGCGATCCCAGTAGTGTCGACGCATGAGTTCAATGAGTTTCCAGTCGTTTCTGATGTCTATAGCTTTCGTTTCTTCAGATTCATTGAGTGGTAGTGTTAGTGTTGGACTCCCCGTGAGAAAGTGACCAGGCATGAGGTATTCCAGATCTTCGACATCCTCCGATAATGGACACAGTGGCCTGCTGTTCATGTATGCTTCGATTTGTGTTAGAAGCGTTGCAAATTGTTCGTAGGTAAGCTTCTGTTGACCGAATACCCGTTGCAGGGTGAGCGTCACGATGACGGGATCAAGTCCCCAATTTGAAATTTATCACATCAAAGTGTTTGTACTACATATGTACTAGTTGTACTCAAAACAAGACATTTGTACCTCTAAAGGTAAAGAAAGTACCCGCCACTTTGACCTCAAAGTGGCGGGACCTTCTGGAAGCGCTACTCGGAGGCAGGTAATTCACACCCGCAGACTTAGTACTACATATGTACAGTTATATACTCAATTTTCAATCCAATTGTAAGTGCCAAATTCAAGTTGATGTGATTAAAAGATTGGTCCCGTCAATTTGATGATTCATGTTATCGCTGAATTCATATGATAATCGTTAGAGCTCGTGCAAAATCAAATGTGGAAACTTAGTACGTCCTAAGTACATGAAAGTGTGTAATTTTCATATTCATAACCTATACATCAACAGTTATCTATCATTCGTTTCATCCTATCATTTATCTTTGAAATGGACACATCTATGCAGAAATGAACTAAGCCAGGTTGTGATAATTTTATATATATATATCTATCCAACTACAATTATAACTGTTGCCTTTAGTGTCCTAATGATAAAAGTTACTTATGAAATAAAAAGTTTGGTTAGCTTATTAATAATTATATAATGGGGCAGATGTATGCAGAAATGAAACAAACAATCGTAATGATCCTGATATATATTCTGATCAATGGAAACCCTAATTACTTTACGTAGTTTTTATTTGACGAGGTAATATTTCATAACCGTTTCTATAAGTTATGAGAAAATATAATTGAACTTGAGGGTAGGTACTAGATTGCGTTTCAACCATACTATTTTTTGCGGTGGAACTGTGTCGTCATTCTGTATGTGAATGCGTTTGATAACAACAGTTAATTGTAGTAATATTGCCTATTTTAATATCCGTATTTACGTGAGCAACATAACAAGTTATTTTATATTCTGTTAGCTACGTGAAGGATTAACAATGAAGAGAAAAATTGTCTTAAAAGGGAATTGCTATTTTATTCTATCTGCTATAGAGTTTATAGCTCCACCTACACCTGCGGCATCGGGCATTATCGAGCTCATATTTCTCGAATAATTGGTAAGTTGGGAGTGCTACGATGACTTAGAGACGAAAGTTAAGAAGAACCAAACATACATAGTGCCTAATTGTTTAATATATGCGCAAAAATAAGGCTTATCAAAATTATTTTTTATTATATAAGTAGCTTTTAACATTAGAACACTAAAGGCAAAAGTTATATTTGTAGTTGGATCAATATATTATATATAAATATAATTATGAAAATCATTTTCGCTTGTTTCATTTCTGCATAGATGTGTCCATTAAAGGTAACGATGAATGATAGATAACTTTTGATGTACTTATATTATTAATATGAAAATTACACACTTTCATGTACTTGGGACGTACTAAGTTTACACATTTGATTTTGCACGAGCTCTAACGATTTTCATATGAATTCTGCGATAAAAAGAATCATCAAATTGGCGGGGCCAATGTTTTAATCACATAATTTGAATTTCTCACTTATAATTGTACTAGCTTCTGCCCGCGGCTTCGCCCGCGTGGATGTCGGAAAAAATGTCACGAGAACGTACTACCGGAATTAAAAGTACATGTAGTAGTATGTGTTAATGCAGATTATAAACTATATGTATGTTACCAAATTTCATCTAAATCCGTTCAGCCATTTTTGCGCCAATCCGAAACATAAAATCATCCCCTCTAAAATTGACTACCTCTTTTAGACATCCATTTATTTCCGATCTTAAATATAAATACCGAGTTTCAAGTAAATCGAACCGCGCGTTAAAATCTTTCCATTCAATTATTTTCCCCCTAAAATTCAACACCCTCTTTAAAAGGTTGTTTTGCGAAAATTTATGTTTACGGCCGTTTTAAGAAAACATCCGGGTCAATTTTCAAGTTTATTGATCAAAGGAAACATAATTTTGATGTAAACTGTCTCCCCCTTTTCACCCCAAAACGAGTTTATTTTTGAAAAATATTAAATCATGTTTTATTCAATTACTTTGGAGTTTATCATGACGCGCAGTAAAATCCTTGAATGAATGAATGAATGAAATGCACCGACCCCAGCATGGTTTAACCAGACTCGATTGCTCGAATGAACCCAAAGATTCACACTAGCCCCCTCATGTCTGAAGCCTCATGTTTCATGAGACTACAGAGACCATTGTATATCAGAGAGTAGACCGGGGGGCGCGATCATGGTAGGGAAGACGTTCCCATGGGATATGGAAGGATTATTAGAGCCTACCGAATATGCATCCTTGAGCAAGCATTGGAATAGTGGAGAGACGGGTGATATTTATCTATAGGAGGGGCATCTTTTAGTAGCTTCGCCGCCAGGTTGGCTCAGGTTGTCTCGGTTCTTGTCTGTGTCACTGCTATGCTTTTTTTTTTTTTTTTTGGTTGGGAAATCATCAAATAACTTCTCCCGCTCTGGGCGGAGCTGGAGGGCGTGTCAGACTTTTACTGACTGAAACCCACCCGTGTTCCTTCCGTTGCCTGTGTGCCAGGGCCACGATATACCTTTCGGACAAACTCGCAACCCCGGCAGGCATTGGTCCTAACGGACCCCGTCAGTTTGTGCTGACATCTCTTTGAGGCGCGCGTGGAACACAACGCGCCGTCGACCCGGGCCTGGTCCTTATCGGACGGCGAGCTACCCATCGCTCACCGTCCGCAGGCCCGCGCCTACGGTGGCCGGAAATCGGCTTGCGACTCCCGACGCCCGGGGCGTCTCCTGCGGCGACTAGGGGCATGAGGGCGCGAACCTTGTCTCACCCTCACGCGTTCCACCTCCTCCTTCGCTAGCATAACTGCTTCGCAGAAGGAGGTGACGGCCTCCCATGCACTCTCGCTCCGAACCATGGCCTGAACCAGGCCCGGACGCGAGAGATCGCCGCCGCCGATCGCCTCCGTGAGGACACGGCGGTGCTCCGCCCAAGCTGGGCAGACCTCCACCGTATGCTCCACCGTGTCCTCCGGGCGATCCACACAGTGGTGACACCCGGGCGTTTCCTCCCGCTTAATCCTAAACAGGAACCTCCCGAAACATCCATGTCCGGTGAGGACCTGCGTCAGGCGGAAGGTGAGGACGCCGTGGCGCCTCTCCAGCCACTCCTCAAAGAGGGGACTTATCGCCACAATTGTGGCGTGCCCAGTCACTGCTATGCTGTATTACACGTTGCTAATTCCAAGATCTTCGTCTGAGGTCGAACTATCCGTTTCAAAGTTCTTGTAGATCTTGCTGGCAGCTTTCTTTATCTTATTTCAGTCTTCAGTGGTGTCCATCCAAAAACTTACGTCCTTGTTGAAGTATGCCATGTCCTGTTTTAAGTTGTCATTCCATGTATAAATAGGGCAGCCGAATTTTTTGATTTGGCCTTGTACTGCATTGCTGCATGTAACAGGTGAGGTTCGCGGTGCCTGTGAACGTGTGCAAGATAGCACATCCTGTGAGCCTTGATGCGTCTGGTTACGGGTTTTCCGTCCAAGATTTCATGCATTTTCTTTTGACTGGGTTTATTCTTAGCATGATTAATCAAGTCTCTCGTGATAACTCTTTCTTATCTTCTCGGTATTGACCTGTTAGCTTTAGTGAGTGCCGATACTTTCAAACTGACTGTAGGTAACCAAAATTTCATCGACTGTAGGTAGATTTATTCCATTAACGACGCTTTCGCAAATCCGACAAAAATCCGCAGTACATTCTGCGGCAAAAAGAAACTAAACCAAATGTAACCAATAATTGCCAAAGACAGACCGTTCCTTCATCTCCAAATGGTAGCAATTTTTCAATCGAAAATTTTGGGGTATTATATTGTAAAAATATTATCCGTTGCCTCTAAGACGTTTTTTTATTTGTAGTAGGGGTTTGATGTTGGATACGATTTGTTCCAGCTGTTCTAGGTCATGTGTAATGAAGATAAGGTCATCTGCAAATGATAGTACCAGGGGGAGTGAGATCACTCTTGGTCAAGTTTGATTAACTGAGTTTCCTCTTCCAGGGTTCTAAGGACCTCATCCATGACCAGTGTAAAGAGGCGTGAGGGACAAAGGGCAACCCTGTTTGAGTCCCTATCCTTTGATAATCCAGCTGCTATGCTGGCCACACCATTTAATGCATGTTCTTTCATTCATGCAAACTTTGAGTACCTATCCTGTTGGTTAATGATTTGTTAGTTCTTTGTATTAAAATATCTCGCATTGCGTTGATGTCGACGTTGTCAAAAGCTTTTTCTATGTCGAGGGCAAGTACATAATTTATTTTCCTCGCCATTCTTCGTCCAAGACCCTTATAAGCATAAATATGTGATCATCTGTTGACCTATTGTTTAAAAAAGCAGCTTGGTAGTCGCCAAATTCTTTTATTATTTCGTAAATTTTTTAGTACGAATTGAGTACTTATAGCGTTCGGTTTGTTTCGAGTATATTGTTTTTTTGGGTTCCTCGTTCCTTCCACCTGACAAAAATTCGTTACTTATTATACACATACGTGTGCGAATCAATTTTACAATTGCGTAAACACCCATGTTATATAATATCCACCACTCAAAAATATCACATGAAAGAACTTGCGGTTATGTAAAACTATACAATCTATCCACATTCTGATGTTTCCATGCTTAGATTATTAATAAGATATTTTGACATGAGTTCTCAAAGAAACACGTCTCGATTCTAGCTAGGCAAAAGTTACCCGTTCACAAATCCTTGTAGAAAAATACAAGAATATTCTGATGTGCAAAAAAAAAAAAAACAGACGGGGGCCAGCTCAAAACAAAAGACCAATCATGGAACGACACCGAAAAGGGATTAAGTGCGAAGCAGACGGCCATACAATGACACAGACCGTAACTATAGCCCTTAAGAGACCGATGGACGTGTAGCCCATACAGACGCAATACCAAAACACCTTGCAAATCAAACACACTCCCAAGGCAGTGTGCCTCCATTCCGACTGGAACACATAATATCCAGGCTCCCAAATACATACCCTGAATGGACACTGACTCAAACAAGAGTCTTAAGAAAAATAGGTTTTCTATAGAAATTTTAAATTCCTCATATCTCGTCTTTATCTCACTGTCCCTTCAAAATATATTTTCGGGAACATAGATACCCCGCAATCCAATCGAAATAAATACACTCTACCTCAGGAATATGTTCGATCCACACACCATTCCGGCACCACGCCAGCACGAACCACGCATGCTACAATGGCACGGACTATGGACCCTTAACCGCCCGAAGTTGAGCGGTCATTGTTACCGTTATTTGTGACGTCACTTTAACCAATGTCAAAATGGTGCAACCCGAATTTCGCTTAACTCACCCTTATGTGTTGGAACGTTAGGCCCATTATGAATGAATGGATTTACTTTTGTCTTGGTTAATTCATCGCATGGTTAATCAAATATAAAATCAAAATCAAATCAAACCACTACAAATATCACACACGTATTATAGTTCAAAGTTATGCACACTATTCCGCACATATAACTAATAAAACGGGACCAGATTATCTGAGTCGATCCTGGTCTTGACATGTCTAAAAAATTGAAAGCGCACTCACAAAAACAGACACCCTTGGACTCTAAACACGTTTTTGGCGCACTATGGAGTTTTTAAAAGCTTTGTTTGGGTGATACATGTGGCGTAAATGACGAAATGCCCCAGACTTGAGCTCTTTTTTGTGAAGAGATGTATCTTGTTAAGAACATAAGATCCAGGGTAGGGTTTAGAATGGGATTCAACAGAATCAGCCTTTGAAGCCCGCACATGGGTATAATAAACCTTGATTTACGGCTGTTGAAAAAAAGGTTATTGAAGACACGCACCAATCATTTCTCGGACACTGAATGGGGCGCTGCGATCTAGTACAATCTGTGAAATGTACTAGTTCGACCTTCTAGTACTAACAGTACAATTAGTAGATTGACTGAGTGAAGAGTTTTACAACGAGTGCTTGGATGGTATCCCAGGCACAGATAATTATGTTAGTTTATTATGCTAGTGTTTGTGTTGTTTTGCAACTTCCACAAAGTCGCGGGCAGTAATTATTAATTATAAAAATAACATTTTAATATTTATAGTAAGCGAATGGCAGCATTTCTACCTATTTTGATTTTCCTTCATACTTCGCAGGCTTAGGACTGTTATTCTAATACCCGTTCCTTTATCTACAAGCACTAACACATTACGGTTGTCGCCGCAGAAGGGCGGTCGCGGAGCGCGATGGAGCGAATTCGCTGCCCGTCGCCCCCTATTTCCCGCTCAAATCAGGAATCGAGAATATGCGTGACCGACATCTTAGTCGGTCTATGGATCCAAGTCCAAGCGAGAGATTGGACGGAACGTTATCGAAACGAAGTACTAAATAACCAAAGTACTATTAAGCCTACGGAATAGTTCATTCATCTAGTACAGTGACATGAATGAATTCCTAATCTAAAAAACCTAATCACTTCACAGCAATGTCATAACTGAAAAAAACCACTGAAAGATATGGACAGATCTCACTCAGGTTTAGCTTGCACGGGCGTCCAGCTGTGTCGGTATGTCTAACGCCAGGTGATCTCTTGCCTGAGGAACGCACGTATGTTTATTTCACACTAAGTTTGCACTGCTTTAATGTATTTTCCGCGGAATTAAATCACAACAAATCAAAACAAAATCAACACTCCGCGCAGTAAAATCCTTCCCTTAAAAACTTAATTACCCCCTTTTGTTCCGTAAGGGTTACATTTGAATAAACCCAAACAGATGTAAGGCTTTATATTTTGGTGAGCATTAGGTACCTACATATAAAATACCGAGTTTCGAGTTAATCGGATCGCACGTTAAAATTCTTCTATACAAACTTTGACGTCCCCAAAACCCGTTTTAGGGGGTAGTTTAAAAAAACAAAAAATTACAAACTTTATAATTTACTTTCATGCCTAGTTTTAGATTTATTAACTCAAGGAATAAGATTTTTCATACAAACAAAATCCCCCCTTTTTACCCCTTAAAGGTCGAATTCCCAAAACCCCTTCTCAGCAGATGCCTACGTCATAATTTAGACTTAATCAAGCCACACAGTAAAATCCTCCCTTGTCAAATTGACTACCCTTTTTCACCCCGTTAGGGGTCAGTTTCAGTGGCTAGAGAGGCGCCACGGCATCCTGTTATATCCACGGGTATCCTACTCCTCAGGATAAAGCGGGAGGGAACGCCTGGGTGTCACCACTGTGTGGATTTCCCAGAGAACACCGGTGGAGGTCTGCCCAGCTTGGGCGGAGTACCGCCATGTCCTCACGGAGGTGACGCTGGCGGCGATCTCTCGTCGGTCCGGCCCTGGTTCAAGCCATGGTTCGGAGCGAGAGTTCATGGGAGTCCGTCACCTCCTTCTGAGGAGGCGGAACGCGTGAGGTAGAGGAAAAATTCATGCCCTCACGCCCTTAGTAGCCGCGGGAGACGCCCCGGGCGTCGGGAGTCGCAGGCCGATGCTCTCCTACAGTAGGCGCGGGCTTGCGGTCGGTGAGCGATGGGTAGCTCGCAGTCCGATAAGGACCAGGCACAGGTCGACGGCGCGTTGTGTTACACGCGCGCCTCATAGAGATGCTAGCACCAACTGACGGGGTCCATTAAGGCCAATGCCTGCCAGGGTTGCGAGTTTGTCCGAAAATGATATCGTGGCCCTGGCACACAGGCAAATGAAAGAACACGGGTGGGTTTTTAGTCAGTAAAAGTCTGACACGCCCTCGCGCTCCACCCAGAGCGGGAGAAGTTATTTGATAATTAAACCCACCAAAAAAAAATTAGTTCAATTTTCGAAAAACTGATACATTTTATTCTTTGGTTCTAAGTATAAATACTGCGTTTCGAGTTAATCGGACCGCACGTCGAAATTATTCTATACAAACTTTGACATCCCCAAATCCCCTTTAAGGGGGTAGTGTGAAAAAACTAAAAATGACAAACTTTATAATTTAATTACGTAAGTATTCATGCCATGTTTTAGGTTTATTAACTCTTGGAATAAGATTTTTCATACAAACAAAATTCCCCCTTTTACCTCCTTAAAGGTCGAATTTCCAAAAACCCCTTCATAGCGGATGCTTACGTCATAACTATCTATGTACCAAATTTCAGCCCAATCTGTTCAGTGGTTTGAGCTGTGTGTTGATAGCCCATTCAGTCCCACGACCATATATTTAAATTAATTTTGTGTACTTATTTTTAAACAAAACGAAATGTTACTCCAACTTAGGAGTAGCATTTCGTTTTGTTTCATCGCAATCGCTTCATTCTATGAAAAGTTAGAAACGGTACAGGTGTACTTATATTATTTTTACTTTAATACAAAATTTTGCGAATGAACAACTTCAATACAAAACGTCATCCCCCTTTTCACCCCCTTGTGGGTTGAATTAAAACAAAAAACAATGGTTTACGTTCTGTTAGTTTCCAACCTTAACTTGAAAAATAATGATTTCATCCCCCCTTTCACCCCTTAGGGGTTGAAATTATAACATCACCGTTGCGTTAGCTTCCAACCATAAGCCTAGATAATAAATTTAGTGATTTTTACTTCGAAAATTAAGGACTTTCCATACACAACTTCATCCCCATTTTTAACCCTTCGGGGGTGGAATTATCAAAAACGCTGAGATACGTATAAAATAATTTTTAATTGTCAGCCTAAACACAAAATTTGAATATTCTAACTTCAAAACTGACGGACTTTCATATAAACTTCCATCCCCTGTTTCACCCTCTTAGGGGTGTAATTTCAAAAAATCCTTTCTTAGTGGATACCTACTCTTTACAAAGAACACACCCTCCAAGTTTCCAGCGTTTTAGGCTGTGTGTTGATACATCAGTCAGTGAGTCAGTCAAGTCTTTGAATTTTATATATATCGCCGCTACAAGCGTCTGCCTGTCTAATGAATTATCCAAATTTATCATAATCGTAATAATTACTTGAGGCGCCATCTATTAGCTCCTTTGTGAATTAGAAACATCTTGTATTGTTTTAAGATTAATTATTAAATTAATTATGATGTTGTTGTGATTTTGGTGTTTGTAAAACTATAGTTAAAATTAAAAGAGAACATTGAATGACTTGAGTTGAAGTCAAAGGACATTGACCAAAAGCAGAATCGCTTTAAAGTAAAAGAGTATGGCCATATGGATAGACTTATAAATTATAAAATATTTTTTTAACTGTTCTTAGTTCTCATGATCGAAATCATATGTGGGGTTAATATTTTGTATTTAATTAGTTATTGATTTGATTTTATTACATACATTTTTAGAAGGCATATTTTAATGCAACAGTGTTGCCAATTTTAAGAACCTCCCCATAATGGGTCTTAACGGATAGCGAAGGGGCAGATGCTGAGTTTTAAAAGTAATTTCAACTATTGACATTTTTCCGCGCAATTAATACTTTTATTTTAATTAGCATAAATAAAATAATACTTTACAAAAAATCTTTCTTTAGTTGACAAATCACTAAAGGTCAGGGTGATTTAGATTAACTGTTGGTAGCACTGTCACGGGCAATGTGAAAGGTGAACTGCCAAAAGTGTCACTGTCAAAAAAAGAATAGTATGCCGACTCGGTAACTGCGAATTTTTGTGTTTAAATAAATGCGTTAATAGTTGTTGAGTTTGTTGTGCTAATAAATAACTTCTCATTTCGTTGAGTTCGTGTCCAGTCAAGTCTTCGGATTCCTGCACGACCAAGAACTCTTTTGAAGACCATTGTACTGTTTCTGCGCTGGTGGTGTGGATTGTGTACAACGTTTTTACGACTGCGGTCCGTGTTCTCTGTGCAGTAAATCAAAAACGATTTCGTTAAAAATGTCACGCTGTGTGAACTGTTCCCTTTCTTTGATACATCCTCTACCCCATCGTCAAGATGGGGAGGCAATGGATGTAATGGTTAGAGTTTTACGATCCTGGATGACTCCAGCAACGGTTAGTATCTCTTATTTTTTCAGTTATGTTTATATTGTAATATTTACCACTTTTCTCAGAATACACATACTTTTTAGACGTATGTGCAAAGGTGGGTACATTATGTTAGATAATAATTAATGCTACGAAACGGTGGCCTAAGTCTTTCATCACTATTTGTATTTTATCGTTTACAGTTAAGTTTTACAGCTGATACTAGAAATTGTATAATTATTTTTAGCTGTCAGCGGAGGATGTTCTTTGTCAAGAATGTTATGAATATTAGAAAGAGCATCTCTAAACTTGTCAAGTGGATCAACAGCTGAACGAGCTTATGGACATCAACAAGTGTGCTTTGTCTGTGGTTCTTCCATATTAAGAGCTAAGACACATAAAGTATCAGTTGATAGCCCTGAAGGAAATCTCATCATATCATGCATACCTACTCAGCAGGTATCTATACTTTTAATAACACATATAAATAATGTAATAGTTCTTCGATTGTACACAAACACCTCATGAAATTCGACGGTTGGCGCAGTGGTTAAGCGAATGACTGCTGCGCTGCGTGTCGCGGGTTCGATTCCCGCACGGAACAAATATTTGTATGACCTACAAGTAGTTGTTCCGGGTCTGGCTGTTTGTGTACGTGAGTTTAAATGTTTGTAAACGCACCCACGATACAGGAGAAATTCCTAGTGTGGGGCAACGTTTTTTAACAAAAACCAAAAACCAAAGCCTTATGATATTAATATGGAGCATGCTATTTCCAAGTTGGTCATGTGCATTTGTCCTTTATTCCACATATCACAATCGTTTTAAACCTCCCTATATAAATGTTATTCTAGCAAACCTTTATTATGTATGGGTTTAAGCTTTCATTTTTATGTTTTTAGGTACACAGACTTGAAAGAGTTTGTTTACGTTGTTGGTCTAATACATATAGAAGTATAAGGAGACAGAATCAGTATGATCAGAATAGGTAACAGCAGATTGTTCATGAAGAAGCTGTTGCACACCAAAAGAATATGGATGTTTCTACGTCAAGACATGAGGCGGTCGGTGTATCAGAAACTTCTATGCCTTCAAGGGATTTCTCAATACCTACACCACCACAACCCATTAAGCAATTGCATCAGGATCATAATGTTGCACGCCGCACTAAAATAATCTCACGTATTTATAAAAGAGCTGCTGCATCATCACGGCATTGTATTTTTAGTGAGTGTAGGAATACAGAACGATTGTTGGTACCATCTGTTATAAAGGAAACGTTACTGTTAGAGCATAAATTGTATGTACCAGCTAGTGCCCGAATATGCAATCATCATCTCAATGTTGGTTCTTAGTATGAATTACAGTTTCACTATAATGAGTTTACTGGGTGCCAAATGGATGACATGATGTCAATTATGGATAGAGGTACTCGCAGACAGTACAACTTTTCTAATATCAGAGAAATGAATCCACACCTCTGTCATTATTGGTTAGGTATCAACCCTGAACAGTTTTATCAATTGTTATCACACATACCACAGCTGGCACAGGAAACTCCTTGTCCAAGTGTGGCTTTGAGTATTATGCTGGTTAAACTTAGAACTGGTGACAGTAATGAGCGATTATCTACATTATTTCAACTTCCTAGAAGCACTTTAGAAAGGTACATGTCTAAAGCAAGAAATTGTTTGGGTAATACCTTTGTACCTGTAGGGGTTTCCTACACTTAGTGATATGATAACGGGGCGATTCTATTGGGATGATGAAATAAAACCGACCACCGTGAATGTTCGTTAAACACTGATTTATTGAAATATATTTTTACATATTATTTGCAATAATAGGTACAAATGCTGTGTGTGCAGAATGCACGGCGCGTAAGTCGGTAAAGTAATGTACGGTTCCGTACATCCTGCCCGCCCAAACTGGGCAACTGAAATGATTGATAGATAGGCAGAATATTGAAGTTACAAACAAGTTGACATGATTAAATAGTAAAATGATACAAATGCTGTAAAACATTAATTTATATGACTATTCTCATAAACACATGTCCTTAATCATCGCGGTCGTGTAAGTGCACTGAACGCAGAAACGTTGGCGAGGTAGCCCTATCTACACCACTAATCGTAAGCACTTCACTACACTTTTGCACTGATTCCGCTAAACGTGATGCTACCGGCGCTGTATCCACCGGCGCGACCGTCACTGGCCCCACCCAGCCAGCCTCCTGGCCCTGGGGGGCCGGCGACGCTGGTACTCTGTCCGTACTTCGATATTTTCAAAGTCAAAGTCAAAGTCAAACCATTTATTTCAAATAGGCACATAAGAGGCACTTTTGAACGTCAAAATTTACAAAAAAAATAGAATTGATTCTAGTTGCCCCTTCCAAAAGGTAGTTTCGTATGGAGAAGAATGGGCAAGAAACTCCACCGGTACTCTTTTAAAAATGTTTTACAATATTTTGTTTGATTACATTAATTATATGATTATATGTGAAGACGATGCACCTAGAATAAAATTACTATACCATAATAGGTAAAACGAATTAAAAACTAAGCAATGAAAAATAACTTAATTATTAGATAGATACTGTTGTGTTGATTTCTGATGAGGTACACGACGACGCCACCCAAGATGATAACCGAAGCTACACTGATGTACAGCATAGTATAGTGATGAATGTCGTGAATGCTCAGGTCTGTAGATGACTGTTCCTTAACCTCGTCAATCTGAGCCCTTAATTGATTCCAAATGAGATGATGATCTTCGGCCACACTGAAGTTCTCTGGTGCAGACGTTTTCATGATTTTGTTTAGCATAGACACCTCTGGGACTTCGATGTGATGATGAATATTAACATGATTGATGAAATTATTATGAGCATAAATAGTAAATGTATCCCCTTTCAATGTGCAACCTTGACCTAGGGTAATAATCGCGTTGCCGACAAGGTTGACCATTGTGACTCCGTTAGCGCAAATTATGCGCACTTGGCATTCCGAGCAACATGTATACAACCAGGTGTTCAACCTGTGCAATTTGATCCATTGCTCCTCACACGACGATTTTACGGAGTGGCATAATTGTTTTTGATTGAAGATTTTGATTTCACAGATAGACTGCTTTATGTTTAGATCGTAAATGGGCATGTTTAATGAGCATAACAAGATATCGTTGGGAACATGGGTACATGATTGTAGGTCTTCTTCTGATAGAAGAAATGCTGTATCCTTGCCTAGATTGTAAGCTATGAATGGTACCGATGGAATGAGATGATAGTACTGTAGTCCTCTCTTTTGCGAAATATATATGATGTTGTTCAACTCAAACAATTCATTGCTTAGGAGTGGAACTTTGATTTCGATGATTAAGTAGTTTGAGAAGACTCTAGCTGATACTTTAAGCAAACGATACAAGTCCTTGATATTTTTCGAATCCACTGGTATCGTTAGTTTACCATTCAGTTGGCTAGAGATGATGTTCAGCTGATACGATAACTGCACCGGCGACAACAAATGACTGTCAATGCGCCCGTGTGATATATCTGTAACCGTGCCAATTAACGATTGCTGAATCCAACGAATATTTGATATAATTATTGATGCTGCTAAAGATGATGATGTGACATAAAGGCCATCCTCATTATCCAAACGTATTTTATTCACCTCAGTCGCTAGATTGTGAAGATGTTGCTTGATGAATGAGAATTGTTGATTCATGATATTTTCATTACGATTAAATTCTGATTCTAAAATACTTGTCTGATTTTTGATAAGTTTTTGAAGATGTCCTTCATTATGACTGATCTGCTCGATGTCACTCTTGTATTTTTTCGGCAAATCTCTCATCCAGTACACCGAATAATGAATTAGCAATATAACCCAACCCGTTTACTAGGCCTCTTTTCAGCCTTTTCGGACTTTGATATTTAAGTAACATATCATAGTGTTCAATTTCGCTAATCTCGTGCTCTAACTGAAGAATGATGCTCTGATATTGTTTACTTGCATGGGTGTTACATAATAGCTTGATGTGATTGACGTAACCTTTGATATCGGATAAACCTTTCCAGTAGGTCGTCATGTTGTAGAACACAACTAGACGCCATTCGTCCTTGATATACTGAAGATTGGATATTCTATCGAAGTAAATAGCTTGATTCTCTTCTAATGACGTCACATTATATGATTCATGATTAGGTATTTTTTGCGCTGAAGTAAGTGAAAATAACATGACAAATAGTAATAAGAAACTAGTGAACAGGCTCTGCAATGATACTTTGTTGCGAGGAAGTCGCTTTCTCTTGCTTCGCTCCTCTGAATTGTCTTGATTGACATTTTGATCCTGTGTTGTGTCCTTGTTTACTGGTAACAACACAAGTCTGGTGACAGGGCGTTGTATGATATTATTTTTAGTTTTTAAACTGACTACCCTAACATAGCCATCCTTTCCAGGATGAACTGCTTGAATACGTCCTAACGCCCACTTGCCGGGTGGCAAGTTTTCGTCCATGATAAGAACGACGTCATCGATTTCGAAGTTCCTACTTGGCTTACGCCATTTTGATCTGGCCTGCAATTGTTGAAGATATTCGCTAGACCATCTTTTCCAAAACTGTTTGTTAATTGATTGAGTGAGTTGCCACCTTGTTGATTGATTCATGTGATCTGGATCCGTCTGCGGCCTAGATAGAAGTGGGCCACCGATCAAGAAGTGTCCTGGCGTAAGAAAGTCGTCGTCAGGGCTCTCTGTCAACTGACAGAGAGGTCTTGAGTTCAGACATGCCTCGATTTGATGTAGTAGCGTAGTAAACTCTTCGTAAGTGAGTTTCTGATCGCCGATTATACGCTTTAGATGATATTTGAGGCTCTTCACCGCAGCTTCCCAAAGCCCGCCTGCACTTGGCCACGCAGGAGCATTGAAGTGCCACTTTATGTTCATGTCATTGATATTATTGAAGAAATCGGTGTTGATGGTGGCTATGATCTCTTGATACTCTTTCTTAATGATACGATTGGCACCTACGAAATTCGTGCCATTGTCACTGTATACGTGACTTGGCGTTCCACGCCGGGCCGAAAACCTACGAAAGGCTGCTAAAAATGCTGGAGTACTCAGGTCGGAAACCAGTTCCAGATGAACAGCCTTGGTAGACAAACAAACAAACACTGCAATATACCCCTTGACGGTTTTGATTCCGCGTCCCTTATTGGCCTTCAACTCGACGTGTCCGGTAAAATCAACCCCGGTGTGAGAGAAAGGTCGTGATGGGGTGACTCGTGGCTCTGGAAGATCGGCCATGATTTGCTGATATTGTTTTTGACTGAAGCGCTGACATTTAACGCATGTTCTCAACTTCCTCTTGACGGTACGGATACCACTGATTATCCAATATCTGTCTCTGATGTACGAAAGTGTCAGTCGCGGGCCTCCATGCAATGTGGTGATGTGAGCCTGATCAATGATTAAATCGGTGAGACGACTATGACTTGATAATATGATGGGGTGTTTTGATGAGTCACTGATACATGCGTTTTTGAGTCGCCCCCCTACTCTTAGGATACCGTGCTCATCCATGAAAGGATTAAGGCATGATATTTTGCTTCTAGGATGCACGTGCCCCTTTTGATTGATGAATAAAATATCTTCATGAAATTGGTGTGACTGACCATCTTTGATAACGATGTTCAATGCATTGTCCATCTCTGATGACGTCAATACATCCGTTCTTGAAGTGTGTTTACCTCGTAATTGCGTAATGAAACGCAATATCCAAGCGACTATTTTTACAATGCGAGTTAATGAACTGCAATTGTGTAATAATTCGTGTATGATTGAAATATGATTTTGATATAAGGCCGTGTTTACACTAAGTTGCTTGGTTTCCAAGTCTGGTGATTGATATAAGGTGATAGGAAGGGTCCGCTGTTCGAAATTGGTTATCCATTTCGGACCCTGCCACCACAACGGATGGCTTGTTAACTTCCGTGATGTCAGACCCCGAGTAGCACAATCTGCTGCATTCTCTTCTGACCTCACATGATGCCAACATGATGATGGAATGATACTAATGATTTTGATAATTCTGTTAGCTACGAACTGCTTCCATTTCTTCGCATCGCCTTTGATCCATCCTAAAACTATCATGGAGTCTGTCCAGGCGTAGATCTCTACATCCTGATTTGATAAAGATTCCATGACTTTCTTGATAAGTTGAGCTAGCAGTAGCGCACCGCATAGCTCTAGTCGTGGCAATGATACCTTTTTTGCTAAAGGTGCTAACTTCGTTTTTGCTACAGCGAGCGTTGATGTGTATTCGCCCTTATTGTCTTTTGCTACTACATACACAACACATGCGTATGCTTTGTCGGAAGCGTCACAAAATCCATGAATTTGATATGATTGATTTGTGTTACCGAGATAACGCGGTATGATAAATTGGTCTATGATGTTGAAATCATTTTTAAGCTGAATCCAATCATCTTGAATGGATTGTGAAACTTCTTCGTCCCACGATACATATGATGACCATGCATTTTGAAAAAGCAGTTTCGCTCTGATTGATAATGGCGAGAGCCAGCCCAAGGGGTCAAATAGTTTTGAAATTTCTGAAAGCAGCTGTCTCTTTGTGACGCGTTCATCATGATGCTGTAATTGATTTTGAAAGCTAAAGCTATCCGTTGATGGGTTCCATCTCAATCCAAGTGTTTTCCTTGTTTCTGAACACTTGAAGTCTAATGGGTTATTGAGTTGGTCAGGTGATAGGTCTACCAGTAGGTCCGGTACGTTACTGGACCATTTCCGGAGGTTCATACCAGCACCCTTCAGTATCTCAATGAGCTGCTGCTGAAGCTCCCTGGCTTGATGAATGGTATTGGCTCCACTAAACAGATCGTCCATATAGAATGATTGATTTAATGCTGACGCTGCTAGTGGATACTTGTCGGCATCATCTATTGCCAGCTGTTTAAGCGTTCTCATAGCTAAGTATGGAGCAGCCTTAGTACCGTACGTCACAGTAGCAAGATGATATTCATTCAGTACGTCCTGAGATGATTGCCGCCAGATGATTGATTGAAGATGACGATCTGATTGTCTGATATAGATTTGCCGAAACATTTTCTCTATGTCTGCTGTGATTACATAACTGTAGGTTCTCCAGTTTAAGATGAGTGTCATGAGGTCTTTTTGAAGATTTGTTCCGCAACACATGAGATCATTTAGGCTTTTGCCCGATGTAGATTTCGCCGACGCATTGAAAACGACTCTAAGTTTTGTTGTTGTTGAATCTAATTTCATTACGCCGTGATGTGGTAAGAAGAAGGCACGTTTTGATTCGTCGACATTATTGGCAATACACATGTGACCCAGTTCTTGATATTCAGACATAAAAGATTTATAATTTTCTGAAAATGATTCGTTATTGCACATTTTTCTTTCCAACTGTTTGAATTGTGCAATAGCCTTTAATTTTGATGATCCAAGCTGATTTTCGTATTCGGCTTTCATGGGTATGCCAACCTCGTATCTACCAGTATCCAAACGACGAGTAGCTTGCTGATAAAACTCTTCACAATACTGATCTTCACTGGAAAGAGATGATGATGATGTTTCAACGTCCTCTATCTCCCAATATTTTGATAGGTCGGATAAGTCATTTGTTACGATATGACAATTAAATGTGCGAACATTGCCAGACAGGATCCATCCGAGTGCCATCTGTTGCGCAATCGGAGCCTGCGCTGGACCTTTGATGAGACCGTCCATGATGATTTGTGAATAGATACTCACATCCAAGAGCATATCAATAGGCTTCGACACGTTGTATTCTGGATCTGCTAATTGAAGATGTTGGATATGAGACCAAGATTGCTTTTTGAATGGTATGCCAGGCAAGCAGTTAGCGACCTTTGTCAAAACCAGTGCTTCTGTAGTGAACTGATAGTCGCCGTAAATAGATTGACAGTCGATTGATACCCGTCCTTTGCTTTGCCTAGCACCAGCACCTATCCCTGATACTGATGCGTTATATCTTCGCCGCTGCAACCCTAACCGCTGTACAGCGTTTTCCGATATTAATGATATCTGTGATCCCTGGTCTAGAAGAGCCCTAAGCATCACATAGCTGCCATCAGAACACTTGACATTGATCGATAGCGTGGTCAACAATAACTCTTCGTCATCACCTGCGACATGATTAACATTAGATGGCTTGTTTGATGATTTTGATGACGAAGCGGTCATTGCAGATGATGATGATGAAGTTGCTTGATGAGCTTGTTTTGATGATAAGACACACGCTTCATGTAGTATTGAATGATGATCACCTTGACAGGTTTTGCAACGCTTTTTCGAAGTGCATTGACTTCCATCGTGACTGAATAGGCAATTTTGACAAATATTTGAGTTTGTCACCGTCCTCAATTGCACGTCCGGTGTCATATTCATGAATTTTTTGCACGAAAACAAGTTGCGAGCATGATTAGAATTGCATACAGAGCATTTTGAAGTTTGAGTAATAATGGCTTGATAATTTTTGTTAATGTAACCTTTATAATTGTTTTGCTTATTAAAGTTACTTGTGTTTTTTGATTGATTTGGGTTCCGCTTGCTTGATGGTGAGGGTTCCTTATCGTTTTTATGAATAGGCTCAAGAGCGGTAAACTTACTCTCGAGGAATCCCATTAATTCGTCTAACCTTGGTAAATCACGAGGTGTCCTACGTGCTTCCTTATAGTCAGCATAAGTTTCTGGGTCCAGTTTCTTGCACAATAAATGAACCAACAACGGATCCCACGTATTCGTATCAACGCCGAGATTGTGAATCGCGTGAATACATTCGGTTGAGGTATCATACAACATAATTGATTTCAAATGATGATTGCTTCTGAATGTTGGGTTGATTGAGAAACATTTCGATTTGATTCGTGAAAAGAACTTGAGAATTGTTGTACCGATGTAATAAGATCTCCCACGCAGTAGCATAATTCTCCGATGAAATATGTAGATGATAGATGAGACGTTCTGCTTCACCCTTAAGTTTTCCCTTGAGGTGTTGCATCTTCTGAGCATTAGTGATGGAGTTATTGTTATGAATTGTCTCCGTAAACAAGTCATAAAAGGTTGGCCACTGTGTGTAATTCCCGCTGAAGGATGGTATTTCAATATGCGGAGTTGATTTTTCTAAGTGAGTCGTTGATGAGATTTTCTTATTCAACTCACGTTTGATAGTTTTGTAGGCCAATTCATGATGATTAAACTCCTCGTCGTATGATATATCTCCACCAGCAAGTATATGATCGATTTGCAAATGTTGTGCGTCAATAATTGTCCACTTAGCTTGAACGTTTTTAAGCTCATCTTCTAGTTCCCATTTATCTGTTATTTGATCAACTTTGATACCCTTAATTAGCCGAGTGAATGCCCTAAAATTAGTGCGTTGCAATGATAACAATTCGTCTAACTTGCCATCTGGTTGAGTAGATTTTGATGATTTGCCGTAAGATGATATAAGGTTACAAGTAAATTGATAAAGGTCTTTACCCTTTTGATATGTGTTGTCAAGGAAATACTCAACCGCTACATTTTTATGCTCAGATATTTTTTGGTGATTTTGCTCTAACTCTCCCCAGAGGTTGTCTAACGTCTCTAACCGTTTCCTCAAGTATTCGGCATTTTTGCGAGAATCCGAATCCTTGTTGAAGTTCACCTTTATTGTAGTGAAATTGATGATGATTTCAGATTGACGGGAAAAAAGAGCTTCCATGATGTAGGTAAAGGAACAGTCTTACTTGGTTAAATGATGATCCACGTAGCTGTCCGCACCTGATGCTGCTCCCACAGGGATCGATAGCGTACGCTGAACCCTCGCGCCGCCTGATGATGAGCTCCACCGAGCCCGATGATGTTGATGTCACGCCGTGATATACTTACCACGACTGTGCTGCTGACCTAAGCTATATTAGCTCCAGTCAAGGATGAAGTGTGTTTTTCTAAAAGAGTCCACACTGGTTTGATCACAGAACCTTGAGTCCGAACCGTGCCTCTGACCAGTACGCGCGATAGGTCAAAGTACCGCGACCGAGTCCTGCAATGCTCGAAGGACCAAAAATAAATGTAGGGGATTCCTACACTTAGTGATATGATAACGGGGCGATTCTATTGGGATGATGAAATAAAACCGACCACCGTGAATGTTCGTTAAACACTGATTTATTGAAATATATTTTTACATATTATTTGCAATAATAGGTACAAATGCTGTGTGTGCAGAATGCAGGGCGCGTAAGTCGGTAAAGTAATGTACGGTTCCGTACAGTACCCTTATATTTAGGACTTGGTCACATGTCAATACAAGACGTCGCAGCTAGAAATAAGATGATTCCAGATGGTTTATTTGGAAATCCAGATATGCCAGTTTCTACCAAGCCAGCAATTGTTATCTGTGATGGTACTTATGTCTACGTGCAAAGCAGTAGTAATTATTTGTACCAAAAAAAAACTTATAGCCTACAGAAATATGTTAATTTGGTAAAACCATTTTTGTTTGTCTGCTGTGATGGATTCATTTTGCAATCACTTGGACCATTCCCAGCAACCGAAAGCGACTCGGACATTATTTCCACTGAATTTCGCAATTAAACCACTATATTAAGAAATTATTTTAGACCTGGAGATGTTTTTATTTTAGATAGGGGCTTCAGAGTTGTAATTGGGGAATTACACAGCCATGGCTATAAAGCGTATATGCCTGAGTCTCTTTTGGAAGGCGAAAATCAGTTAACTACAGTGCAGGCAAATCGATCAAGATGTGTCGATGGGTGGTTGAAGTTGTAAATGGCCGGATAAAACGCGATTATAAATTATTTCGCCAATAATACTTCAACCGTGCATCAACACACCTGCTGTTAGATTTTAATATTGCATGTGCACTTTTAAATAAGTTCCATGCACCAATTGTGGACCGACCTGACGCTCAACAGTTCTTGGAAATAGCAAAATCTAGATTAAATACAATAAATTGTTTGGGAGAGTAGGTACATCCAAAATGAAAATATTAATAGGAGAGCTATTTTCTTAACTATAGATGCTGAACATCCACATTTGGACACATTTCCGAGACTGTCATTACATGATCTGATGACAGTATCTCTAGGTTCCTATCAGATTAAACAGGCTCGGTCGTATTATGGGGAGCCGATGTCCGTAGGAACGGAAAATATAAAATTGAAGTAGCAAACGACATTGAGGATGACTTGCCTTTGGTACTGGGAACGGACATGTATTTAGTAAGGGGAAGAATTAAGACACGACATGTTAGCAGTAAGGTGTACTATACCTATATTTTAGTTAATAGGGCTACATGTAACTCAGTAGCTGATAATATAACTGGCTATTATTGTAATTGTTTGGTGGGTAATCGGACTGTGGGGTGCTGTGCTCACGTTATGACCATTCTGTGGTATCTTAGTTGGGCTCGATTTAGGTCTGTTGAGCCGCCGGCTCCGTTTTTAGACGATATATTTTATGAATATGATAATAATATGGACCAATAAAACTAATTCATTCCTATAACCAAGCATTTTTATTTCTACTTAAGTAGTATTCAAACCTACATTTAGCATGATCTACCTTTGTAATGTTTTTTTATTTGGGATCAGTTATTGGTTTGTTCTAACCATTTTCTGTTGTCATAAGTGAATTCAGATCATACTGTTGAAAAGGACTGCTTTTTTGGTGGATGGTTTGTTACAAAACTAAACAAAAAACCAAAGAAACACCAAAAACCCCACAAACCAAATGGATAATTTTTAGTTCCTTTGAAAGTATGATATCACCCCTCTTTTATATCCAATTTATGCTACCATACACAATTGTTTGATGCGCAACGGCGGTCCCTAGAAAAACGGGCAATCTCCTTTAACAATCCTACATTTGACATACTCGTAGTAAGTTTTGTTTATGATTTCCAAACACCTAATATCGTAGTAATGGCGCCGATTACATTTGAGTGGTCAATACCTCAATGTTATAATTTAATACGAGAACTAAATCAGTTTACATAATAATTTAGAAACTATAAAGCAACAAGATTATTTTACACACACATTTGTTTAAGAAAACTTGTTGTTTGATTAATATCTGGATCTACCGGAAACATTGTCAATTTAAGTGGTAAAATAGTAGTAAAGTTACTAATTAAGCTTTCATCTAAAACAGCTCTTGCATTTGTGAATATAAGCATTGTTTAATGATAAAATAATTAACTGATAAGCATCTTAGTATTGTTTGTAAGTTTTATTCAGCTAATTAAGTAATAAGATTTAGAGAATACGACTACCGCGCGGGCGGCAGTCCGGCAGCCATTGTTTGTGATAAAAATGCGTGTGGCTTGTAACGCTAACGACTGAAATTGTAATCTCTCTGAATAAAGGTGTTCTGTGATTGTATTTGTCGAACAAGAGACCTCTGTAACATAATGGTTTTGATTTAAAAGAGTATCCATGGAGTTTCCTGCCCGTTCTTCTCCATGAGAATCTACACCGTCTTGGAATGGGCGACTAGCTTCATATTAACTCATACTGAACCACTCCATGAGAAATGATAATTCAAAGTGCCTGTAAATGTTCTAACTGAAATAAATGCTTTGAGTTTGAGTGCTTTTGTTGAGAAGTTTTCCATCTTTGTTGAGAAAAATTATTTCTTTTTCGAAATAATCCTGTTGCACTGATTTGATAAGATATTTTCTCAGGTTATTACCTGGTATTTTAGAATCTCACGGGTGTGAACCATGGTGAGATTCTAGTTATTATTCTAAGAAGGTAAATTGCTCTGTACTGCAGTGAAATTATTATCCAAGTCTAGTTGTAAAAAATTTCTTACTATGCGGCAAGTGTTTAATATGGCAGCTTTTTGAAGTGTTAGGTATGTGTATTTGGATAGATTTAGTGCAATAATACTATTGAATATTTGTTTCAGGATAAGTCCTGTTGTTGATATTACTATTGGGACTATAGTGACTTTATTCATCTTCCAAACTCTGGTAATTTCCTCTTGCAATTCTGTATACTTCCTGATTTTTTCTGTAATAGTTTTTTGTGTGTTATTAGTATTTGGGACTGCTATATCTATTATAAATGTGTGTTTGTTTACTTTATCAACTAGTGTTATATCAGGTCTGTTGTTATATATGGTGTGGTCTGTAATTATAGTGCGGTGTTTTAGAAAACCAATATTAGAGAAATATAAGCGAGTCGTAAGTTTTTTGGGTGAACACCCCAGTTAGCTCCAGATAGAGCTTTAAAGACATTGAGAAATCTTGTGGTTTTTTGTTGAGTTTCATTTATATGTTTGGCCCATCTTAGAGAGCGATCCAGCCAAAGGCCCAAATATTTTACATTTTCTACTACCTGCAAGATTGAGTTGTTGATTTTAAGAACGCCTATTTCATTATTTTTACCCTTTTTAAAAATACAACTCTTAGTTTTTGTTGATGAAATCTCTAAACCGATATCAGCAAGGAGTTTGGCAAGTAAGTTTAGTGAGTTTTGTAAATAATAATTAGCTCGAGCTACACTGTCTTTAACTGAGTAAATAACAAAGTCATCTGCAAATTGTGAAACATGGACAAGATCGGAACTAATTTGTTTACATAAATCTATAGTAGCTACATTAAACAATAGTGGTGATAGAGGGTCGCCTTGTGCTAACCCCCTTCCCGTAGTTCTTACCATACGAAAATCGTTTACTTTAATATTTAAATGTCTCTCATGAAAGAACTCCCAAATGTAAAAAAAAAAAACTTATTTCCTACGCCCAGCTGATCTAATGTTAGTAATAGCTGAGTTATATCAACATTATTGTAGGCATTATCGATGTCTATGAAACAACCGACCGTGACACAATTGGTACAAAAACCTTTTTGTATCCTAGTAACTAATAGACTTAAATTATCGAAACATCTACACTTTCTAAAACCGAACATTTATTTTTAAAAACAAACATTTACTTTCAAAGTACCACTCCTAATCTCTTTTGAATAATTGAATGGAAGATCTTACATATGGGTAAAACCGCGAAAAATTGTACATTTGTAATTTTTTGCCTTTCCCGATTTTATTTATTTTATAACATCAACGTTATTAGATCAATGAGATATGTTGTATATTGTACTGAATGGTATCCTTGTGTTGTTTTAGATAATTCCACAAAATTTAAGCTATCTCTTACAAATTGTTTATTTTTCGCAATTTTTTCATTGGTACTCCTTTTAGTTCCATACAAAAACTATTTGTCCAACTACCACCCTTGTAACAAAAACTGCCATTGGTTACGAAATCGAATGGCTATCCCGTATTTTTAAGTTATTTTGTAGTTTTGTTATACATAACCAACGTTTTTATAAAAAGCTTTCAATAAATAACGTAACTAATATTTTTTTATTAATGTTTAAAAAAGTGTCCAAAATTTTACTGAGTGTGTAACATCATGAAAGTAACATCAATTACTGCTACACTATAAAAGTAATCAGGCCACTTCTAGTATTTTCTTGCGTGGCAACACTATTGAGCATGATACCAACATTAAACAAATAAATGCTGTCATTATTTTTCGTGTAAAATGGTGGTAAGTGTCAGCAACGGATTTGTCCCAAAGAAAATTGTGTTTTAAAGTGTTGGATTACAAGGCAAGTATGCATATTCTGTATCACTATCATACGAGTTTATGTAGGTTTACTATTATACAAAAGAATAAAACTACTTCGCAGTCCTTGGCTATCCGCAATTTAAGTTTAATTTCAGTTTTAGTAAATGTCTCACGTCATTTTTGTAATGAATGTAACAGTGTGTAACAAAATATGTAACGTTACAGTCATGATCGATTGTTAAGCTGAGAATACACTAGTGATGACTAGTGCATTTTTATTACTTCAAATATTACATGCTCATTTTATTTTTATTTTGTTAGACGCTATGTACCTATTATACTACTGAAAAACCTGTAGGTACTTAATTTTTTTTTAAACATATAATTTAGAAAAAGTTTTAATATTTAACAGGTCAGCTGATTGATATGTTTTGTATTGTACCTACCTACAATGCGTTTTAAATAAGAAGATAACTGTCAATTGGTATCATCCAGTACGTAATGACAAAAAACTACGAAAATAGTGACGTCGCGATTATCTTCTCATTTATAACGTACCTGCGTTATAAAATATTCATTCACAAAAGTAATTTGTTTGAGTAAAGTGCGTCAGTTCATTTTTTAGGACATAATACATTAATAGTTTATTAACTCCTATCTATACTCCATTTGAAATAAGATTACCTAGACATTTAAATAAACCCTTTTTACAGTCCGTTCAACCAATTTTGATTTCTATTGCGTTGGTGCTATGACACTTTTTTGCTTTTAATTTCTTTATGCCTACGGAACAGAAGTCAGAATTGGTTTAACAGACTGTAAAAAACTTCATTTAAATGTCTAATCTTATTTCAAATGGAGTATAGAGAAATATTACGTAAGTACCAATGCAAACAATCTCGGTTTATTTAGTTATCCAAAATGTCACAGATGGCGTTGACGAATGCCGAAAGGCAAAAACGATTTCGTGAGCGGGTGCGAAACCAAAATCCCTTGAAATACGAAGAACTCAAAAAGAAAAATGCAGAGAGGAATAAAAAGCGGAAGAAAATTAAAGAATGTTCCGAAGAAATTATAAAATTAAAAAGACAACAGTGGCGAGATAGTCAGAACCGCCACAGAACGAAGGCAAAAGATACGACATCAAACCATGAAAATGATATTACCACTGATAATGGTGCTGAAATTGATGCTGTAAGATTGGCAGAGAGAAAAATACTCGCGAAAAAAAAAAAGTATTATAGAAGATTAGATGTTCAAAAAAAATGCTATGACGAAAGGATAAAAACAATGGCGTTGGAAATTCAAAGGTTGAAGAAGAAATGTAGGCGTTTTATGCAGAAGAATAAACAATTGATTGGGGTTATAGATGAACTGAAATTAAAAACATCTGAACCACATGTCGTCATTCCAGATGAAAACGAAATGACACCGTTATCTAAGTCTAACAGTTTCATAGAACAAAATCTCCCTAACATTTCTGAAGAAGAAAAAGAAACGGTGAAGAGACAACTTTTAACTCATAATGTTTTAGTGAATGCCATTCAAGACACATACACGGAGACCAAGACAAACGATGAACGAAATGTTCTAAAAAGAATAATAAAACATGACATTGTAAAAAAATATAGCAAGAAGAGTGAAATAACGAAATCTGTGTTTGGATTAAAAGGTCAGGCTCGTCAAGCCAGAAACGTAGTTAGAAAGAATAATATAATTATAAACGAAATAATAAAGTTCTATAATAGAGACGATGTAAGCCGAGCAACAGCTGGGAAAAAAGAATTTAAAACTATGGGTAAAATTAAAAAACAAAAGCGATACCTACTAGGTACCTTGAAGGAGCTTTACAAAAACTACAGAATGAATGGAGGTAGAGCAAAAAAATCATCATTCCAAAAGTACAAGCCTTTCTATATAATGTCACCGAAACTGTCTGATAGAGAAACATGTGGGTGCGTAAAGCATGAAAACTTCTTCATGAAAGTTAAAAAGTTACATTCTTTAGGAATGATAGAGAATGCAGATTTAAACGAAATCTTATTAGAAGTGGTATGTGACTTGGATTCTAAAGAATGCACCTATGGAGAATGTTCCACGTGCAGCAATGAACGCATAAAGTTTAACGAGGACACACACTATACGGATGAAATTGTTACTTGGAATGAATTTGCTATGCAAACACATGAGTATATTAATAAAAACGATGGCCAAAAGGTGAGTACAAAGAAGATGGCGAAAATAGAACTTCGGGGAAAATTGAAATCACTGACAGAATTGTTTAATAAAGAACTCATAATGATGAGAAAACATGTATTCAATATAAAACATCAATACTCACAATATTTATCGTGTATTAAAAACTTAAAATCTACTGAAGTGGCCATTCACATTGATTTTAGTGAAAATTACGTGTGCAAATTGTCAACTGAAGTGCAGTCCATGCACTTTGGTGCATCTAAATCACAAGTAACCATCCATACCGGCGTTCTGTATGTCAAAGAAAAAAAGCCACAATCATTCGCTTCAATATCGCCCTCTAATGAACATGGCCCTGAGGCAATTTGGGCACATTTAAAGCCTATATTGGACTACGTGAGAAAAGAATTTCCGCTCGTTAATGCAGTGCATTACTTTTCCGATGGGCCAGCAACCCAATATAAACAAAAAAAAAACTTCTTTTTGTTTACCAAGTACATGAAGGATCTGGGATTCCCCCATTCAACCTGGAATTTTAGTGAATCTGCTCATGGAAAGGGAGCTGCTGACGGAGTTGGAGGGGGTCTCAAACGCAGACTCGATGACTATGTTAAGCACGGCATTGACATACCAGACGCTTACACGGCCTATACACTTCTTAAAAACTCTGACACATCTGTAATGACTTTCTACATCCTAGAGGGTGACATTGCTGAATACTCTGTAGAAGAAGATTTGACGCCTGTTCCTCAGACAATGAATTTACATCAAATAACCAACACTGAAACAACTAACGTCATACGATTTCGATGTTTAAGTTGCTTTTGTGGCGATTCGCATAGAGGTTACTGTGATTGCTTTGACGTGAAGAATCACCAGCTTGTAAAAGTAAATAACCAAAATGATAAAAACAAAACAACTAAATCTAATCTAAAAAGTAAAAACAGTGGAGATGATGAAAGAAATCAAGTAGAGAAAGGCAAAAAAAAAGGAAAAGTGACCATGCTATCGGAAATTCGATACACAGCAGAGAACATGGCATACGACAATTTACAAAATTTTGAACTAATTAATCTTCAGAAAACGCAGAAAATAGACAAAAACTTAAACCTATTCAGTACAAACTCAAAACACGACAAACAAAACATAAATGACGATCAGGAAAACATAAATTATGACAATCCTGTACCATCTACTTCAGGAACAGGGAATAAACAAAGTAAACAGAAAACTGCGATTAAAAAGCGACCAGTTCTGTTGTCTGTAAATAATTATAATAACAGCAGCTCTGACGAGGACGACAAGTATTCATTGCATGACGATTCTTCAGAAGATTATTATGAAGAGCCATTATCTGATACCGAAGAAGGTATTTAAAAACTTACGTAGTGTACCTATTACCCAATGAGTTTGATAATATTATGTTACAATAAAATTATTTAAAATTTTACAGAAATGGAAGAAAAGACTGAAAATTCCGAGAGTAAAATTGGAGGAAATTTCAAAGATTATAAGACAGTAACAGAAGATGAAGAAAAAAATTGTACCTTATCAGCAGGTAAAAATAAATTCATTATCTTAGTTCTCCATTTATAGAAAGATTTTTACTGGTATTTTACGGGTAATTTTACGTATATTGTTATATTAATAATATTTTTTATTGTTTCTTTACAGGGGTAGAAGAAAATATTCAAGAAAGTACCGAAATAAAAATAAATAATGACACCAATGAAAAACTATATTATAATCTTAATGATAGTGTAATTGTGAGATATTACGTTAGAAATAAGTGGAAATATTATGTAGGTTTCGTCGAAGAAATTGCTCAAAAGGAGAATGACACATTTTATGCTATAAGGTTTTTAAAAACGATTAATAAACCAACACTTAAATTCATTGCGACTAGAAAAGTAGATCGTGATATTGTACCTGATATTTCTATAGTGAGAAAAGTTGAATTAGTGTTTGATTCAAAAGAGTATATTTTGAAAGATGATTGTGAGAACAAAATTTATTTTTAAGATTTTTGTTTTAGTTTGCCTAATTTTCTATAGTGAAAAAAGTTGATGTAGTGTTTGATTCAATAAGAGTATAATAATATTATGAAAGATGATTGTGAGAACCAAATTTATTTATTTTTAAGCGTTTTTGTTTTATTTTGCCTAATTTACCTTACTGAAAGGTTGTTTTAGTTATTACACTAAATTTTGTAATACAATTTTAATTACTAAACTTTGACTTTTACTTCTATACTGCAATGATGTGAGCTAAGCTTTATATTGGTCATGTACGTAACATTCAGTCATGTACGTAACGTGTAATACGATGTCATGAATGTAACTGTACAATTTTTCGCGGTTTTACCCATATACATGAAATAAGTGAAATAGGTCTAAGCGATGATACCATATTATTGTCTCTTCCGGGATTAGGAATAGGAATAACACCAATTTCTCGCCATTGATTCGGTACTAGACCTAAAGAAAGAAATTTATTATACAAGAATAATAATATTGATTTAGCATTATCTGAAAGATATATAATTAAAATAATTATAGAAAACGATATTTCATCAATTCCTGCATCTTTGGATTTAATGCTTTTATTAAGTTCTATTAAAGTTATTTGTGAATCTAATTTTGAATTTTGAGAATTAAACAGCGGTTGGCAAACAGGAACATAATCTGGAGTCAAACTATGTAGCAGAAGACTTGCTTTATCAATAAAATTCCTGGGGGTTTTATAACCTTTTATCCACTTCATTTTTCGCCAAAAGTCATTAATAGAAGTATTTTCATCCAAAGAAGAACAAAGTTCCCGCCATTTTCAGCACATCTTAAAAGTCTTTGATATTCTTTTTTTGGAGTAATATAAAATTTGTAGGAGTGGGGTTACGCCTAAATACCGCTAAAGCCAAACGTCGGAGTGCCACCGACTTTGAAAGTTCTACATTCCAATAAGATTTTGGTTTAAACTTACTACTAGAAATTAAACAAATCTTAACATCAGGAATAAATTTATCTGACGCCAGTTTTAGAATATCCACCCTCCAGGCAAATCTTAATGATATGTCTGACGTCACCATAGTTATGTCGGGGGAAGATTGTCTCAAGCTACCACTCACCATTTGTAGACGTGTTGGGCTACCATCATTTAAGATAACATAATCGTAATCAATCACGGAATCCAGAATCTGATTGCCCCTCCCGTCTGTCTTATGCGACCAATTTGTGTGATGACCATTAAAATCCCCCAAGATCATGGTCTTCCCACTACCAAGTGAAAATAAATAATCCCAGACTCTTTGATCTGTGTGAAGTTCCGGCGGGCAATTAATAGGAATAATGTTTTGAATATCATCACAGTTAAACAATTTTACTTTCACCATTTCCAGACCCGAGTTGTTATTCGTCAAAGGTACGCGTACTGCCTGAATCGACTTGTGTGTCACAATAGCTACACCGCCATAAGAAAGGTCCCTGTCCTCACGAAAAATATTGTAGTTACTAATATTTAAGGGTTTATCCCGATCAAGCCACGTTTCACAAACCGCAGCTACATGTATGTGTTCCCGGTTTAATAGCTGTTCAAATAATTTTAATTTAGGCCTAAGACTACGAGCATTTCATTGAATCACGTTAAAATCAATACTAGTTTTCGTTTTGTTAACCATTATCACCCAAAAAATGTTTTAATTATTATGGATAAGTCTGGCAGGTTAGTAAAAATCGAGGTTAACCAGTCTGTACATATCTTAATTATGGCTTTGAGATTAGTGACTACGATATCTTTCTTATCCTTAATCTTTCGTATAACCTTGCCAAATGACCATGATTTCCAATGTGTTCTATGCATATTTTCTGACTGCAACGCCGGACCAGGAAGGCCTTCTGTCGATTTTTCTGAATCCGAAGTCTCAATTTCTGCCATCACGTTATCTGCTATTTGATAAGATACTTTCTTCTTCTTATTACTTTTCTTTTTGTTTCTCCATTTGCCAGAACTTGAAGGATCATTTCCATTAACTGTTTCAATATTAACTTCTTGAAAAGAAGCTGAATCTTGATTGCCTTTTTGAACTGCCTGTATACGAGTACTTCTACATTCAATGATCGGGCTTGGAGCTCGTTGAACTTCTTGTGTAAGGAGTGAGGGAGAATCAAAATATTTTCCAAGGGCTGTTTGATACGTGCATTGTGTTTTGACTTCAATTCTCTAATGCGATTTTCTTTTTTATACACTTGGCAATTTTTCGACATAGTCTCGTGATTGCCTGAGCAATTAGCACATTTAAATTTAATTGTATCACAAGTCTCATGGTAGCGACAGCACTTTGGGCATTATGCTTTACCTGCTGGGCACATTTTAGCTATATGCCCAAATCTCCAACACTTAGAACACTGTGTCACAGGAAATGTATAAGATTCTACTCTTATTTTTAGTTCAAATAACAATATGTGTGTAGGTAAGGAAGAACCTTTACACCCAATTCTGAAAGTTTCACTTTGTACCCATTCTCCTCCATCTTTTTTATTGAGTCGTTTAGCTGTTAAAACTTCCTTTTTAGAGTAGGTATATTCTATAAGTTCTTTTTCAGATAAGCCCGATTCGATATCTCTAATAATGCCGTACGATATACCAACCTCCCAAGTTTTTTGTATTCGCCAACCAAGTTGATTAAATACCGGACAACAAATGAATTTATCTGCACTGCTTTGGTTACTTAACGTGACCAGCAATCTGTATGGATTTACATATTTTGGTGAGTCATTGTTACGTTTAATTATTCCTCCTAAGATGACATTGGAGTAAACATCTGCTCCAAGTAGTAAATCGATGTGTCCAGAGATGTTGTAGTCTGGATCAGCTAACTTGATATTATGAAGGTGCGTCCAGTTTTCTGTGTTGATCGTTGAGTTAGGCAGATTGTTGATGAGTTTACTCATCACTAACGAATCGGTGTAGAATGTATAATCAGAATTAATAGACTTGCATTCTAATCGTATCATACCTTTACTCTATCCCATTATAGTGCCAACGCCAGTAACCGCCGCGTTCATTTTGTTTCGGGGTAAGTTTAGCCGTTCAGCAGCATTTTCTGTGACCAAGGATACTTGAGAGCCTAGATCCAGTAACGCCCGAAGGATTACGTAATCTCCTTCCTTGTTTTTAACTCTAAGTTGAAGAGTCGTTAAGAATATCTCTTGTTCACCGTTAATGTGATTAGATGTTCGCTCAGGCACTGTTGATATGGCCGGCTTTGATTGTTGCCCTTTCAGATTATTATCATGGAGAAGGGAGTGATGTTTGAAGTTACACGTGCGGCATGTTTTCGTTGAATTGCATTTAAATCCACCGTGACTAAACAAACTATTTTTGCACAAGTTTAGATTACTTGTTGTTTGATGTCGCGTTGCGACATCCATGTTCAAAAATGTAGAACACTGCCTCAGCGTGTGCTCGTTTTTGCAGAGTGGGGTCAGTGGGTCATCTTAGGGGCGGAGTCATTTCCTCAGCGTTGCATGGAAGGTTTTCGTCCACTTTTCTGATTCTTTAAAGTTCGTTGACTTGTTGTTATTATAATATTTATGTTGGTTATTCGTTGAATAGTTTTGTTTCCCGCCGTTCTTTTTGTTACGGGATGTTTCTAACGTTATGAACTGCAATTCCAGGAACTCTTTAAACTCCTCTAAGTCTGGGAGCTCTCTTGACTGTTTCATGGTCTTGACGTAGTCGCCGTAAGTGACGTCATCCAGTTTGGAGGATAGTAAGTACACAATAAGTGGACCCCATACTGGAATATTGATGACAATGTTTTCCATTTAAACACTCTTTCGTTGTGTCATACAGCTTCTTCATGTCAGTTGAGTTTGGTTTTTCGACGCACGATTGATTGAGAAGTATTTCTATGTATGTAGTGAAAAGTAATCGCTTGTTATCGTAGCGGTGCTGAATAATATCTAGGCACGAGTCATAATTCTCAGCACTCACAGGAAGGTGCTTGATTAATTTTTCCGCTTCACCTTTCAATTTAGATTTTAGGAACTTCATTTTCTGCGTTTTTTTTAGCGTTGGATAGTTATGAATCATCTCAAAGAATAAATCCCTAAAGGATAAAGATACAATTGTTAACGTTCCGTTGAACTCTGGTAATTCCATACGCGGGGATGTTTTTTCGTAGTGGGATGTTTCAAAGATTTTTCTACGGTCAGGCCCCACTGGCACCGAAAAGGTTATATATAATATCCATTTAAAATAAATAGTTTGTAATCGACAGTTTTATTACACGCACGAGTTTGTAATATTTAACAGCTATTACACAAATTCCAACAAGTTTAAATTTGGGCGAGATTCAAAGCCAAACCAAGACATAAGCTAAAACCCGACATACTGATTTCTTTCGGAAGGTTTATGTATATTAAATAAAGTAAGTAATACATTGTTATGCATCAGTGGCGTACCTAGACGCTAGATTAGGGCAAGCCACTGATATCATGTACCCGTGTGAGGCCTGGGCGGGCGGGTCGCTAATCAAGAATAAAAATTAGAATAAATAAGTGTGGGGGGTCAGGTAAATAAATGAATTCACTAAATTTTTAACATTTTTATTCACTTTCGTCACTTGATCCAGAAAACATATCATCACATATCACGGTGGGGTACTCTTGTTTTGTGTAGTAGCCAGAAACATGGTTTCTAATAGCATCAGCATCAAAATCATACCTGTCACAGGTTGTACTTTTTTTCGCTTTTGGGTGTGTGATGCAAATTGTCTTCACAACCAGAGGGCCCGTGCTTTTCTTTTATAATTTTTCCCACTGTTTTTGTGCCAATCCAAAGGGCTTGTGCGACTCGTTCATGTACTTTGGTAACTTCTTCTCATTTGCTGATTCTCGTTCAAAGTATTCGTGCGGCTTCACATGCAAGTCACGAGCCTGGCTGTTAAGAGTACGTCCTCTTTTAGACATGTTGACGAGTCCACAAAATAACACCAAAATCACGTATTGCGTAATCAAAGTCCGGAATTAGCAAGCCAAGGTCAACAAATATAACAGAAACAGTCCAAAAGTAATAGCCGAGTCTAAAAATATAACAATAACGCAAGAACAAAGATAGCGTACTACGCGGAGCATTGACGAATCAATGACGTTTGAGACAGAAAATGGAGGATAAATTATTTTTATTCAATATCATGGGGTGGACTCCGGGCTTTTTAACCAAATCATTTCGTATAATATCAGAATATTCATATTAAATATCAAAATAAAGCTAAAAAAAAAAAAGCTAAAAATGTGTGATCAGATTTTGTTTTTATATTAAATAATACCGTAATTACACATTTATCTCTTTTTAAAAATTCCGTACCAAAATGGTAAAAAGGAACCCTTATGGTGAGACTAAGTCTGTCTGTCTGTCACACCTGGATATCTCAAGAACGCCAATGCTATCAACTTGATATTTAGAATGGTGTTAGATGACGTTTGCCCAACTATTTTTTTGCAAACAAGTTTTTTTTTTAATGTATCTTTTTTGCAAAAGGGACTGAAGCTAGGGCATGTGGGGTATCATATAAAAGAGCGCTGTTTGCACATTCTCAAACTTTTTTTTTAGGCAGCATAGTTTCCGACTTTTGATGAAAAATGTAAAAAAAAATATCGTCGCCACCCCCCCTCATCACCGAAGTTTGCATAGATAAAAATCTGAAATTATTCTATGAGATAGAAATGTGTGTAAAGATTACTCGTATAAGAAAAATAAAACTAAGTCTCTAAAGTTTACAGAAATCATCTACATCATATATACGTACGGAACCCTCGGTGCGCGAGTCCGACTCGCTCTTGACCGGTTTTTGAAATGTAATGTTTGTAAACGATTTTTCAGAAAATCTATTTTATTCGGTCAAAAAACGGCTTTTAACGGTCACAACACTACGGCAACCAACCCAAAGACACGACATTGTAGTAACGTCCTGTCGGAATATTAATCAACGATTAATTCGTGTTTTTTAGTGCATTTTTTTCAATATAAAGTTAATACTTGATGCTTACGAATGATACGCGTTGTGATAGTGTATGGGGTAACATAGTAATTAAATAGGATTATGAATTTGATTTTTCAATTTCTTACAATAGACGTTCAAACAACGTTATCGCGGCATGTCCAATGAGAAACATCAAACCCGACTTCTTAGATTGCGACGACTTTAGTGCTCCCCCTTAACGTCAAACGCTGTTGACTTAACTTGACAGTTGGCAGTTGACTTGACATTTATACATGCTGTCCAGTCGTATCGATAGATGTTACCAATAAAACAATATGTTTGTGATAGAATGTGTTTCAAAATAAAAAATATTTTGTTTTTTTTAGAATATTTTACCGACGACGAAAAAAAGAAGGTTCTCAATTCGTTTGAATGCATTTCGACCTGTATGTATACGAGAGTTTGCTCACGTAGTACTAACATAAATTGATGAAATTATTTTGCACATGTTGTAAACACATAATATCACGCCTGTATTCCCCGAAGGGCAGGCAGAGGTGTGTAATACACCCCTATTTCGCTATTTGTGTTGTGTTCACAGGTTGTAGTTGTATATCGCGCCTAATGCCAAATTTGGGACTGGAACGAAAAGCCTCGATTGTACAACGCCGAAATTGTGACTTGAAAACAGCGCTCTCAGTTTGAAAGAAAAAATATATTATATATATTTAGGTTATGTATTCAGGTTTGCGAACCTCTCAATCGATGTGTCGTGATTAGTGAAACCCCATTGGGAATACCCCAAAAAGTGTTATTTTTGCTCTATCTCGCTTCCTTTTCAAGGTATAGCGGTTTTTGTTTTTTTTTTGAGGTTAGGTCGGCATTGCATGCTAATGGATTTAGAATGCACTGTCATCGAGTTGTGAGCTACCCTGAAAGTTTCAGCCGGATAGCTAATTGGGAAATTTGAGTTGCAAGATTCCAACAAACAAACAACCTGTTCTATGCAAGTATTTTTCTTCCAGTTGGAACATTGATCCGTAACTGTATACACTATCTACAATCGCTTGTACAAAACAAATTCGGTTGTTTGTTTCTTTGTCAGGGCCACGATATCCCTTTCGGACAAACTCGCAACCCTGGCTGGCATTGGCCCTAATGCACCTCGTCAATTCATGCTGACATCTCTTTTAGGCGCGCGTGAAACACAACGCGCCGTCGACCCGGGCCTGGTCCGCAAGCCCACCCTGGGTTGGCCGGGAATCAGCCTGTGACTCCCGCCGCCCGCGGCGACTAGGGCCGCGAGGGTGCGAACCTTGCTTATCCCTCACGCGTTCCGCCTCCTCCTTCGCGAGCATTACAGCTTCGCAGAAGGAGGTGACGGCCTCCCATGCACTCACGCTCCGAACAATGGCCTGAACCAGGGGCGGACGCGCGAGATCGCCGCCGCCGATCGCCTCCGTGAGGACACGGCGGTGCTCCGCCCAAGCCGGGCAGACCTCCACCGTATGCTCCACCATGTCCTCCGAACGATCCACAGAGTGGTGACACCCGAGCGTTTCCTCCCGCTTTATCCTGAACAGGAACCTCCCGAAACAACCATGTCCGGTGAGGACCTGCGTCAGGCGGAAGGTGAGGACGCCGTGGCGCCTCTCTAGCCACTCCTCAAAGAGGGGACTTATCGCCACAATTGTGGCGTGCCGAAGCTAGGGCGAGCCGCTAGTAACTTTATAAAATGCGAGCAAGCGGAGCTTGCATAGCGAGATATCACTCATCCTGACCTGTATGTGGTGGTGGAGAGTCCCTGCAAGTAGTCCACGAACACCTGAAACGGCACGAAGGTCTGTCCGAGATGCTCCACGCGGTGCGGCGCGCCCAGCTGAGTGCCACCCTGCAATGGAATGAAAAATACTTATAAGCATGCGCAATAAATGGCAATAAATGGGCCTTATTTTTTATGCTTTTGTCTATACATATAATGTACGTACACTATTTAATAACGCTGTGCTTTCCTTTAATTTAGATGCATGTGAGATAAAAAAAATCCCTTAATTTAAGGCTAAGCGTACGCTGCAAGGCAGGCACGTGACATGCAGACGTGTCTGTCCGGTCTGCGGCTCGTTGTTGTGCCAGCACAGATTTGCCGCCTCACTCTTTGATAATCGCCGCCACTCGGCTTGCTCGATCAAATTCTTTGAGGTTTGCCGCCTCACGGGCAAAAGATTTATTGGTTCTCAATTATTCTAAACTAGTTTATTCCAGATTATTCCTTCATTTTGCCTATATAAGTGGGTGGATGGCCCGAAAGTTAGTTCAGTTCTATTTGAGCTACCGAGGTGATAACTTGGACAAGCGATATCCTAGCGAACTGCTCGAGCCGTCAACTTGCTTTGTGACTTTGTGTGCATCTTGAGCGGTTACTAATTATAGTTTGTTATTAAGTTTAATGAACGAAAAGTAAACAAAAATGATGTCTGGTGGAAAGAAACGAAAAGTAGATACAGAGGGTCACCAGTTTCAAGAAAAATGGACTGAAGAATTATTTTTTATCTTGCACAATGGTAAGCCTATTTGTTTGCTGTGTAATGAATCCATTTCAGTAATGAAAGAATTCAATATAAAGAGGCATTACTCAACTAAGCATGCTACGCTGCACTCACTGACAGGACAATTAAGAACAGACAAAATCCAGAAGCTTATCGCAAATTTGGAAAAACAGCAACAAATGTTTCATAAACAAAGAACACAACTTGATAATGTTGCGAAAGCTAGTTTTATAGTTAGCTCAAAATTGGCAAAGGCATGTAAACCATTTGCCGAAGGAGAATTTATCAAGGAGTACACTATGTTAGAAGTTTGCAGTATTTTGTGTCCTGAAAAGAAAAATGAATTTGAAAAAAGTAGTTTGTCAAGACGAACTGTTTGTTGTTCGACGTATAGAAATGATGGCTAATGATATAAAAACAACATTGACTGACCGTATGGCTAGTTTTGAATCATTTTCCATAGCATTAGACGAGAGCACCGATTTGTCTAACACAGCTCAACTGGCTATATTTATTCGAGGTGTTGATAAGGAGTTCACTGTTACTGAGGAATTGCTTCCATTACAGCCGCTTAAAGGAACCACTACAGGAGAGGATATTTTTATTGATTTTCAAAAGGTATTCACAAGTTTTGGCTTGCCATGGTCAAAATTAATTTTAGTATGCACTGATGGTGCACCTTCTATGGTCGGCTTACGTAAAGGCTTCATCGGAATTTTGAATGAAAAAGCAACAGAATTAAATGTGCAAAAAGATGATTTGATAGTCCTTCATTGGTGAGAAAATAAATCTTATCTTATCTTATCTTATTGCATTATCCACCAACAGAACTTGCGTTCTAAGTCCATTCGACTCCAGAATGTTATGAATGTGGTAGTAAAAACCATCAACTTTATTCGATCCCGAGGGCTTAACCATCGTCAGTTCAAGGCGTTTTTGGATGAAATATCAGCTGAATATAACGACGTAACATATTATTGTGAAGTCAGATGGCTGAGCAAAGGAAAAATGTTGAAACGGTTTTACGAGCTTAGAAATGAGATAGCAGACTTTATGAAAATAAAAGATAAACCACTATCAGAATTAAGTGACCCAAAATGGATATGTGACTTAGCATTTCTGGTCGATCTTACAGGCTATTTGAATTTGAAACTTCAAAAACAAGGACAGTTAGTAAATGATTTGTAAAGCCATTTGAAAGCGTTTCAGATCAAACTACGCTTGTGGGAGTCACAGATGCTGTCTGGTAATAGTTACCATTTCAACACGCTCTCTGCGTATGAAAATATTGCTTATGCTCAATATGCTGAAGAACTCAAGTTACTGTCGTAACAATTTTCGAACAGATTATTTGCTACTCCTACAAAATGTAATGTACAAAATGCTCCAATACACTTACAAATGAAGTTAATCGAGATTCAAGAAAACTCACTCCTAAAATCCAAATTTGAAGACGTAGAGTTGTGCGATTTCTACAAAAAATACCTAGAAGAAGACAATTTTCTGAGGTATTCCACTAAGAGCACTGATTTCAACAGCACTTGGCCGAACGGCACCTGAACACTTCCACTAACGGCACTGAAACAAAATTTTGATCAGTGCGGTTCGGTGGAACAGTTTTCTAATATTACTTAAGTCTCCGAACGGCACCTGCATACAGTTTGTAGTGATGGGACGTATATTATATTCTGTGTTCAGGACATTACCAACTATAACATAACGAGTAGTAAGTGCAATCGAACCACGTACAGTAAAGGGCTCCGATATCGTACGTAATGAATGCGGGTAAATTTTTACGTATGCAACTTGTTTAACGTTGGATTCAAATCACTAAACTATTTCAACATAGCATAATAGCAGAGACGCTGAAAAAGTTAGACCAGATTCTGCACAGCTTAAATGGAGCCTCTCGACGGGTTGGCCACGGCATTTATTTGGACTAGACGAAAGTCATGTACTATTCACACGTCTTGCCGAGACCAATCTACATTAAAGGTCGCTTTTTGAAGTTGTGAAGGAGTATGTCTACCTAGGGGAAGTCATCCAGCTCGGTAGACACAACTTTGAGAATGAAGCGGACAGAAGGATCCAATTGGGTTGGGCAGTGTTTGGAAAACTTCGTCAAGTCTCTTCGTCACCTATCCCACAATGTTTGAAGACCAAGGTCTTGAACTAGTGCGTCCTGCCCGTTATGAATTTTTTTTAGGATAATATCAGAAATGAAACTATCCGGAAAAGAACCGGATTTACCGACATATCTTGCAGAGTAAGCAAGCTGAAGTGGCAGTGGGCGACCCATGTTTGTTAAAGGACCGATGGCCCATGGACAGACGAGTCTTGGAGTGGAGACCGCGTATCGGAGAGTTGGACCGACGACCTTAAAAAGGTAGCTGAGACAGACTGGATGCGGAAGGCGGAGGACAGGGCGTTGTGGCGCAGTCTGGGAGAGGCCTATTTCCTGTACTGGTCAGCGCAAGGCTGAGTTGATAGATCACGTTGACGATACAATCACATCACACTAATATTATAAAGGCGAAAGTTTGTGAGTGTGTGTGTATGTTTGTTACTTCTTCACGCTCAAACGGCTGGACTAATTTTGATAAAATTTTGTATGGAGGTAGCTCACACCCTGGATTAAACATAGGCTACTTTTTATCCCGATATTCCCACGGCGCAGCTAGTAGTTACATATTATGAGGAGTTGATTTGATTCCATTCACACATACCTAAAAAAAATCTAAACTAAAATCAATTTTGAAAGCAATCGTTTAAGTTACTACATAACACACATACATAATCAGCCTATAATGTTCCCACTGCTGGGACACAGGCCTCCTCTCTTCGAGAAGTAAAAAAGTAACAAGTAGTAAGTTTAAGTTACTAACAAGTCCAAAATGGCGGAAAATAATAATAATTAATATGCCTGAGCTAGTTCTCGAAAATTACCATGTCACGTTGTACTGGGATCGGTCTATCATTACTGACCGGACTATTGTCGTTGCCTGATATAGTGGTGATAGATCGATTAGCGCGCCGCGCAATGATTGTAGATGTTGCCATTCCACATGACGAGAACCTCGTGAAAGCTGAGAAAGAGAAACATAATATCTCGACACGAGCTTGTTGACATGTGGAATGTGAGCTTGGCTGTCATTGTGCCGATTGTCGTTACGGCCATAAGCCTGATGCCTGAAAGCCTCGATCAACATCTCTCGAGGCTCTCGTTAGGCGGTTGGATCAAGGGCGTGATTCAAAAGGCAGTATTCCTTGATACGGCTCGCATTGTGAGGAAGTTCCTATCTCCTGCAGCCCTAACAACTGGTAGCTCGAACCCTGCTCCCAACACCGGCGGAACTCATTTTTTTTATATTTTTAAATGCTTCGTTTTTATTTTTGATTGTAGGAAATATTTAAAAATGTATTCTGGTAAGAAAACAAAAAACAAACGACATAATTATTATTATAAATTAGACATCCTCCTACTACATGATAACACGCAATTACTAAACTTGCCTTGATGTGACAGCCCCGACTCACTGCATACTGAAACATACTTAGATTTCATAGCGGTCTATATGTGTAAGTGTGTTCATTCGACCATTTTGTTCCTAGTTGAAATACTGTATGATTTGAACCTCAGAACAATTTTAACAAACGAAATCGCTAAGAAAAGTGACAAGGTCTCTCATTTTTTGTTTACTGACAGCGATACAAATAAAACATTACTCTTTGCTCCAGGTGAACAAGGTGGAATTATCCGGAAGACTTAACTTCTGCTGATTTGAATCGATATGTTTTGTTTGCTTATGTCTTGAACAAAAAAATACACCCCATTACTAAAAAAATATTTTACATAGGTGCCGTTCGGGGACTGAAAATAATATTAATAAACTGTTCCACCGAACCGCACTCATCAAAATTTTGTTTCAGTGCCGTTAGTGGAAGTGCTCAGGTGCCGTTCGGTCAAGTGCTGTTGAAATCAGTGCTCTGAGTGGAATACCTCAATTTTCTGCAGCTTAGAAAATTCGCAAGAAGATTGATTTGTGCGTTTGGCAGTACTTATAAATGCGAACAGTTCTTTTCATTGATGAAAGTTAATAAATCAACACATCGTTCAAGACTGACTGACGATAATTTGGAAAATTGTTTACGTCTTTGTATCAGTGGAATTAATCCAAATATCGATGGATTAGTTTCCCAAATTCAAGCTCAAGTGTCTCATTGATTTCGGTGTAACAATTTTGTAACAATTGCAAATTTAACGATTTCATTATAATGTACCATTTTTTTTAATTTCATTTTGTTATGTTAATAAATTGTACTATAATAACATTGTCGTATTAGTTCATGCACTAAGTACTGTTAAACGCGGGCCGCGAACGTATTTGCACGCTAAAGTTTGGCCCTCAACATGTCAAAGGTTGCCCATACCTGATTTAAATAAACTATAGAAATAAAAAAAATATCAAAAATTTTCAAAGTAATTCTTTTTGAGCTGAAATTTGGACAGATTTTGAAAAAAAATGCACTCTTCACCCTGTTCGTATGGATATACCCTTTCCGTAACACGACACGCTGTATAGTATTTTTACGCTTTGAAAAACGAAAGTAACAATACAACTAATTGAATACTCAGACTGAACTATTTTGCTCGTGAATTCGACAATTACTGTCCGTTCTTAGCACCAGTAGCCTTAGCACGAGCACTGTAGACAAGCGTCTTACCGACGGAAGAATAAACAAAAATGACGTTTCCGTGTAGACAGTGGTAAGTTTTCTACTGTCCTTAGCACGGCGATTACAAAATCAAATGTAAAGAGACTTTTCTTCTCTTCCCTAGACAGTTGTCTACAACGTCGAGCACGGCGTACAATTTTTCTCTGATGTTGACAGCTTGGGATAGAAACCTTTCTTCCGAAATAGTCTACGTATAAAAGGTCCTAGACAAAGATTCGTTAGTTGTTTTTTCGTTAATTCGAGTAATTTTAGGCGGTGCTTTTTTACTTTGGCGGCATGGTTGGCGCAGTGGTTAAGCGATTGACTGCTGCGCTGCGTGTCGCGGCTACCATTCCCGCACGGAACAAATATTTGTTAGACCTACAAGTAGTTGTTCCGGGTCTGGCTGTTTGTGTATGTGAGTTTAAATGTTTGTAAACGCACCCACGGTACAGGCCCCACAAATTCCTAATGTGGGGCAACGTTTCCTTAAAAAAAAAACTTTTATCATACACCTAATAAGCTGAAATTAACATGTTGGGTTCAAATTGCGTTTTTTATTTAAGTTTTTATATAGAAAAACTTCAACGAAGATGGGAAAGCAATACTATTAAAGAGCTTGCTTTGCTTGTTCGGGAGCCTTTGATCTCACGGGAACTGAGTTCTTGTAGAATTATAAAATAAGCAAGGAGATGGTGCAATGTTTTGCGAGGAACTCGGCCAGGACCTGTTGCCCAAAATAAATTATAGATTTTTGGTATTAACAATAAAATAAGAACAACAAAATATCCTACAATATTTTAATATACATTCACAGGGAATATAAAACTTCTGAATAAGAGCCAAAATCTCCTCATTGAACACTGACTAAATCTCACCCACTCAGTTTTAAATGGAGCTAAATACTAATAAATTAAATATCGATAAACAACAATAAAATAACAATGTAAGTACCTAGTAAAAACACAAAGGCTCCCGCAGACAGGCGCGACGCGACAGCGCGACCCGCCATCAAAATAGTATAAGTATGGCTCTCCATTTAAATAATGCCTGTACAATATACGCAATCACAAAATTAGTTGGTGGCGTTAACTTGTATGCGCCATATCCTTATATCAATATTTATAACACCAAACTAACAGACCATTTGCGTTTTGTTATCGTAGAAATATTCGTTAAAAACACTTTGCTTCATATATTTGTTTGAGAGCGAAACGCAAAAAATACGGTAAAATTGGGTAGTAAGTGTATTACTACCCAATTTTACCGTATTTTTTGCGTTCCACTAGCGAATACCCCGTTGCTATGGACAAGTCACTGTCTACGAAGAACCCTGAGTCTAGGTGCGACCTCGCACTCGCGAAGAAGAGATTACGAGAAGTGTAGACAAGCGATTTCTATTCTACAGTAGAGTAGAGATAGAAACCGTCATGATAAGCCTGCAGCTAGAAAACGTATATCTGTGGTCATTGAGCTAAGTTACAGAACACGCTCGTGACCTGTGTCTGCGTCAACTGCCGTGCCCTACTTAATCTGTACTATGCTCATATGCTGTTCTGCGTCGCCTGCGTTAACATTAATTTACTGGAAAAATCTTCTGCAGTAAATAAATTGCTTATGACTAAGTACTAACTGCGTGATATTCATGTTTTTTGTATTTTTGAAATTAATTAGCCATTTCGTAGATAGGTAAGTTCACAAAAATTTCAAGCGCTGGTTATATGCAATAAATACCATATTCTTACGGACACTAACGACCTAAACATTTTACTATTACAAGGAACACCTACGATATTATAGGAGAGCTATACTCCAAATATTCGGCATTTTATCCGGAGGTTGCTCAGGTAGGAAGCATGTTTTCTTGCTCGTCCTCTGCGTGGAGTGTGCGTCATTGTATTTTATTTTATTTTATACCTACCTTTTACTACTACTAACACTAGAATATGAGTTGTTTTTGTAATACTAACATAATATGGATCCCTGTTATCTGTAATAAATGAATTTTAATTTAATTATCCCCCAAGTTGGAAAATATGTAAGTACTTGCAAATATTATTTTTGCTGGCAAATGTTCGTTATTAAAATAAGAAGCGCCCTCAAATTTCTCCATACATTTTTTACTCGCGGTTCGTCATTCCGCGCTCAGACGCGCTCTTGGAAAAGCACCGGTGTATCGATTTTTCGCAAAAAAAATATTTACGTACAGAAGTGTGTGCTGTATTGTATACTGTGGGTGGACGAAGTTGATACTTTTTCGGACCGAAATAAAAGTAAGTACAATTATTGGAATTTGTTCTAAAAATAAATACATAGTTCAAAAATTTTGTATGAATCATGGTTGTAGATTACGGATAAACGTTGTGTAAATAATTATATTATCTTTATTCAAATGGCGGAAATATTTTTTTTTCAGATATTCGATACATAGTCAATTTTGGGGTTTTTGGGGGTGGTGATTACGTATGTCATAATTTTTTTATCCAAGATGGCGGGTGTATTTTTTTAAATAAAAATTCGGCATTGTTAGCAATTGTGGAGGTTTGTTATCAATTGTTGAAGGTGGTGTTTACAAATATACCATCCAACTTTTGATTCATGATGGCGGATGTACATTTTGGTGATAAATCGACTTAGTTGTCAATTCATAAATCCAGAATAGTAGATGGTTATAACTTTCGACACCAAGTATGGTTTTTGATTGTGGTGTGCATTGCTAAAATATTTACATTTGTTATTACAGATGCCACGAATTCAGAAATTCGGATAAAGGACAAAAAATCCATACACGTAGCAGTAAACAAAAGTAATGAGACTTTGTACTTTCATTCAGAAATCATAATCTACTCTGGAGTTTTGTTACAGACGTTGATACTCGTATACGTCTGTTGATAATTTGTTTTATTTGATTTACCTTAGGTACTTACTAATGTTGTCTTTTTAGGGTTCCATACCAAAATGGTAAAAAAGAACCCTTATGGTGAGACTAAGTCTGTCTGTCTGTCACACCTGGATATCTCAAGAACTACTAATGCTATCAACTTGAAATTTAGAATAGTTTTAGATGACGTTTGCCCAACTATTTTGCAAACAAGAAATAAATTTTTAAAAATATACCTTTTTTGCAAAAGGGACTGAAAGGGGGTCTTAAAAATTTGTAATGGAGCTACTAGGGCATGTAGGGTATATATATAAAAGAGCGCTGCCTTCTCAAAAATCTTCTTTTTTTTTTGGGCAGCGTAGTTTCCGTCTTTTGATGCAAAATGTAAAAAAAAATACCGTTCCTCTCATCTCCGAAGTTTGCATATATAAAAATCTGAAATTAGTCTCTAATTGTGATAGAAGTTTATGTAAAGATTACAGGAAAAATAAAACGATGTCTCTAAATAGCACAGTTTTTCAGAAATCATCAACATCATATATACGTACGGAACCCTCGGTGCGCGAGTCCGATTCGCTCTTGACCGGTTTTTATTTTCAGGAGCAAGAATGCGCAATAAGATAATATAAGCCAAAAGGCACAAAAAAATTCGAGATGGATTTCCTTTTTGAGCAGCTAATCCTTGTAGGTAGCCACACTCCTCTTTTTGATTGCGGCGAGAAGTATCTCATCATTCATGATGAGATACTTATGCTTACTTTGTTTATTCATAAAGAAAAAACAAAGGTTAACAAGATGCTTATACTGTGAAAATTTTAAGACTGTAGCTTCATCAGCCATTTGGTTGTAAAACCTGTGTGATAGACGGACACGTGAGTGACAGCAATAGTGGTCCGCTTGGACCCTTCGGGTACGAAACCATAGAAGGAGCTGACCTTCATTCTAAATTTGAACTTCTTTGAAACATGAAATGAAAATATACTTTTTACTACCTACTTTGGTTTTAATTTTTATCAAAAGTACTGAAATCGCGCCCCAGTCTCTGTAAATAAAATACTGTTTTCATAAGGCAATGATTATTTTTAAATATCACAACGAAAGTCTACGATAAACTCCCAGGCTAGTATTTGATTATGTAATGCTCCAACATTTGCCAGCAAAAATAATATTTACAAGTACCTACTTACATCTTTTCTAGCTAATAGTGGCCTGGGGAATAATCATAGGTGTTCCTTGTAATAGTAAAATGTTTAGGTTGTTAGTTATGTAAAAATATGGTATGTAATCCATATGGCCAGCGCTTGGAATTTATGGGTACCTACCTACGCTACGTAATGGCTGATGAATTTAAAAAATACTAAAAACATAATTATCACGCAGACAGTACTTAGCCACAGTTACTAAAATTCGATTGCAAACTTACAACTAACTTTACTCAATCAATACCAGTAAAATTAAAAAAAAATATACCTTCAAGTACCAAGATTAGTTTAGTTACTCGTACGTATAAAATCGAGCGGTCAGCGGTTTCAATATGTGCGTGCGCGTAATGTTGTTGTGTTGCGATTCAGTTACCTAAACTCGAGCGAGTTCAAAATGTGATAGCGTCCTTAAAGAACCCAGCGAGTTCCTGCGACACGCGCACGGTGGATCGAAAATCGGCTGTAGAAGACATAGGATCTCGATGTATTAAATGTTATTTTTTTTGCTGGAAATGACTTCTGCCGATCATTACTGTTCTATAAAATGTCATATGAAGTAATTGTGTGCACAAATGGAAGAGTTATAATTTTTATAAGAAAAAAATGTATGGAGCTGACATGAAAAATGAGGATATCTCTGGAATCGCTAGGATAGCCATTATATCCTTGCACACTGTTATAGTACTATTTATTTGTGAATTTTTGACATACTTAATATTGCGCCATCACTTGCGATTTTTTTTTTAAATCGTCAAAATTAAAAAATTAAAAATGTTTATGATATGTACATTTTAATGCTTAAATATGGCTATACCAAGTGTAACTTACAATATTTCTTATGCTTAGACCAAAACATTCTAAGAAATCACAAAGTCGTATTACCTACTTATTTGGAATGACATGGTGAATTACATAATATGTAATCTTGTTTAATGCCTCAAGTCCACATTAGCTGATGATTAATAAAACTTAATACCTATATACCTGTTAAAAGGATACGTACCATAATGAGGGTAATTAGATAAACGTGATCATTAGTCAATAACAATAAATGGTAAACTATTGTATGATTAAAAATAAAAGCAAATTATTAAAAAAAAATATTAACTTAACCTAACCTAACATAAACAATAAAAGTTAACTTATTTTATACTTCGTTACCGATAGATATAACTTCTAAGAACTCTGTCGGAGCTTCTTGATCCTGAAATTTCAGTAGTCCTACTGTTTCCTTAAAGTATGTCTGCCTCGTGTGGGCATTTAATTTTGGTCTTGTGGAAGAAATTAGAGGATCAGAAGAGACGATAAGCATATTGAGGATATCCTCGTTTGATGCTTGTCTACTCTTTTTCCTCGAATGGTGTTCTCTGAACCTCCTAAAGTCTTTGTTTCGGGACTCTGAAGCTTCTTCCGAAAGACTTCCAATTGGTACAATAGCATTTTCTGCAATTATGTCCCCTCCGTGAATCAACAATTTGTGGACGGTTGATGACATGTAGTACCAATCGTACAGTTCCACGTATTTTTCAGCGGTTGTTCTAGCGTATTCTTTAAATTTCGGCACGTCTACAATCTCTCCAGATGTGATAGCTTGCAGAATCACAGCAAATCTGCGTATTAGGTCTTCATCTAATCCAGTGATCGCTGCAGTTTTATCAGGAAATTCAAAAAACCGCCTTGCTGTGTTCCCGTCGTTAGTTGTGCCTGATCCTTGCTTAACGATGTCAATCAAAAGGTTGAGATCATCTTTGAATCGATCTTGAATGAGTTTTTTTCGTGAATGCAATAACTCTTGATGTCCGTGACTACCGCAGGACCACGAACGCCAATCGCTTCCATATTTGGCAAATATTTAGTGATCAATTGGTGCTAATAAGTGCTCAAACAACAGAATTGGTGCTTTAGTAGTTTTCGAGAAAATCGACTTTGAAGGTGGTCCTGCGGTAGTCACGCTCCCTTCAGCAGGACCACCATGAGCGCAAAAAAGGGGGCATGCTACAGCTATTCTAAGTATACAAATAATTAGTGCCCTTAAATGTGATTCATTTCGTAACAAAAACCGAACTGAAACATTTGTATTTACCGAGGAATCAACGACGATAACTTTCGCGCGCTCGTTCAGCAGGACCACGACTTTGAATGTTGATTCCAAGTTTTAGGAGCTAGTCGCTTTCCTCAAACCTACATAGAAAATTAGTGCTCTGCGAGATAAAATTGATACCCAAAATTCAAAATTACTACTCCAGTAGTTTACGAGATATACCATACCATTGGTGGGGTGCCGGTAGTCACGGTGTTCAAATTTTCATTTGAAGATTTCCCTATTAAAAACTCTGTGATTTCTTCCCAAATTTATACAAAAATTAGTGCTCCTAAAGAAGTAGCAGTGTACAAAAATTCAGATTCCCAAGTGTTGTATTTAAAGAGAAATTAGCTTTCATTACTTTTCCATACTAAATCTCCGCGTATAACCCGACCAAATTCAGTTGTCAAAGGTATTGAGCTGTTTATGAGATGTACACTCGTGCATATAAATTGATGGATGTCGGAATAGTAATAAAAACAGTTCAATATCTATCATATTTATACAAACTGTTTACCTAGGTACATATTAAGAAAAAAATAACCTGTCGTTACCCATGGCCTGTGGTCCTGCTGAACGAGCGCGCGAAAGTTATCGTCGTTGATTTCTCGATAAATACAAATGTTTCAGTTCGGTTTTTGTTACGAAATGAATCATATTTAAGGGCACTGATTATTTGTGTACTTAGAATAGCTGTAGCATGCCCCCTTTTTCTGCGCTCATGGTGGTCCTGCTGAAGGGAGCGTGACTACCGCAGGACCACCTTCAAAGTCGATTTTCTCGAAAACTACTAAAGCACCAATTCTGTTGTTCGAGCACTAATTAGCACCAATTGAGCACTAATTATTTGCCAAATATGGAAGCGATTGGCGTTCGTGGTCCTGCGGTAGTCACGGACATTAACTCTTGATGACCTTCTCCTCTTGCAGACCACTTTTTGAAGTCGAGACGATACGCTATGTGTAGAAGACATTCCATCACATTAATGCGGGCATGAAGTGATGATAATCCGAACTCATACACACCAGAAGAAATGGTTTTTGACGCAATGACATCTAACTTATTCATTTCTGTAGGCTTAGCCAAACACAGGTAGCAGGCCGCATTTGACTTAGCTTCAGACAGATATGTACAAATTTTGTCGTAAATCAATATTGTAAGTTACACTTGGTATAGCCATATTTAAGCATTAAAATGTGCATATCATAAACATTTTTTATTTTTTAATTTGACGATTTAAAAAAAAAGAATCGCAAGTGATGGCGCAATATTAAGTATGTCAAAAATTCACAAATAAATGAGTCCTATAGAATCAAAAGCGGATATCTGCATTTTGACTAAATAGTGGCAATGAAAGAAAAACGTTTGTACTTAATTATTTGATATTTAATAAATAATTATTATTTGTTTAGGTATCTTTAATTATTGATGCTATTAGAAAACACACAAAAAACGAGGTGAAGTTAATATCAAAGAAATAGGTGACGAATCTTTATTTCAGATTGCCGGTTTTGATTCTAAACATTGAAGATAGCCGTATTTGATGTTAAGCCTATTGCAGATATCCATATTTGATCCCAACTAAATGTCAGATTGCCATATTTGATTCTAACAAAACTGAGGTAAACCAAGGGTTGTCAATAACATACAAATGTAAATTATTATACTTTAATTCAAAATATTACGTAAATCAGTTTCGCACATAAAATTAAAGTTTTTTAATAAAGTCCACGCGCGTATAATTTAAATTTTCATGTTACCGAAATATCGTTTATTTTTCATTTCAATTGATATAAAATGACATTATGATAAAAAATAATAATAAGAAAATGAAACATGTCAAAAGATAATATTCAACATACCTGAAGCAATAGTTAAAAAAAGCGATACAATTTTAAGTTAAACGAAAATAATTAAACGACGCGTGTACAAAAGTAAAAAGAAAGTAACTAAAAGTATTATAATAACCAAAATTAATCACATCAGTTTATAATTGAACATTAAAAAAAATCTTTCTTTTTAGTTTTTCTAAATCCGTAAGTCGTGACCATCTTCCAATGGTTCCTCACAAAAATCTTGTACTACAGGTGAAACTGTAAGTGTTTCTTGTGAGCTGAGTAACTCTTTATAAAATGTTAAAATTTGCAGCTCCATCCACCCGACTCCAAAATGCTTGCACAGCAACTTATTAACGTCTGCAAGTTTATTTTTGTTTATCGCCACAACTGAGGGCAAAACTTGCGCCTCAATCATATCAATATTTTTTTGCCGTTTGCAAATGTTTACTGGTTTTGCCACGTCACTTTTGTAAAATAGTTCACCTCTAACAAGTACATTGCCAATTTTTTTAGATCGTTTCAAGATAAACCGTTTACATTCCTTGAACTGTATTGACCAAGATGTTGTCGGCTTTATTACGTTTTTAACTGAATCCCTCCAATCTAAAATCGGACAATCTTTTCCAAGTTCCACCAAAGTCGCCGTTTCTGCTATAATTTCTTTTATCTCCTTTGGGTGTAATATGACTTCAAGTCTCTTCAATTTTTTTTCAATTACTCCAAAAACCCTGTCCGCGGGCATAAAAGAATGCCCAGTAACTGGGAACACTATTTCGATTGTTTTGATACTGGGATTTCTCAGTAACCATTTAGAGCAGGCACCAACAACAATGCAGTTTTTGTTTTGGCCGCCACAACCGTCGGCGACCAATCGAATCGTTGTGATGTTAGTTTTATCCGTTTCAGTTAAACGGTGGTACACCGCGGACGCAACAAGATTTGAGTCTTTGCTGAATTCATTTTCAGTGCACACATAAGAGAAGACATTTTCTTTCGAGAATGGTTGTGTGGATGATCCCTCCACCATGGTCAAATTATAAAAATATAATTGTCGACTGTAATATGCTATTTGATCCGGTACCTTAGGGAGGGGAAGATTTTTCTGACAGTCAAAAGAGATAATTTTAAGCCCATCTGTTTCTTCGCGCAGCTTATCAAAAAAAGATTTTGCTCTTAGCGAATGAACCCTTTTCTCAGTTATAAGAACATTTTTTTTGCTGGCATCAGTTTCATGTTTAATTCTGCCTGAAATCTCCAAACACTTAGAGCAAACATCGGTCTGCGGTGACCCAAACCCAATATTGTATTTGTTGTTGAAAATATTTCTAAAATAAGATTTTTTCACATTTGGATGCGAATATTCACTTCTTTTGTAAACGTCATAGAGTTTTGATAAGTTCAGATCGCAAGACAGATATTTTCTTTCTGTGTGCTTTGTTTTGCGACAATAATGTGTTTCTACACATTGAAGATTTCTAATAAAATTGTGGATTGATTGTTTCTGTTCCTTGTATTTATTTTCTTTGTGGTTTCCACCACGCCGTTCATCAGCAAATTCACCAACAAAAAAAAACCTTCGCATAACGTACGCCACCCGGTGCTTAGTTATGTCAAATATTTTAAGAAAGAACTTTTGGCATATGGGCACTTTTCGTTTGTCAATGTGTACGGCGTATTTAATGCTTGTCTGTCTTTTCCCTTTAAAACCAGGCCTGAGCTTCACGGGTACAATAGAGCAAAATTTTAAAATGAGTGCGTCTTGTTTCTGTTTATTCGGATGGGCATAAAATGTTGTATGCAATTTGTTAATTTGCGCCATTGTTAATTTGCAACATTGAAGAGCTTTTGTATCGTGATCGCACACCCTTTCTGGCAAAGTTTTTGATGAATACCTGAATTAAAAAATAAAAGTAGGTAAATACTTTGATATAGAGAGGCAATTTGACTGAGTTGATGTTAATGAAGTAATTTAATTAATTTTACAAAATAAAACTGATAACATGATTATTTTGGTGGAGATCCTATACATAATCTACGAGTACCTACAATTAAGAGTGTATTTTTTATTTTGATATATTTATCTTCAAATTCAGTAAAACAAAACTATAACATGTACTAATGTACCAATCCAGCAATGCGGGATAATCAAAATGAAAAAAATAATAGATTAATTTTATAAAAGTGGGAACCCTACACAAGGTACTCACCTCTTCCTCTTAGCTAGATTTACTTTCCAATTATCCGGATCCTTCTGGCGTTTTCGGGCAAAACGATTATTCACAAGTGTTGGGTGACAATTCATGATTATAATTTCACAGAACCTGTTTAACTTCAGCAGCAGAAATGTTAATAAATCAATAAAATCACACAGCACAACTTAAGTAAAACTCGTACTCCGCCATGACAGCACGCAAACATAATGGACGCCTGTGATTGGTCCAGCGAGCAGTTTGCCATGTTTGATTTTGAATCTTTAAAGAAAGCCGGATTTGTTACTAATCTGTTACTTTTGAGTGGATTTTCTATGAAAAATAGCCGTCTCTGATATGGACATTAAAATTCGTTAGAAAGTATTTAAAATTTTGAATGTTGCCTTATTCACAGTTTGTTTTTACCAAAAACGTCAGTTAGCCGGATTTGATTCTCTAGGACTCAAATAGTACTATAACAGTGTGCAAGGATATAATGGCTATCCTAGCGATTCCAGAGATATCCTCATTTTTCATGTCAGCTCCATACATTTTTTTCTTATAAAAATTATAACTCTTCCATTTGTGCACACAATTACTTCATATGACATTTTATAGAACAGTAATGATCGGCAGAAGTCATTTCCAGCAAAAAAAAATAACATTTAAGAGATCCTATGTCTTCTACAGCCGATTTTCGATCCACCGTGCGGCGGCGCACGGGCTGCACCGGCTAATAATACAGCCCCAGTCACTGCCCCACTGCGGAATTGACATAATATCTTTACATAACTGCTTTGACAATTATATAATAATTCATAGACTGCATGGTTGGCATAAGATCATCACAATTATTGCTACGGTGAGCATTTAACTGCACATGAATGGGTTTTAATATATTTTTTACCAGACTACGGCCAAGCCAAAAGGAAGGGTTATGATTTTAGCAGTCTAAGTACCTATGTATCTAGGTAGGTATGTTTGTTTTTATGTGTGTTCCACTGTAGCGCCTAAACAACTGAACCGATATTGATGAATGAGGTATCAATAGATTCGTAATAATGGTCTGGGTGACAGAGGCTATACAGGTGGATTTTTAAGATGGGGCAGTAAGGGCAGCTACCCTAACCGTTGTATCTACAGGAAAACGGTCTTAAGAGACTGTCCTTAACGTTTTGAGAAATTTTGATCAACATTCACAGATTTTAAAAAAAATGTACAGTCAGCAGGAAAATAGGCAAATTTAACAAAATATTTTTTTATGTCATCCGATCCTGTTTCTTATAAGGATCAAAAACCTCTATTGGGTCAACTGAGGTTTGAGTACTATAAAAGTCATAAATCGCAAAAAACTTTTCCCATATATTTCGTAAGAAATGATACTCCAACTTAGTTTTTTATGATGGATAGATGGACCGCTACAATGAAGACTGGCCAAAAATAAACAAAAAATAAATTAAACTTAAATAAACCAACTAACACATTAACTACCCCACAACAACTCAATAACTTACTTAAATAACTTATTAAATCACGAAATCGCATCAATCGAATTCCGGCAATTCGCAAGGTAGTGGATACAAACATAATTATGACACGGTACTCTCTTTCTTCTCCTAAAATTGTTTGTCAGAAAATCTTTATCCATAACACGTTTCTGTGTTTGCTATAAACTTCAGTAACCATAATGTTCAACATCCCGAAATTTTGTTTAACATAATTATCTATAGTTCTAAAAGTATTTTGTCATAATATCGAGTATACCAGAGGCGGCTCGTGACATTTATTTGTGGGGGTTCACTAAAAAAAGAAACGTAGAACTAGAGCTTACCATTTATTTTATTTGTAAAGAAAATCCATTCGGCGATCTTTATCGATTTTCATCAACGCGTTCATTGAACTCTCTAATAGATTTTCGATACGCAGAATCGAGCGCCTTACGAATATCTTGACGGCCGATAGATGCCAATTGCACTTCACATAAGATATGAAATCAAGATTGCGAATGTTTTTTCACTTTTATTGAAAGATGCGCTAAATCGTCAACACGGCCGTTTCCGTCCATGCAGATTCACCACCACTGCCGGCGCCAGCTACGGGAAACAAAATAATTTGTTGCTTTCTTCACATCCACACAACCAAGGTGTTTTGAAATATTGTTCAGATTTAAAACCACGCGTAAAAGATTTATTTTTCGTAACACATTTTTGAGAAAGTGCAATTTCGGGACGTGGTGGTCCCTTAGCTTTCAGTTCGATACGCATTTCGACAGAAACGAATCGCTGTAAATCCGACTCCACGCAGTCTTGTCTGCTCTACCCATAGAGTGTAATTTAAAATCGCGTAGGCGCGGAGGGGCAAGGCCTAGAGTATATATGTTCTGTGGGCAAGGCGGTCCGCGCGTTGAGTAGCAGGTGGTTGTAACACTCGCCGCCGCGCTGCGGTGGCGGGCAATTTGATTATTTTTATTTAAAACGTAGAATCAATATTTAAAATCAATGGGAATGCGTAAGATCATCTATACTGTTATTGAATCATGTGGGTTAGGTTAGAACAGTGACCATTAACGCGCCAGATTCCCTCTATTCTTGGTGAATCATTTGGGTTAGATGAGGTTGTAAATATGAAAAATCTAGAACTGCACCCCGTGCAAAATACCTGTGTATTATCAGATTGCCCAAAGAACACACGGCAATATTTATAATGACACGACTACGCTTTGTAGTAAAGAGAATAAATCTATGCCTACGTCAAAACGGCTACCATTTTAAACACCTCATATCTTAGAGCACAAAAGTAAAATTTCTAGGTGAGTCCAACTGTAAAGTTTGGTGAAATAATACCCCGAGTAGAAGTTATTGTTTTTTATTTGTTATTCGATCAGTCTTTTTTGTAGCGGCCAGTTTATCGATGGTAAAAAATGTAAGTTCGAATCTCATTTCCTACGAAATGTATGGCAAAAGTATTATACGATTTATGACTTATCGATGGTAAAAAATGTAAGTTCGAATCTCATTTCCTACGAAATGTATGGCAAAAGTTTTATACGATTTATGACTTATCGATGGTAAAAAATGTAAGTTCGAATCTCATTTCCTACGAAATGTACGGCAAAAGTATATATGTAGTATTTATGACTTATCGATGGTAATAAATGTAAGTTAGGATCTCATTTCCTACGAAATGTATGGCAAAAGTTTTATACGATTTATGACTTTTCTAGTACTCAAACCTCAATTGGTCCAATAGAGGTTTTTGATCCTTATTAGAAAGAGGATCGATTGGCATAAAAAAAGCTTTTGTGAAAATTACCCATTTTCCTGCTGACTGTACATTTTTTTCAAAATCTGTGAATGCAGATCAAAATTTCTCAAAAAGATAAGTACAGTCTCTTAAGACCGTTTTTCTGTAGCTCAACGGTTAAGGTAGCTGCCCTTATTGTCCCGCTCTGCCTAAATTTATATGGTGGACTTTACACGTAAATTTCTGACCGGAGACAGAAAACATGACATAGATAGAAAAACCGGCAAAGTGCGAGTTGGACCACGCACAATGAAGGGTTCCGTAGTTGGGATGACTATCTCAAGAACCAAGTTAACATTGTACGAGGGCTGCACTAAAAGTATCGGGAATGGAATATTTCCACTGTTCCTGTCATATTAAAATCTTTTTAATTGAAAAATCCTTGGTTTTAAAAATCGAATACCATTTATTTATTTAAAAAAAGATTCTCGGTCTTGTCACAAGGTTTTGTCAAACTTGTTTAGTCGTTGAGAAAATGGAATTGACTCGAGAAAATTCAAGAGCGATGATTTATTATGACTTTCGAAGTGGTTTAACACAAAAACAGTGTGTTGACCGGATGATTTCTACATTTGGTGATGAAGCCCCATCCAAAACCACAATTTATCGCTGGTTTGCTGAATTTCAACGTGGACGTGTCAAGCTCAGTGATGATCCCCGTCAAGGTCGTCCAAAAACTGCAGTCACCCAAGAAAACGTTGATGCTGTGCGTAAGCTGATTGAGGAAGATCGACATGTGACATACCGCGAAATTCAGGCAACTTTAGACATTGGCATGAGTCAAATACAAATAATCTTGCATGAACAATTAGGTGTAAAAAAGTTGTTTTCCCGATGGATACCGCATTCGCTCTGTGAAGAGCAAAAAGCGGCTCGCGTTACTTGGTGCGTCAGAACTCTCGAAAGATTCCACGCAGGATCCTCAAATGCTGTATACAACATTGTATCAGGTGACGAATCCTGGATATACGCGTACGAACCCGAAACAAAAAACTAGTCACGAGTTTGGGTGTTCGAAAATGAGTTAAAGCCAACAAAAATTGTTCGTTCAAAAAAGTTCAAAGTTCGAGTGTTGCAAAAAAAATGGTGGCCACGTTTGGTTCCAAAACCGGCCATGTTACGACTATTCCTCTTGAGGGACAAAGAACGGTTAATGCAGAATGGTATGCTAGCATTTGTTTGCCACAGGTCGTTTCTGAACTCCGTAAAGGGAACTGCAACCGCCGCATCATCCTCCATCACGACAATGCGAGTTCTCACACCGCGCACAGAACAAAAGAGTTTTTAGAGCAAGAAAACATAGAATTATTAGACCATCCGCCGTACAGCCCCGACCTAAGCCCTAATGATTTCTATACTTTCCCTAAAATAAAGAATAAATTGCGTGGACAGAGATTTTCATCACCTGAAGAAGCTGTGGACGCCTACAAAACGGCAATTTGGAGACCCCAACTTCCGAATGGAATGGTTGCTTCAATGATTGGTTCCATCGTATGGAAAAATGTGTCATATTTCGCGGAGAATACTTCGTAAAGCAATAAATACATTTTTAAATAGTAATGTTGTGTCACTTCCTTGATTCCCGAAATTTTCAGTGCCGCCCTCGTAGTAGTAGAACATGTTGCCCCATACATTCCAACTGAAAATGTAAGTTTGGACGCACAATATTGAGTGATTTACTATGTTATTTTAAGACCAGACTTCATAAAGGTTTTCCTGTAAAAGTTGAAACTTGGTACCCATAATTATGAGTTTCTGTGACACAAACACGGACGTATAACGTAAATAAAGGTTTGAATATGGGGGTCACTTTTAGGCGCAAATAAGCAAATTAAAAAAAAAAACCGGCCAAGTGCGAGTCGGACTCGCGCACAAAGCGTTCCGTACCATTATCTATAAAAATGGCAAAAAAAAATCACGTTTGTTGTATGGGAGCCCCCCTTAAATATTTGTTTTATTTTAATTTAATTATTTATTTTTAAAGTGAATATATAACTAAATATTCTGTGAATATTTCAAGCCCGTTGCCTTTATCAATATCGAGCTAAACCGAGCAAAAAAATCACGTTTGTTGTACGGGAGCCCCCTTAAATATTTATTTTATTCTGTTTTTTAGTATTTGTTGTTATAGCGGCAACAGAAATACATCATCTGTGAAAATTTCAACTGTCTAACTATCACGGTTCATCAGACACAGCCTGGTGACAGACGGACAGACAGACAGACGGGCGGAGCCTTAGTAATAGGGTTCCCGTGTTACCCTTTGGGTACGGAACCCTAAAAAAGTTTTACGAATTGTACCGTGTGTGACATATCAAATGAAAGGGCTTGTAAGGATTTAGAATATTGTTTTTTTATCATTTTAGAATAAATACTTTTAAAATTATTAAAGAAAATAGATGAAAATTGAACATTATCTCAGAAATTACTAAGCCTACAAAAATACAGAAAATAGTTCTTTACTTAGGGCCGATTTCACCGATCGTATTACAAAACGCGTTTAAGAAAAAAAAGTTCTGCATAAACGAGTTCAAATGTCAATATTGATCTCGTTTTACGTTCAACCAATTTCAACAGCTACATTTTGATCGCGTTCACGAAAACCAAGTTTCCGCGGCATAGAATGTAAATGTTGTCACATGAACGCAATTTGTTTAGCATTTGCAACATGCGCTAGCGACCTACTGAGCTTACATTTTATTACCACGTTTTTATTAAGTTACTTTCTTGTTTGTCTGTCAGTTTGTCGTTCCGGGTGGAATCTTGCAACTCAAATTTCGAGCACTTCCCGATTAGCTATCCGGCTGAAACTTTCAGGGTAGCTCACAACTCGATGACAATGCATTCTAAATCCATTTATTAGCATGCAATGCCGACCTAACCTCAAAAAAACATAAAAACCACTATAACTTGTAAAGGAAGCGAGATAGAGCAAAAATAATACTTTTTGGGGGTTACCTAAAGGGGATTCACTAATCATGACACATCGATTGATAGGTTCGCAAACCTGAAAACATAACCTAAATATTTAATTTTTTTGCTTTTAGCTTTCAAAGATCAGCAGCAAAAACTTTTATTATGAAGTTGATGATACTGCTCATTCTCATCCCAGTTTTCGTTATAATATAGTCTTAACAATTTTTTCATTTTAATTAGCCAAATACTAACAAAAGAAATATTAATATTAAAAGACAAAAAACAATATTTTCTAAACAAACAACACGACACTCATGAACGCCCGATTTTCGGCGTTCAAGTCTAAACGTAGAGACTTGAACGCCGAAAATCGGGCGTTCAGAATTTAAACTAGCTTAAGCTTGAACTGCGTTCACTTTATGTTCGTGAAATCAAAAGTGGAGTTCTGAACTCAGTTAAACGCTTGATCTAAGTTCAGCGTGAATTGATCACGTTTAATTTCGTTGGTGAAATCCGCTCTTATAGATTACAGGAAAACCGATAAGAAGTCTATGATCTTAAAATAATGCGGTAAATCTCTCAATATTGTGCGTACAAACTCACATTTACAGTTGTATGTTTTTAACTACAATGTTAAGTTTGTTTTTCGGAAAAATAATCCCCACTACGGAACCCTTCATTGTGCGTGGTCTGAAACGCTGGTTTTTGTATGTCATGATTTCTGTGTGAAATATTTTCTCGTTTCGTAGTTTTTAGATCACTTTTATTTTTCCGTAGTTGGGTTACAGTTCTTTAATCTTAACTTCCACTTTTCTCAAACTGTCTAGAAAATAGTGAACTCAGCGAATTCATCAACTTCATCGCTTGGATGTAAATTAAGTCGAAAACAATGAAAGTGTAAATGTTGCAGGTTGCAGCTGTAATGTTTAATGCATTCGGTAGTTGTCAATTGGCACCGAGCCCCGCTTAAAAATAGAGTCTGTTTACTACTCGGGAGCGTTCATATCCCGGTTCGGCGAGAGCCACCGCCCGCCGTGTCGGTCAGGTGTCACGGGGGGAGATTATAATACACTAGCTGTACCCGCACGGTTTCACTCGCGTGTTTCATACGTTAGTGTTTATGAGATTTAGTGTGAAAGTGAATGTTCCAAGCGAACAGACCAAGTGCACTTCGGAACTCACGCATTTAGGGTTCCGTTTTAGTACCAAATGTAGAAGTTATAAATTGTATAAACTTTAGTTAATCCATACGCAAAATTAAGTTTGTTATAATAGTAAAATGAGGAAATTCTCAAAATGTTTCAAGTTTTCTAAAATTGTATTATTTGTTGGTAAACATAAAGTAGCATAATATTTTTAATTTTTCTAGTTCCTACGTCAGGAGTAGGTTTACACAATCACTTACAGAGAAAATACAATATTATAACTTAAAATATATGAAGCTCATTGGCTTAGTGGGTTGGTACTACTAAAACAAATTATATTACAATTTCGTAGTATCAGTTTTAGTAACTGGGGTAGTTGTAGAAAATAATGTGGACGACGTCGTATGCCCATCCCCGCGCCGCTGCGGGCAGGTGTGCATGATACAAATGTTGACTAAGGCCCATGATACAGTGATTGTTTCACTACGTTTATAGTAATTAGATGTAGGTACTTAATTAAACTTGGTAATAAAATATTGGAAAAAAAGCTGACTTTGGCGGCCTCTCATAAATTTGTTTTCATTTTACACTCAGGACAGTTTTTTTCTTACAAATCGGGAGCAAAAAAAATCAAAATATTTTTTTGTTACCTATTTATCTATATATAATATTTCGATATATTTGGCTTTGGGTCAGTAAAATGTATAAATATGAAGACTGTAGCTTCAAAGGTTTAGCCGCTAGAGTCTAATGTGACAGAGGGACGGACGGACGTATGAGCGAAACCAACAGGCCTGCATTTGGAGCCTTTGTGTACGGAACCCTAAAAACAGACTTTTGAACAGATTTAGTGATAGTTTTAAGAGAAGCAAGGAATGTATACAGAAAAGGGATAATCATAATCATTTATTCATTTGTTAACATAGGTACAATAAAATAGTCGATCGATCGGCTATATACCAATAAAATTGTATTATCAATCTGCGAGCTTGGGCTCGTTTTTACATCTGGTTATTACACTCGTAAGTCTGCAAGACCTCCTTGTAAACTACAGCTCGTGTTTTATTTGTTGGTTGCAGTATTATGAGGTTTTCATAACTGTCCATGTAACAAACAATCCCTTGTAAGGTCCACCCCATTGGCCCTGTGATTTGTTGACAGTCATTGCGTAGCAAACTTTTAGGGGAAACTGTAGTCGCTTGTGTTATGTGCGGTATTAATGTATCTCATAATAAGTACACCCTTGTGAGGGTATATGGAAATACTTGAGCAATAATAAGTACACCCTTGTGAGGGTATATGGAAATACTTGAGCAATAATAAGTACACCCTTGTGAGGGTATATCGAAATACTTGAGCAATAATAAGTACACCCTTGTGAGGGTATATCGAAATACTTGAGCAATAATAAGTACACCCTTGTGAGGGTATATGGAAATACTTGAGCAATAATAAGTACACCCTTGTGAGGGTATATGGAAATACTTGAGCAATAATAAGTACACCCTTGTGAGGGTATATCGAAATACTTGAGCAATAATAAGTACACCCTTGTGAGGGTATATGGAAATACTTGAGCAATAATAAGTACACCCTTGTGAGGGTATATGGAAATACTTGAGCAATAATAAGTACACCCTTGTGAGGGTATATGGAAATACTTGAGCAATAATAAGTACACCCTTGTGAGGGTATATGGAAATACTTGAGCAATAATAAGTACACCCTTGTGAGGGTATATGGAAATACTTGAGCAATAAACCAGTCTGCTTTGAATCTCTGTGTTTCATTGTCACGAACATAACATTGGCGACAAGAAAATTATTAATTATCCATTTCTACGCGTGTGTTTTAAAGTTCTAACATGCCGATCGGAAAAGTCGAAGGTTTCCTAGTCGGAACCCAAAATTGGGACACTTATGTTCGTTGAATTAAACAGTTTATAACATTGAATGACATCGATAAAAACTTACACGTGGCTACGCTAGTGACGTTGGTCGGTTCGGAGTGTTACGACTTAATGTGCGATTTATGTTCACCGGATCAGCCAGAGGATAAGACTTTCAATGTGCTCGTTAAGCTGGTGAAAGATCATTTGGAACCCGAGAGATCGGAAATAGCCGAAAAGCATATTTTCAGGCAGAGGAAGCAGCAGCAGGGTGAAAGCGTTCGTTCGTACCTACAAGGTTTGAAACATCTGGCGAAAACTTGCAATTTTGGTGCAACACTGGAGGTAAATTTCCGCGACCAGTTCGTATCGGGCCTGTACAGCGAGGAGATGCGATCCAGGTCATTCGCCGAAAAGAATGTGGACTAGAAGCGAGGTGTGGAGTTGGCGATGGCTCTCGAAGCGGCGGAGCGGCACGCAAGCGTGGCGAGCGCTCCGGCTGCGGAGGCCGCGAACGCAGGCTCAAGCGCCGCGCGCCGGCGCGAGCGACGGCTTGCACCGCGTTGGGGGCGCGCGCCCGCGCGGCGCAGGCGGCGGCGGCTGAGCGGCGGCCGTGCGCGCGGTGCGACAAGGCCGGTCACGTGGAGGGCAGGTGTCGTTATAAGCATTATTCGTGTGATAAGTGTGGTGAAAAAGGACATTTAAAATCGGTGTGCACTCGTAGTGAGAAGGATGGTAATTCCACTAAGAAGACAAACAAAGGTCAGTTCTATGTTGACAATTCTGTTACCGACTCCGATACTGATAGCGATTGTAATTTCTATAACATGGGTTATACCAATCATAGTAGTATAAATGAGTGTGAGGATGACGGTCCCTATTACATTAAGTTCAATGTTGAAGGTATATTTTTGAAGTTTGAAGTAGATACGGGAAGTAAGATATCGGCTGTATCAAAAAAGTTTTACGATAAGATGTTTTATAAGCAACCGATAATTAGTAAAATATTAACTTTTAAATCTTATACTGGAGACGTTATTCAAACACTCGGATTTATACTGGTGACAATCACATACGACAATAAATCGTTTTCATTAAAACTATATGTTATTACTAATGGGGGGCCTCCGTTAATGGGGCGCACATGGATAAAACAGTTAAAATTATCAAGTTTCGATGCACTTAATAGCCACCATTATGTATCCGATGGCGAAAACACTCAAGAATGAATATCCCGAAGTTTTCGCTGAGGGACTGGGTACATTCAAGTCGCAGATAAGACTTCACCTAAATGACACGACTCCAGTGTTTGTTAAGGCGCGGCCGCTGCCACTGGCTCTGCGTGCGCGCGTCGAACGGGAACTCGATCGATTACAGGGGGAAGGAGTTATATACAAAGTTGATCGATCAGATTATGGTACGCCGATAGTGCCTGTAGTCAAAACAAATGGGGATATCCGTATTTGCGGAGACTACAAAGTCACTATCAATCCGCGATTGAAAGACTTTCATTACCCGCTGTCACGGATCGAGGACCTGTTCGCAACATTGGGTGGAGGTGAACTGTTCACTAAACTGGATTTGTCGAATGCTTTTCAACAATGTTTACTCGATAAAGCTTCAAGGCCGATGACGGCAATCACCACTCACGTCGGTACTTTTGTTTATAATCGTGTGCCGTTTGGTATTAAATGCATACCCGAAAATTTTCAGAAAATAATGGAAGAGACTTTGAGTGGCTTGCCGTTTACGGCAGTGTTTGCGGACGATATTTGTATTAGCGGTAAATGTAGGTCATCCCATATGACAAATTTAAAGGCCGTATTGCAGAGATTGAAGGAAAATGGCCTTCGGATTAATTATGGTAATTGCCAATTTTTTAAAGAATCAGTGACATATTTAGGTTATAAAATTGATAAACAAGGTCTACACACTGATGATAAAAAAATAAAAGCAATTGTAGCTGCTCCATCACCTTGCAACATTACGCAGTTAAGGAGTTTTTTAGGACTTATAAACTTTTATTCAAAGTTTTGCGTAAATATGAGTGATGTTTTAAAACCTTTATACGATTTGTTAAAAAAAAAGTGTTAAATGGAACTGGGACAATAAATGTGAAAATGCTTTTATTAAAATTAAAAACGTCTTAAGTAGCTCTCCGGTGATCGCACATTATGATCCAAATTTACAACATATACTGGCAGTAGATAGCAGCCCATACGGTTTGGGTGCAGTGTTGTTACAACGTATTCGGCGTATTGTATTCGGCGTGACTAAACATCACCAGTATTTATACGGTCGACATTTTATTCTTAGGAGTGATCATCGTAGGCCTCAAGTGAGAGACCTGACTAAGAGAGACATGGGGCGGAGTCAATGTCATCTGACTTCCGCGTGGGGCGCGCCGTCTGAGGACTTCAACAGTTGTTGGTGTTCTGGACGGCGCGCGTTTCTCTCCTCATCGTTGGAGAGTGGGAAGAGTGGTTCACCTCTAGTACGTGTCTGCTCATCAGACATGACTGAGGTGAAGGAGTGGTCTGGGGACCCCACCCCATAAAAAAGGCAAAGCTGTGTTCAGCAATAATAATGGAAGCGAATCATAAAAACCAACTACCCCAGGAGGGTACCTGCTGCTCCGCAGTAGGAGAATCCCTCACCGAGCAGAGCTCGGTCAGTCCCTCGTATTCTGGGGGGGACAATGATCGCCCAAAATCCCAATCGAATTTTTACCCGTCTTTCGGAGACGCATTGAGCCAGGGTGGCTATCTACCGGTGCTGAGGAGTCGCTGGGTTTTATTCCCAGTACGTCCACGGCACCGAAAGAAAAAGCACAAAGAGTGCCAAGGGATCACAATTTGTGCGCCCGGCTACCCCGGTTGCCGTAGAGGAAGGGAGTGATGCGGGGTCGGAGTCCGACGCTGCATCTGGCGCGAAGGGCTCTTTTAAGAGCCCGGAGCTCGTGGAAGTGGGGGCTGCAATGTTCCTGAAGAAAAAGCGCTCCAAGCCAGGGGACGGCCAGGGGTCGTCCTCTGATGGTGGGCTGAACTCGGGCCGGAGGAAAATTGGCCGGCGGGGCGGGGTCCAAGCACGGGGTGGGGGCAGAGGGCTCACCACCCAGGAGCCCAGCCGAGCTAGCCCAGCCGAGCCGGCCCAGGGATCCGATAGGCTCCCAATGGAGGGGCTGTCTGATACCTCTGGTGGTGAGCTGGACGCCGCTGCCGGCTCCAAGGCGGAGCGAGTCACCAGCAGCTTTGAGCAGGTCGTGGTAGCCGCGATCAAGGGTGTGGCCTTGAAGAGGATACAAGCCTCCAAAGACAAGGTCGTACCCGCTGCTACGGCCTCCATTATGGCGGCAGCGAGGGCCCTTCAGGCCGGCCTAACGTCGGACGAAATGTCCGAGATGCGGGCGGAGGTCGGCCGCCTGACGTCCGCTATGGAGCTTCTCCGAAAGGAGAACGAGGTACTCCGAGCGGACCTGGCCCGGCTCCGAGGAGCTGGCCCTCAGGAGGTACGACAGGGGGTGGAGCAGCAAGGGCAGGGTCTTCCCGTGCCTGCGGAAGACCGGGTTCTGACCCTGGTGCGGCAGGAGCTGGCTGCCTTCCATAATCGGTTTTCCGTTCTGGAGGGCATTGTCCTGCGCTCTCCACTAGCGGCGAGCAAGCCAGCCACCTTTGCCGCCGCCGTGGCTGCCACGGCCCGGCCCACGGCCAAGCCCGCGGCAAATCCCGCGGCCAAACCCGCGGCCAAACCCGCGGCCAAACCCGCGGCCAAACCCGCGGCGGCGAAATTAGTGCCACCCAAGGCCAAGAAGGGCGGGACAGCTGCGCAGGCGGCTGTGCAAAGGGCGAGGCCCCCAGCCCTGGCGGCGGGAAGGCTGCCCCCACCCCCACCCCCGCCTCCCAATTCTTCTCCGGCGGATACCGAATGGCAGGTAGCTGGAGAGAACAGGAGGGCGGGTAAGGCCAAAAGGGCGGCCAATAGAAAGGAGAGGCGGCAACGGCGCAAGAAGCGAAGCGCCGCGGCTAGGCTCTGCGCCCCGAAGTCCGCGGCTGTAGTAATTACACTACAGCCGGAAGCGGAGAAGAAGGGCGTGACCTACCGGGAGGTGCTCGCTAAGGCGTGGGCGGCAGTGAACCTGGAGGAGATCGGCGTCGCCGATGGCTTCCGAATGAAGGTCACTGCGACGGGGGCCCGGATGCTGGAGATCCCCGGGGCGGCCAGTGGCCCTACCGCTGACGCCCTTGCCGAAAGGCTCAGGGCGTCCTTAAATGCGGAAGAGGCCCGGGTGTCCAGGCCTACCAAGTGCGCTGACATGCGCATTTTGGGCCTGGACGACTGCGTGACGGCGGAAGAAGTTGTGGCCACCGTGGCTAGGACTGGAGGGTGCTCTGCCGAGCAGGTGAGGGCGGGCACCATCCGTCCTGATAACACGGGGATGCAAACCGTTACGGTGAGCTGCCCCGTGTCGGCGGCCCAAAAGATAGCCGGGGAGGGCCGAAGGCTCCGGGTGGGCTGGGTATCCGCGCAGGTTAAACTGCTGGAACCCAGACCTCTGAGGTGCTTCCGCTGCCGGGTGGGTAACCACGTGGGAGCATGTTGCACCTCGGAGGTGGACCGCAGCGATCACTGTTTCCGCTGTGGTCAGCCCGGTCACAAGGCTGGCTCTTGTACTGCCACGCCGCACTGTTTTGCATGTGCGGCGGCTGGCAAGCCGGCCGATCACCGGGCTGGGGGCAAGGCCTGCGCTCCCCCCCCCCAAACCCAGGGGCAGAGGCAAGCCCTCCGCCACCGCCATCACCGCCACAGCCGCCACTATTGCCGCCGCCGTTGCCGCCACCACCGTCGTCGCTGCCGCCGCTAACACCGCGGCAGGGCCTTCACAGGGGGCCCAGGAGGGGGCTGAAATGGAGTGCCAATAAATGGCCCCATTACGCCTCCTCCAGGCGAACATCAACCACTGCGCCGCCGCTCAGGATCTCTTGCTCCAGAGCATGGTGTCTGTCCCCACGTGTGTGCGGATGCGGGGCGAATCAGTGGTGGACATCTCGTTCGCCAGCCCCGCTCTGTCACCGCGTGTCATCGACTGGCGCGTCATGGAGGGGGTGGAGACCTATTTCGATCACCGGTACATTCGGTTTGACGTCTCCGCCCAGACCTCGGGCGCGCCGGTCCGACAGACCCCGAGTGGTCCGCGGTGGGCGCTAAAGCAGCTGGACCGGGAGCTCCTCCTGGAAGCCACGATCGTGCAGGCCTGGGTGTCATCACCGAACAGGCCTGCCGACATCAATGACGAGGCGGAGTGGTTCCGGGAGGCCATGTCCGAAATATGTGACGTGGCAATGCCCCGGGTCCAGCCCGGACGTGCCCGGCGCCAGGTGTACTGGTGGTCGCGTGAGCTGACCGCTTTACGCGAGGTTTGCGTTGCTGCGCGCCACCGGTACTCCAGGCACCGCAGGCTCCGTATCCGCGCTCCGGATACGGAAGCCATTCAGGCGGAGCTATACGAGGGGTACAGAGCAGCGAAGACTGCCCTCCGAGCAGAGATCCAGCGGGCCAGAGGACTGGCCCGCGAGGAGACGCTGGAGACTCTCAACAGAGACCCGTGGGGACGCCCCTACAAATTGGTGCGAGATAAACTCCGCCCATGGGCTCCCCCGCTGACGCAGAGTCTCCGGCCCCAGCTCGTGGAGGACGTGGTGAGCGCTCTGTTCCCTTCGCGAGGGGAACATACTCCCCCGCCCATGGCTCCGCCTCCTGCGGTGCCAGATGCGGACCACACCGACGACGACGATGCTCCAGAGGTGACCGAGGTAGATCTGAGAGTGGCGGTACGTAGGCTGAATGCCAAAAATACCGCCCCAGGACCCGATGGCTTGCCTGGAAAAGCCTGGGTTCTGGCCTTGGAGGCTCTCGGGCCTCGACTAAGGGGGCTCCTAAGCGCATGCTTGGAGAGGGGCCAGTTTCCACTTCGTTGGAAGACGGGGAAACTGGTCCTCATAAAGAAACCAGGGCGCCCGGCGGACTCTCCGTCCGCTTACCGGCCCATCGTGCTGCTCGACGAGGTGGGCAAGCTCTTTGAAAGAGTAATTGCGGACCGCCTTGTCGGGCGGCTGGTGCGGGTGGGGCCGGATTTGGCGGAGAGCCAGTTTGGTTTCCGTAAGGGGCGCTCTACGGTGGATGCCATCATGCGCGTTCGAGCCCTCACGACGGGGGCTGCTGTTGCCCGGGGTGGGGTTGTCTTGGCGGTGTCTCTTGACATCGCCAATGCCTTTAATACCCTGCCCTGGAGTTGCATTGGGGAGGCACTTCGGTATCACCGGATGCCGACCTACCTCTGTCGCGTGGTCGAGGCCTATTTGACGGACAGGGCCGTCATCTACCCCGGTCACCAAGGAGAGTGGAACCGGCGAGAGATGTCGTGCGGTGTCCCACAGGGATCGGTCCTGGGGCCGCAGCTGTGGGACATCGGGTGCGACTGGGTGCTGCGTGCCGACCTCCCTAGTGGCGTCAGCGTAGTCTGCTACGCTGACGACACGCTAGTCCTGGCACAAGGGAGTTCGCATCAGGCGGCGGCCGAACTGGCGGCACGTGGGGTTGCGACAATCGTCGATAGGATCCGGCAATTGGGACTCGAGGTGGCATTGCACAAGTCCGAGGCCATGTGTTTTTATGGTCCTCGGAACGCGCCACTGTCGGGTTCCCAGATAACGGCGGGAGGGGTTCACATCGGCATCGAGTCGACGATGAAGTACCTGGGACTCGTCCTCGACAGCCGGTGGAAATTCGTGGAGCATTTTCAACGTTTGGCTCCCAGACTGGAGCGGGCCGGGGCTGCTTTGAAGCGGCTCCTGCCCAATCTAGGGTGTCCAAACGCCTCCTGCCGGAGGCTCTACGCGGGGATCGTTCGTTCTCTGAGGCTGCGACCAGCGCAGCGGTTGAACGCGTCCCAAAGGGTCATGGCCATCAGGATGGTACGGGGATACCGCACGGTCTCCCGTGAGGCGGCGAGCCTCCTTGCCGGATTGCCGCCATGGGATCTGGAGGCGAAAGTCCTCGCGCACATTTGGGTGTGGCGCGAAGAGGCGAAACTCCGGGGCATAACTCCGCTGCCGCAAGAAATCGCGGCACAGCGGACGGAGCTCCGGAGGGATCTCATGGCGACATGGAGAGTGCGATTGTCGCAACCCAGCGCTGGGCACGCCACAATTGTGGCGATAAGTCCCCTCTTTGAGGAGTGGCTGGAGAGGCACCACGGCGTCCTCACCTTCCGCCTGACGCAGGTCCTCACCGGACATGGATGTTTCGGGAGGTTCCTGTTTAGGATTAAGCGGGAGGAAACGCCCGGGTGTCACCACTGTGTGGATCGCCCGGAGGACACGGTGGAGCATACGGTGGAGGTCTGCCCAGCTTGGGCGGAGCACCGCCGTGTCCTCACGGAGGCAATCGGCGGCAGCGATCTCTCGTGTCCGGGCCTGGTTCAGGCCATGGTTCGGAGCGAGAGTGCATGGGAGGCCGTCACCTCCTTCTGCGAAGCAGTTATGCTAGCGAAGGAGGAGGCGGAACGCGTGAGGGTGAGACAAGGTTCGCGCCCTCATGCCCCTAGTCGCCGCAGGAGACGCCCCGGGCGTCGGGGTCGCAAGCCGATTTCCGGCCACCGTAGGCGCGGGCCTGCGGACGGTGAGCGATGGGTAACTCGCCGTCCGATAAGGACCAGGCCCGGGTCGACGGCGCGTTGTGTTCCACGCGCGCCTCAAAGAGATGTCAGCACAAACTGACGGGGTCAGTTAGGACCTATGCCTGCCGGGGTTGCGAGTTTGTCCGAAAGGGATATCGTGGCCCTGGCACACAGGCAACGGAAGGAACACGGGTGGGTTTTAGTCAGTAAAAAAAGGAGTGATCATCGTGCTTTAAGTTACATATTAGGTGACAATAAAGGCATACCTGTAACTGCTGCAAGTAGAATTCAACGATATGCCGTTAAATTAGCAGCATATGATTTTAAAATAGAATTTGTAAGATCGGAGAGGAATTGTTTTGCCGACGCCCTGTCACGCCTCCCTCTTAACTCGACTAGAGAACGAGTACGAGAAGATGACGACGAATGCAGCTATCTAAACATTGTTGAAGAAAACTTTCCACTTAGTTTCAAGCAAATTAAAACAGAGACGGATAAGGATTCTCTTCTTAATAAAATAGTTGGTTATACAATGTTTGGGTGGCCGTTACAGGTTTGCATCGACCAAGAAAAACCTTTTTTTTAATAGATCACGGATGTTTAGTGTGGGGTTACAGGACTGTAATACCTAAAGTGTTGCGACAATCAATATTGCAAGAAATTCACGTGGGTCATCCGGGTATAGTCAAAATGAAACACAGAGATTCAAAGCAGACTGGTTTATTGCTCAAGTATTTCGATATACCCTCACAAGGGTGTACTTATTATGATACATTAATACCGCACATAACACTGTCTCCTCTTAATCTATAATTACACATCTATTATTAGACGTTTGTGTCCTCACTTCCTTAGCGAATATGGAGACAGTCGAACTTGAACCTAATGCATCCTTTGAACAAACACAAAGCACTTCATCAGTAGACTCTCCGCCTCATACATCATACGAGTGTAAAGGGAAATGCCCGAGGGATGAGTCCGAACCAGAAGTCACGGTAGCTAAAAGTTCGCCACCGTCTACGTCATCGCCGATCATTGATCGTCGTTTACGCCGGAGAGCTGCCATAGATTGTGCCAAGAAGTTAAAGACTACAAAATAAAATCAATAGCAATTTTATATTCTGTTTTAAATATAAGAAGACCAGTCGGTTCACGTACTTGTGCGTTTTAAATTGTAGTAGGTATATAAGTAGTTGTCGTTACTAGTAGTATTACGAGTATGTTTCCTTTTTGATATTCTACTTATTAGTAATTAGCATTTACCAACGGCTTCGCCCGTGTGTAACATATTATATACCTATGTGTATCCTTTAATGAACAAACATGAAATAGACTTTACATTATTTTCTAAGGAAGTGAGGACACAAACGTGTAATAATAGATGTGTAATTATAGATTAACAGGAGACAGTGTTATGTGCGGTATTAATGTATCTCATAATAAGTACACCCTTGTGAGGGTATATGGAAATACTTGAGCAATAAACCAGTCTGCTTTGAATCTCTGTGTTTCATTGTCACGAACATAACAGCTTGAATTCAAAATGATAATCTGAAGGGATAAGTGGGATTCGAGGGATAAAAACTGTTTCTCCTAGATTAACGCCTATAAAAATAGTTGCTTGGATCACATTCTTTTAATGTTGGCGGACCTGCAGCCTTGTCCCGCTGCATAATCAAAGTCTAAGTCAAAGTCAAATTATTTATTTCAAATAGGCACATAGATGGCACTTTTGAACGTCAAAATTTACAAATAAAATAGAATTGATTTTAGTCGCCCCTTCCAAAAGGTAGCTTCGTATGGAGAATAATGGGCAAGAAACTCCACCGTTACTCTTTTAAAATGTTTTACAATATTTGGTATTGGTACATCAATTATATATTTATATGTGAAGACAATGCACCTAGAATAAAATTACTGTACCACAATAGGTAAAAAGAATTAATAATGAAGCAATGACAGATAAATTAATTATGTGATAGATACATGGTGCTCACATATTTACAAACATTGTAAAAAAAAAAAACGTTTTCCTAAAATAATCAGTGTGTGAGTTAATGTAATCACAGAGTGTAAAACAAATTTCATAAAAATAATAAAATATACAATTAAAATAGCAATCAGTTAGATTTTGTCTAGACTTTAGATTGTCCTATGGAGCTGGACCAGCATGTTTCCAAGCGTTCTTATCCTGGATATAATCCACTAATTTGTAATAAGCTTCTTTACAAAGTGTACTTTTTATATGAGTTTTAAATTTTCTTTCATTTAATTGCAATATATCACAAGGTATTTTGTTGTAACATTTAACACAGTACCCCATAAAAGATTTATGTACTTTAGATAATCTGAAACATGGCTGATCTATTTTATCTTTATTTCTAGTATTGAAATTATGTCTATCACTTATTTTTTTGAAAAGACGTTGGTTTTTACTTACATACATAATATTTTCATAAATGAAGTGGCAAGGTACCGTCATAATATTAATCCTTTTAAAGAGTTCCCTAAGAGATTCTCGGCGACGTAGATTATAAATGGCTCTGACAACTCTCTTTTGCAAAATAAAGATGGATTCAATGTCAGCAGCCCGACCCCACAATAAAATACCGTACGACATAATGCTGTGGAAGTAGCTAAAATAGACCAAACGCGCGGTTTCTACATCTGTTAACTGTCTTATCTTCCTAACAGCATAAGCGGCCGAGCTTAACCGCCCCGCAAGAGATGTTATATGTGGTCCCCATTGTAGTTTCTCGCCTAGAGTGATTCCTAGGAAAACCGTTAATTATTAATACATTCCAGTTTTTCTCCATTCAATATGATATCACATTCGCTACTTCTAACATTAGGTAGTTTAAATCTAATGCATTTGGTTTTTTTTTAATTTAGAACCAAATTATTTACCGTAAACCAATCTTGGACCTGATGAATAGAATTATTCACGTCATCAAGGTTTTGAGACCGTCGGTCTATTTTAAAGATCAATGACGTGTCATCTAATATGGGCGGTTGCAGATTACGCAGAGTAACATGATGGTGGACTACATGTGGAGGTAATCCTTGTGGGTCCAGACTATTTCAGAACTCCACCGGGTAGTGAACAGCTTCTTCAACCTCCAGTACCTCATCCACAGATTTATATGATACTGCTTCAGTTAAAAGTTTCTCCAATAAATAGTTGTTGATGTTGTTGGCAGAATCGTTTCTTGGAGTAAGAATGGCTCTTTCTCTTAAAAAAGTTACATTAGCTTGATTAATGTTGCAATATATTCTATTGGTGAGACTGTCTAGATCCTCCACAACATCACAAAGGGTGCTCGGAATGGTTATTCGCCCATCTTCTTCAAAAATATTGCCATCACCAACATCTAGTAATAATTCTGAAAACCCTTCTGCCCACGGCTCTCGGTATAGGTGCACGCGCATATTTACTCTCAAGGACAGAACTTTAACGTGATGCCACAATATCGAAGATTTGATACAGGCCTTAATTTCTTCAGCACGTGTGCCTCGTGGTATAACAGGCAAGGTATGTCTAAAGTCACCAGCCAAAAGGACCGTCAACCCATCCATTAGGCGGCAGGGGCGAGCCATCCATAGAGGCAATTAGGCCTAGCCTACCCTAGCCCAAATGCATTTATCTAACTATGTTATAAAAAAATACAAAATATAAAAAAAAAGTTAAAAGTCAGTACGTATTAGACTGTATAGGCTCCAAGACGAATTGCCTCATTTTGCAACTTTTTCATTGATTTAAGCACACTGATGAATATTTTGTGTGTATGAACGGCACACATGTCTAGATTATGGGGGTAACTCCTTTGAGTGGAGCTGGGCTGTGATTGGCTCATGGCTGCAGACGGATAACCCGCCAAAATTTGGTTGCCCGCATTTGTAAAGCAACTCTATAAAAAAATATCGCTATTTTGGGTGCATTCCGAATTAAGACCATAATCGCTGTAATCGATTTTAGCGCGCTTAAACTCTATACTGGTACGCGAATCAGACTAATTGTGTTAGGTGGTCAAACTGTGGGCACGCCACAATTGTGGCGATAAGTCGACCCTCTTTGAGGAGTGGTTAGAGAGGCGCCACGGCGTCCTCACCTTCCGCCTGACGCAGGTCCTCACCGGACACGGTTGTTTCGGGAGGTTCCTGTTCAGGATAAAGCGGGAGGAAACGCCCGGGTGTCACCACTGTGTGGATCGCCCGGAGGACACGGTGGAGCATACGGTGGAGGTCTGCCCAGCTTGGGCGGAGCACCACCGTGTCCTCACGGAGGCGATCGGCGGCGGCGATCTCTCGCGTCCGGGCCTGGTTCAGGCCATGGTTCGGAGCGAGAGTGCATGGGAGGCCGTCACCTCCTTCTGCGAAGCAGTTATGCTAGCGAAGGAGGAGGCGGAACGCGTGAGGGTGAGACAAGGTTCGCGCCCTCGCGCCCTTAGTCGCCGCAGGAGACGCCCCGGGCGTCGGGAGTCACAAGCCGATTTCCGGCCACCGTAGGCGCGGGCCTGCGGACGGTGAGCGATGGGTAGCTCGCCGTCCGATAAGGACCAGGCCCGGGTCGACGGCGCGTTGTGTTCCACGCGCGCCTCAAAGAGATGTCAGCACCAATTGACGGGGTCCGATAGGACCAATGCCTGCCGGGGTTGCGAGTTTGTCCGAAAGGGATATCGTGGCCCTGGCACACAGGCAACGGAAGGAACACGGGTGGGTTTTAGTCAGTAAAAGTCTGACACGCCCTCCCGCTCCGCCCAGAGCGGGAGAAGTTATTTGATAATTTCCCACCCAAAAAAAAAAAAAAAGGTGGTCAAACTGCCTCTCAAAGTCATACAGGTTGGAGTGCGGAGTGAGACAGCATAGTCGAGCTCAGCGACATGCGTGTCGGTTGCCGGGGTGTTTGTGTGAACAACATCAGCTACGCGGACGATATGGTGTTGCTGGGCCCGACTGCGAGGTCAATCAGGGAGATGCTGAAGGTTTGCGAAAAGTACGCCGCATCACATGGTCTTATTTACAATATAAGGAAAACCGAGTTCATGGTCTTCAGGGCCGCCGGCAAGTGCCCAGACACCATCCCTTCAATTTCGCTGAACGGCGGCGCCACTATAAAGCAGGTGAAGAAGTTTAAATATCTGGGCCATATACTTGTCGATGACCTTAAAGACGATGAAGACGTGGAGAGGGAGCGCAGGGCGTTGGCGGTCCGTGGCAACATGTTGGCGCGCAGATTTTCTCAATGTACCGATCAGGTCAAAATAACCTTGTTTAATGCGTATTGTCAAGGCCTGTACACGGGAAGTCTGTGGTTCAACTGCTCACGGGGGACGCTAAGCGCCTTGCGCGTCCAATATAATAATGTTTTCAGGATGATGTTGAAACTCCCTCGTTTCTGTAGTGCCTCAGGGATGTTTGCCCAATCAAATACAGATGGTTTCCATGCTGTCATTAGGAAAAAGGTGGCATCGCTTGTGAGGAGAACTCGAGGGAGTAGCAACAGCATCCTGAAAGTAGTGGCTGAGGACCCGAGAGCTCCTGTGCTGAGACATCTCATGCGGAACCACTGTCCGTATGACATGCCTCGTAAGTACATGACTCACTAATTGTTAAAATTAAATATGTTACTTTTTAATTTTATTATTACTAATCTTAGTTTATAAGTTTTAGTATCTAAGGTGTGTACTAACAAAAATAGTTCCTATGTTGTTCCAAATAAAATAAATAAATTAAAAAATTAAACGCGTTCCCTTTTACCGTTTAACGCGCTAAAATCGATTACAGCGATTATGGTCTTAATTCGGAATGCAGCCTTTATCTGCTAGTATTTTCGACAAATTGGTAATTATATTTTTCGTTTCGTTTTTCGTAAATACGCCATATTGTTTCATAGTAACAAGCAATTAATAACGCGTGCTTGCATGTTTAAACCTATTAACTTATAAATAATTTGTTTTGAAACAGAAAAGTACAGTAAATGTTACTTGTGTATTGTTTTTATCACTTAAAAATGGTATTCTGTTGTGAAGTGTGCGCTGATAATGTGTGTTTGTTATAAGTTAAATGCAATAAGTTTTCTCAATTATCGTATAATGATAAGATTCAAGTTGTGTCTAAAGGTAGATATGTACCCGAATTACGAGAAGTAATCGAAAAATATGGTTATTCATCTCGTACTCGTCATTTCAATATTTGTATTCCGTACATTTTGGTTATTACTTCCATTATGTGGAGTGAGGGTGAGTTCTTGTATTCATAACTGTTATAGGCTTATTTTCAAATATTATAAATCAATAACTGTGACTACTTTGAGGGTTATCATAATTATGATGTAGGGCGACATTTTTTTTTTTTTTTTGTTATCCCGTGGCCTACCCTCCGTGGAGACCCACTGCACGCCACTGTTAGACGGTTTTGAGCTCTAACGTCCTGCAGAGTACTGTCAACAGCCTCTACACCGCATTTGTGAGCCATAGTGCACTCATCCCATACAATTAATTTTGCTTCTTTAAGCACCCGAGCCATGTTACTTTGTTTGGGAAAGTTACAAAGTGTAGACTCCCAAGAGTTTAGGCTTAGAGGCAATTTGAAAGCAGTCTTGCCTCCGTCGAGTAAGGTAGCGGCAATACCCGAAGAAGCCACGGCAACTGCAATATTCTTGACGCGTGTTACCGTGGCCAGCAGCAAAAACTTTCTTATTAAATCAATAAGAAAGTTTTTCCCGTTCCACCAGGCGCGTCGAGGAAGAAAGCTTTCCACAATTAAAATCAATGCTGTGAATCATCTCATCTCATCGTAAGCGTCTCTTTGTTCTTGATTTAATTTCGGAACTTTCACAGCTACTGATTCAGTTAGTTGAACGGCATCGCAAGCAATCTCATTGAGGTATTGCCGATTAAGCAAATTAGTAGTAATAACAAAATATGGCAGAACAGAAATTTCGGTAAAAATAGCTTGAACGTGTATCGCTTAGGTAACCTCGGGTTTTACAGTATTCTGTGATTGATACATGAGTTCGTTTTTAGGGTTCCGTACCCAAAGGGTAAAACGGGAACCCTATTACTAAGGCTCCGCCGTCTGTCTGCCCGTCTGTATGTCCGTCTGTCACCAGGCTGTATCTCATGAACCGTGATAGTTAGACAGTTGAAATTTTCACATATGATGTATTTCTGTTGCCGCTATAACAACAAATACTAAAAAACAGAATAAAATAAATATTTAAGGGGACTCCCATACAACAAACGTGATTTTTTTGCTCGATATTGATAACGGTAACAGGTAGACGCTTGAAATGTTCACAGAATATTTAGTTAAATATTCACTTTAAAAATAAATAATTCAATTATAATAAAACAAATATTTAAGGGGGGCTCCCATACAACAAACGTGATTTTTATGCCATTTTTATAGATAATGGTACGGAACCCTTTGTGCGCGAGTCCGACTCGCACTTGGCCGGTTTTTTGAAACTATCGGCTTACAAGCCGCGATTAAGGTTAAACATTGTGAAGTTTTCCCCTTGGCATTCTCGACTTTATTGCTATAACTGCAACGTTCAAATTACCTGAATACCAATTAGAACGTCATTTCATTATCTTTTAGCAGACGCCTGCATACTGAAAAATGCTGGCCACCTAGAAATTGGCATAAAAACTAAAGATAAACCTCAAGGAACTTCCAAATTCTTATTTCAATGTAAAATATGCATTAACGCGTTGTCGTAAAATTCAATTTGGATCTTTATCGATTTCCGTGACTACCGCAGGACCACGAACGCCAATCACTACCATATTTGGAAAATAATTAGTGCTCAATTGGTGGTAATTAGTGCTCGAACAGAATTGGTGCTTTAGTAGTTTTCGAGAAAATCGACTTTGAAGGTGGTCACGGTAGTCACGCTCCCTTCAGCAGGACCACCATGAGCGCCGAAAAAGGGGGCATGCTACAGCTATTCTAAGTATACAAATAATTAGTACTTACCCTTAAGGTGCAGCGCAGACGACAGACTTTTTGTGCGAAGGAGTCTGCGGCACACACCAATGTGATTACATTTTATTAGCTCACAAGCTTCATTAATCACTCTTTAGGTGCAGCGCAGACAACAGACTTTTTGTGCGAAGGATCGAGTGATTAATGAAAGCTTGTGAGCTAATAAAATGTAATCACATTGGTGTGTGCCGCACTCCTTCGCACAAAAAGTCTGTCGTCTGCGCTGCGCCTAAATGTGATTAATTTCGTAACAAAAACAGAACTGAAACATTTGTATTTACCGAGAAATCAACGATGATAACTTTCGCGCGCTCGTTCAGCAGGACCACGACTTTGAATGTTGATTCTAAGTTTGAGGAGATAGTCACTTTCCTCAAACCTACATAGAAAATTAGTGCTCTGCGAGATAAAATTGTTGCCCAAAATTCAAAATTACTACTCCAGTAGTTTACGAGATATACCATACCATTGGTGGGGTGGCGGTAGTCACGGTGTTAAATTTTCATTTCAAGTAAGTAAGTAAGTAAGTAAGTATTTATTTGCATAAAACATGGTATACATGGTGTTACAAAAATTTACAATAAAGATCTTACATGTTTTGCCAGAATTGTACTTAGCATGCATATGTTCACTTAATACTAACATGAGAATTTGTTATCCATAAATTCTTTAAGACTATAGAAATTTTCCAAGTTTAACCAGTCAAACAATTTTCCCTTAAATAATCTGGAGTTTAAGTTTTTTATGCTACTCGGTATGTTATTATATATACTAACACAATTATATAAGCAGCTTTTATTATATTTAGCAAGCTTGGGAAGATCATGCAGAACAAGTCTCTGTGGATCACGCCGGCTCCTTGGATTAATATCATTGGCTGATATAAACAGGTCTTTATGTTTATTAACGAACATACATATTTCAAATATATAAAGCGACGGCAGCGGTAACAAACCTAGTTTCTTAAATATGGGTTTACAAGATTCCTCCGAGTGCATCCCGCAAATTGCCCTAATGCACTTTTTTTGAGCAACAAATGCTCGGTTTATATCGGTACTATTTCCCCATATTATAAGCCCGTAACGTAGTACCGATTCTACATATGCATGATAGGTCATGAGAGCTGTTTTTAAGTTTGTAATATTTTTGATTTGTTTAAGAGCATATACAAATTTATTTATTCTCTTTGCAGAGTTATCCACATGCTCTTTCCAATTCAAATTTCCATCAATAATTACGCCTAGAAACTTCGTTTGTGCTACTTCTTTAATTTTTGATACGTTTAGTTTAATATTATATTTAGGATTATTACATTTATTGAAATTAATATAAACAGATTTATTAAGATTTATTTTTAAATTATTTATGTCAAGCCATTGTAAGATTTTCCTATTAAAAACTCTGTGATTTCTTCCCAAATTTATACAACTATTATTAGATGGTTTGGTCCTGTTGAGAGGATGAGTGGAACGCGACTAACAAAAGGTATTTATAAAGCAGAGGTGAGTGGAAATGCCGGGAGGGGACGCCCTAGGAGGACATTTAGTGGCCAAATTGGTGATGTTCTTTAGAAAGGTCAGGTGCGTAGTACTCGCAACTCGTACCAGATGTATGAACGTAGGCGAAGCAAAAGGAGTATGTAAGGAGCGTAGCAGGTGGCGTTCTATAGTTTCTGCCTACCCCCATGGGAAGAAGGCGTGAGTTTATGTATGTGTATTTAGTATGGAAAAGTAATGAAAGCTAATTTCTCTTAAAATACAACACATAGGAATCTGAATTTTTGGTCACTATAACTTCTTTAGGAGCACTAATTTTTGTATAAATTTGGGAAGAAATCACAGAGTTTTTAATAGGAAAATCTTGAAATGAAAATTTAATACCGTGACTACCGCCACCCCACCAATGGTATGGTATATCTCGTAGACTACTGGAGTAGTAATTTTAAATTTTGGGTATCAATTTTATCTCGCAGAGCACTAATTTTCTATGTAGGTTTGAGGAAAGCGACTAGCTTCTCAAACTTAGAATCAACATTCAAAGTCGTGGTCCTGCTGAATGAGCGCGCGAAAGTAATCATCGTCGATTTCTCGGTACATACAAATGTTTCAGTTCTATTTTTGTTACGAAATTAATCACATTTAAAGGTACTAATTATTTGTATACTTAGAATAGCTGTAGCATGCCCCCTTTTTCGGCGCTCATGGTGGTCCTGCTGAAGGGAGCGTGACTACCGTGACCACCTTCAAAGTCGATTTTCTCGAAAACTACTAAAGCACCTTTTATGGGGTACTGTGTTAAATGTTACAACAAAATACCTTGTGATATATTGCAATTAAATGAAAGAAAATTTAAAACTCATATAAAAAGTACACTTTGTAAACAAGCTTATTACAAATTAGAGGATTATATCCCGGATAAGAACGCTTGGAAACATGCTGGTCCAGCTTATAGGACAATCTAGAGTCTAGACAAAATCTAACTGATTGCTATTTTAATTGTATATTTTATTATTTTTATGACATTTATTTTACACTGTTTGATTACCTTAACTCACACACTGATTATTTTAGGAAAACTTTTTTTTTTTTTTTACAATGTTTGTAAATATGTGAGCACCGTGTATCTATCACATAATTAATTTATCTCATTGCTTCATTATTAATTCTTTTTACCTATTGTGGTATAGTAATTTTATTCTAGGTGCATCGTCTTCACATATCATTATATGTGAAGTATTAATAGTTGAAGTATTATTATATTGTTAAGTAGATTATGTGTGACTGTATAATTGATGTACCAATGCCAAATATTGTAAAACATTTTAAAAGAGTAACGGTGGAGTTTCTTGCCCATTCTTCTCCATACGAAGCTACCTTTTGGAAGGGGCGACTAGAATCAATTCTATTTTATTTGTAAATTTTGACGTTCAAAAGTGCCATCTATGTGCAAATTTGAAATAAATAATTTGACTTTGCACCAATTTTGTTGTTCGAGCACTAATTAGCACCAATTGAGCACTAATTATTTTCCAAATATGGTAGTGATTGGCGTTCGTGGTCCTGCGGTAGTCACAGACATTCTTTATCGGCTTCTGAATTCTAATTTCATTGTAAAGAATGCAATAACGCGTTGCCGTAAGATTCAATTTGGATCTTAACTGGATTTGGAACTTTTTTCATATAAACATTAAACACCCTTATTTACACCCTTAAGGGCCAAACTTCGTAAAACCCTTTCTTAATGAGCACCTAATAGCCGAAAGGAACAATCGTGCCAACATTCATGTCTCTAACTTTAAAAACATAGGACTTTAATACAAACTTTGACACCCCTTTTCAACCCCTTGGGGTGCGAATTTAAAAAAATCCTTTCTTAGTGCGCGCCTGCACCCCATAGAGAGTGCTTGTGCCAAATTCTAGACCTCACGGCCCAGTACTTTCCGAGATGTCGTGATGAGTGGTCAGTGAGTGGACTTCTATTTTATATATATAAATAATCGCGTCTATGAATAACAATGGAGTGAGAATAGTACACGACTCGTGTTATGAAATGTATTTATACGCGGCTAATATTAGACGCCGCCGCGACATCAAACCGCCCGCCGCCGTTTACACATTTACGGCGAGGTACCCCGAGCGCCGCAGTGGATCGAAACTGCTATAGAGGATATTCGTTTTTTTTTTAAATACCTATCGAAAGATCTCGTCATTCCGATGAATAATTGTCATTACAAGTTTTTCTCTAAACTGATAGTTTGCCCAGAAAAAAATATTTTAGTTTTTTTTTTTATGGAATGAAAAAGACACTGCTAAAATTTGGCCATGTCTTGAAAGACCAGGCTTTCAATCTACTATATTCTTATTTTTTGATTTGTTGGCTATAATGCTACGCTATCAGCACGCGACCATAGTTGCCCGTTCAAGAGTTATGAGGTTCGGAAAAATGAAAAAAAAAGTAAGTCAAAAGTACTTTTTCATTAATAATATCATAGATAGAACATTAAAACATTTATAATTAAGGAATAATATTAATTTCAAAACAATACAAAACCGGATTTTTTGGATCCCATAAGAATAACCCCTACTAGTGCCACATGTCTAGATAATATTTATACAGATATTATACCAAGCCACAAAGAAATTATGAATTTACTAGATTCTGATCATTGTGGGCAAAGGATTACTATCCAAAACCGAAACAACAAAGTGGCTAAAAAGGATATCACTGTTAACCCCAAAACATCACGTCGCTTGGAAGTTTTTAAAGGTAAACTCATTGATAAATTACCAGTTCCATCTATTAACGCTGATCTTAATCATCTTTAACATGATTTTTTTTAATATTTACGGTCAACAATTTATATCCACGTTTATTCCCAAGACTATCTCGGTTAATAGTAACGCATCTTTCAGTGATTGGGCTACCATTGGTATTTATAAAAGTAGAACACGGCTTTGAGCTGTACAATGAAAGGTATTATGTAAACACTGATGAATTTAATTGTATGTTAGAAATTATTCAAAACTATTTAAAAAAGTTTGTTGTATGGCCAAGTCGCGTTATTTGAGTTCGAAGATTAAAAACAGTAGTAATGTAATTAAAACGACTTGGAATATTATTAACAGTGAAACGGGAAGGTCTAGTAACCGAAATACTGACTATAGCCTGTCAATTAATGACAACATAATAAAATCAGACTCACAAGTCACCGTGGCCTTTTAAAATGTATTTTCAGATATACCCGTTTCAACTACTAAATCCCTAAACTCATCACCTTCTGTTGCCGAGTCTTTGCTTAAGGAAAATGTAAATGTTTGCGATTCGGAATTTCATTTTGAACATATTACCTGTAGAGATATAATTAAAACTCTAACACTTTAAATGTAAAAAAGACTGCAGATCTGTGGGGTAATTCCGAATGTAGAAGTTGCTAAGTCTATTATAGACATTGTAGCACCTACTTTAGCTCTTATCTTTGATAATTGTATTGACTGTGGGGAGTTTCCTGACCTCATGAAGAATAGTAAAATAATACCGTTGTTTAAATCAGGTAGTACATCAGACCCCACAAATTGTAGACCTATTTCAGTACTACTTACCTTTAGTAAAAATTTTGAGAAATTAATTTTAGACCAAATGCAAAGATTTTTTAATAAACATTAATTACTACATAGCAAACAGTTCGATTTTACAAGGGGTCGTTCGACTACTGTCTACTGTGTTGAACTGTTAGGACATATTTATAATGCATGGGAAGATAAATGCGATGCCTTGGGCATTTTTTGTGATTTGTCCAAGGCTTTTGATTGCGTTTTTCATGAAACGTTAATCAGGAAACTCCGCCAATACGTGATCCGGAACATCGCTCTGGATCTTCTTACTTCATACTTGAGTAATAGGATTCAGAGCGTTGACGTCAATGGAAAAATATCTCCCGGATCTATAGTAACAATGGGAGTCCCACAGGGCTCAATTCTTGGTCCTTTCTTGTTTCTTATTTATATTAATAACTTGCCTTACCTCATAAAGGATAATCATGATATAGTGTTGTTTGCAAAAGACACTTCAATTTTGTTTAAACTTAAACGTCAGCAGCTGGTTACTGACGATATAAATAGCGCGATCTCGAAAGTAGTTCACTGGTTGAATGTTAATAATTTACTTCTAAATGAAAAAAAAAACCAAATGCATTAACTTTACGCTACCTCACGGTAGGCAGGTGAAAACTGATGTGTTGATAAAGGGCGAAGAATTGAATCCTGAAGATAGCACAGTATTCTTGGGCTTAACTTTGGGTGCTAAGCTTCAGTGGGGCCCACATATAGATAAACTGTCAAAAAAGCTAAGCTCCGCAGCATATGCTGTTAGAAAAATTCGTAATTTAACTGACATAGAGACAGCCCGTTTAGTGTACTTTGCCTATTTTCATAGTGTAATGTCGTACGGTATTCTGTTGTGGGGAAATGCCGCCGACATTCAGACTATCTTTGTTTTGCAGAAAAGAGCTGTACGATCAGTTTATAAATTAAGTCCAAGACACTCTCTCAGACAGAAATTTAGGGAGATTAATGTAATGACTGTGCCTTCTCAGTATATTTTTGAAAATCTTTTATATGCCCATAAAAATATATAATTGTTTAAAAAATACAGTGATATCCATAATATAAATACTAGAAACAAACATAAATTTGTTGTACCTACAACAAGGCTCAAGAAAATAGGTGGCTCGTTCCGATGTCAATGTATACGCTTTTATAATAAACTTCCAAGCCACGTTCAAGATCTAAGACTAAATAAATTCAAATCATTCATTAAACCGAAGCTGTGCCAGAAAGCCTTTTATACCGTTAAAGATTATATTGAGAACAAAAAGGCTTGGGGATTGAGCTGCTCCAATTTTTACTTATTGAAGTGATTTATTTTTATTGTTTGATGTTTTTTTGCTAACTTTTATTATTTTATATACAGTGATTTTTAATGATTGTTTCAAACGTAACGTACATGAATATTTACTTGTAAAGTATCATATTATTTTAATTATTGTTGAATGTGAAGACTATGTGGGTTTTTGCTTTTTTTTTCGCTTTGTCTTTTATTCTCAGTTAGTGTTAATCATTGTCTGGCAGTTTGAGTCGTTATTTATGCGGCCTACCCAAATGTCCTTTCTTTGGTATTGATCGTCGCATCGTTGAGCTCCTTAAGTTCTGAGTAGAGCTGCACGATTACTGACAAATGCGTGCACTGACTGGTCAGGTCCACTCAATCTGTGTGGTTCTTTCCTTAAAAGACCTATTCAGACACCAATCCACATGGCCTTCGCATGATCTGACCAAGATTATGTCTGGACTTTAAAAGAGACTGAGACCTCCGAATTTGTTTCGGCCTTTCTTCTCAGAGTAGTCAGATAGGAAACGCCGACCTCATCTAGTTTTAAAATTATGATTGACGTGCAAAAGTGTTTCTACAAAGCTACTTACAGAAATAAAAATCATTTATCATGAAAAATGGGATAAAAATCTAAAAAAGTACAAACAAATGAAATGAAAGCAAATGATAAATTTATTATTATTGATAATTAATTTAATATTGTAAAAAATTACTATATATTAGTAATTATATACAGTGAAAAATTTGCTAATCATCAATTTGTTAACTTAAAGAAAGAAAGAAAATACACGGAATTTGCGGTAAACAAGACGCAAAAAAGAACATAAACACAAAAATAAGAAAAGGTTGAGGGAAACATGCGTCACATCCACGCAAAACGGCTATCACTCAGCATTATGCTGCGACCCTATACATGACAGAGCCCCAGCGCTGGTTTTTAGCGACAACCGGCGCCGACGTATTGACGAACGACGTTTAACTTCTTGTTCTTTTAATTACGAATTATCTCCTCTACGAATTATATTACCTATTTGCTAATAACTACATTCATAATGAAATTTAAATTTAATGACTCCACTTCCCTATTAATATACCTTAATGATAGGGATAGGAAGGAGTTATTCCGACCCATATAAATAAGGGTTTAATTTAAATAAAATCATTCAGAGATTTGAATACGAAGACAAATTGCTGTGTGCCTAAATATTTTTGTGACTAATATGGAAGGTCTAGTGAATAGTTTGGATTTGTTCATGGTGTTAACAGAACAGTTTGGATCCTTGGCGGAAAGTAAAAACTTTTTGAATACCTCAAGCAGACGCTGAATGTTAACTGGACTGAAGAAAAAAGTGAAAACCTCCTGAAGTTCTGTGAGAATTTTTGTACAAATGTTTGTGGAAGATGGGAACGATCAAATAGGACATTTAGCAATTTTTTGAAGAGAAATGGAGTGGCTGGAATCTGCCATAGCCTGGCATGAAGCCCTTATGTCTACAACAGAAAATGTCAATCCTGATGATGATGATGTCAGCGAAGGTGTAGAAACTTTGGCACCATCTTCATCAATAGCTTCAACGTCATCTTCACAATGTACGCCGAGAAAACCCTTTGAAGAGCTATCTAACAAGCAAAAAGAAGACGCGTAGAGCGCTTGTCCAAATCAGTGTCTCCAAAAGAGATACAGAGCGCCACTATTAAAAATCTCAAAAGTAGTGGGGATTGCGAAGTAAGTTAAATACTGGAACATTTGCTAAACCATCCTGAAGATATTGATAAGGTAAAACTTGCATAAGTCCGAAAAAAGAAGAGAGTTTATATACACCTGAAAAAGCGCTAGCTCTCTCGATATCGCTTAATTTATCCAAGTGGCAATACATAAATCTACGAGATTCTGCAATTGAACAAGATGCAGCATCTATGTATCCCTCCTACTACAAAATAATGCAAGCGAAATTAAACTGTTATCCTGCAAGAGGACATCACCATAACCGAACATGGAGTATCTATTAAACTGCAGGCCCTACTTTATTTGACTACATTCAGATTACTTGATGCAATGGACTTCAATCTATCTTCTAAAGTTGATTTAAAGCTGATAAGTAAGTGGGGTTTTGATGGACTATCTAGTCAAAGCAATTAATTACAAGCAGATAGCTAGCAGTTCACAATTTGACGATTTGACGATCCCAGTCTTTTTATGGTCAGCTTAAAGCTATAAAGCTGATGCGTGACGAAGAAATACTGTGGGAAAATGATCGACCGTCTTCTACGTTTTACTGCCGCCCGTTTCAGTTCAAGTTCATGAAAGAGCGTGAAAGTTCAGTAAAACGGGAAAAAAGAAGCCATAGAACTGCAGATATATGATCTTAATCCATATAAACTGCAGGAAGTGACCGTCGCACATCAACTGTTAATGACAATGATCGATGGAAAGATTACTTCGTACATATCGGAAACTTCGACAGCTGTGTGTGACATTTGTAAGGCGAAGCCATCAGAGATGAATAAGCTGGAAGACATTGACCGCAGAACGGAAAATGTAGATATGTACCAATACGGATTGTCTTCATTACATGCGTGGATCCGGTGCATGGAATGCTTGCTTCATATAGGTATATAATTTTTAATGCCCATAAATATTTTTTGTAGAAGTTACGTTTTTGAAAACTAATGCATTGCTTCTTTTATTTCAGCTTACCGAATGAACCTCAAAAAAAGGAGCTCAAGAGGCGAGGACAAAAAAAAGTTGGCGCAACGAAAAAAACAAATCCAGCCAGGCTTTTAAAGATGAAAACGGCTTGCTGGTCGATTTTGTGAAACAAGGGGCAGGCACCACAAATGACGGCAACACTGCCAGAAGATTTTTTAGTGATGCAAAAACATCGGCTCGCATAAGATAAGAGCGTCGGATAAGAGCTTCCTTTATTAGGAGGTGCAGACTTTGCATCCTCGTAGGGGGACGTCAGTTTGAACATTTACTGTAAAAACAAAATAAACGATTTATTTGTATTTTTTTTTTAATTTAACCTCCTAATTTTTTTCATACGCTGAGATACCTAAACATTTTTAAGAAAATAGTTGAATTGTGCACACTTTTTCAAATTTTATTTTATTTCGTAATTTGGCACCTCTGTCAGATTCATAGCAATATCTTTGTAACCGCAAGGACTAGACGTAAGTTTTATACCAATTTGCAAACCTTAGTAATTTTACAAGTTTTTAAAATAATGGTACACTTTGGTGTCATACATTTTTTTTACATGAGAATTTTTCCAATTCTGGTCTTTTCATCGTAAAAACAAAACTTTTCATTTCAAGATTTTTTTTCTAAGGCAAATAAAATGTTATTTAAAAAAATGGTATCTTATAACATTAGTAAACTATTCAGAAATGTTTGACAAAAATCACACCTAAATATGATACCATTTGCATCAACAGCATTAAAAACACTGAATGCTGGTACAGAAAATAGTAAAAATCGAAAAAAAAAACTTGGTTACCTTATCGGTTTTTTTTTTACTGTTCAAATTAGTTGTTGGAAATGAGGTCAGCTACCTACCCGTTACGTTTGATCCATTATTTACGGGACACCCTGTATATGTCTCGCTGAGGGTGGCGCATGTGTTGGATTATTCGGTTCCCTACAAAATGGTTGACCTGGGTGGTGCAGATCCATGATCGGGCGCAGTCAGTTGAGACTGGCAATCTCTTAACTGCCAGGGCTTATTTGTAGTCTTTTGATCTTATATTTTGAATTGTTTTTAATAAAAAAAAAATATATTGTTCTCACACATGTATATAAGCGACTAAAATAATATACCCTGGATTTTTTAATATCTTGCTTTAAAAGATTGTCCTTGGAGTGTCTTGCCTGTTCTTCTCCATAGAGATCTACGTTTTGTAATGGACAAATAGCTTCAAACTTTCTGCCCAACTAACCGACTCTTTGACGATTCAAAAGTGCCTGTAATTGGTTTCATTGAAATAAATGGTTTGAGTTTAACGCGTTCCGACAGACAGACAGACGCGGCGGGGGACTTAGTTTTGTAATATGTAAGGATAAAAGCCTTCCGGAATAAATTCTAGAAATTATGGTGAGAACCACATCAAAATCCGTTGCCTATTTTAAAAGAACAACGCGGTCACTCAGGCAGACACAAATAGCGACTTTGTTTTATAATATTTAGAGATAGAGATTAGAGAATATAGCTATAAAGATAATGTTTAGAGATTACAGATTTAACATGAGGCCTTTGGGATAATCCTCTTTTAGTTTATTTTTCTTTTTTTATTCTTTGTGTTTAATATATTCTCTTCATTAATTAAGTACTGATTGGTGAATAATGATTCACGTGTAAATAAAACTCTGTTAAAGATCATAGTTTGAACTATTTATGGTCACCCTATACACTAAGGCTCTTATTAATAAACGTCTATCAAACTTATTTTAGTTAAAATGCTGCTAAACTTCGTTTGTCCTTATTTGTCACTTTGACCTTTGTGTTTGTTAGAAAGTGACAAAACCTATTTTAACTCAAAATAGGCATGCTAAGTTTTATGTTCATGATCTTTCTCCAGAATTAGCGTACCTACTGACAGGTAATATGAGTTCATATAATTGTTTATTTTTATTTGATTGTCTAAGTCAATTTATTTTTATTTATTAGTGACATAATGTACTCGTGAAAATGTTTTTTTTATGAGTTGTATTGCAATAAGTGGTTAGCTAGCGCCCTAGACAATTGATTATATTATTCTTGCCTGAGCAACCGGCAGCAAGTTCGTCATCGGGGGTCAGGTTGCCTCCTTCCCTCAAATATGGCGAGGGGGGTGATGGCTGATCTTTGCGTTATGCTCGTGAACGAGTGCTGCTTGTGGTGACTGGTCGTCTTGCTGACCATGGTTATATTATTGTTATTAATGATTAACTGTTTTTTATTTTACTACGATGGTGCTAGTTTATCATTTTTGACTTCGAGTTACAGCTATAGCTTTATGTAAGCGGGCACGCCCATTATGCCTGGAGGCTTTTATTTAGAGGTACGTTCTGTTTACGTTATTTCTGCTTGAGTATAGTTTTCGACGATTTTTATGTTTTTTTTTTGGTATAGTGGCGTGTGCTAGCTAACATAAGGCAAATAATTTAATTTAATGTTGTGTTGCGTAATGCAAATTCTTTTACATTTTATTGTATAGATTCAAGTTTTATATCTGAACAGACAGCTGTGCTGCTGGGGAGTTTGTTGCGCCAGTTCTTCTTCCCAGCTAAAGCACTAGGAAGTGGTGAAGGGTAGGCGTTTTTGGGGGACTGTCTTATGTAATTTTTGACGTTCGAAAAGTGCTGATTCTCAGCCTAGTTTGAATAAATGACTTTTGATTTTGATTTTATGAACAAGGGGATAAATCGTAAAGTAATGTTGAAATTATTAATATCTTTTGAAATACTGAATTTGTTGGATGTTTGATGACACCAATATTTAGTAGAAATTTAATGGTTTTAACATTTAATTTTCTCAAAAAGATTTCAACTAAATAAATAAATTATTTTATTATTTAATCTATTCTACTAAATATTCATGGTATTGGTATCCGATTTGATCAACTGCTTTAGTAGCTACGTACATATATTTCCTATAGACCGTCAGGATTGAGGAGCCACCAGGGACGACGGCTTCATACAACCCCATTCCTACCGGCTTCCCTTTGGAACAACGACTCTAGTTGAGTTTACTATTACCAAATAATATGATACTCTATCCTAAATCGCGAACGCAGTTTACATTTTTTGTCTTAAAGGATTTCGACGCTAGCGACAATAAGCCGCACGTGGTGTGTCCGAATACAGTATTAGTAGTTCTGACCACGCTACTTCGGGCACACTTCGGTAGCAATCGGGGGTTCCCAAACACCGCTAGTTACGGTGCGAGGTAAGCCGTTCTCGAGCGAGTTATTACCGGGAGCGAAAGAGAAAATGCGTAGGCGAGAACGAGATAGATTGAGATGTTGTTGAATTTCGTAGATTTGCAAATATTTTATTGAGTCGAATTGTTGACAGATAACTTAACTTTTATTTTGTTTTCTTTTGCATTTGATTAGTTAGTTACATTCTCAACATAATTTTAAAATAGAAAAAAGAGAGTTGGTTTGATTTTAGAATTTGGCTGTAATCAGCCGAAATTTGTTTTGGGGTGTGTTGTGCCGTTCAGTGATAATATTTTGATTTACGTGAGTTTGTGTTTAAAACGTTGTCATTTTGATATGAATAGAGAGCCAGATAGAATTAGTAATATTCCATTTCGTAGATTTGTTGTGTTGATTTTTTGACACATAAATTCACGTGTGTTTTGTTTTCACCCGTTCCTCGGATTTTATTCGTTCTAACATAATTTAATTGACTGTTTTCCAGAAATAAAACTATAATCGATAATACCTCGTCATCATTCCCCTGCCCTTATCCCAATTTATTTGGGGTCGGCGCAACGTGTCCCTTTCTTCCATACTTTTTTATTAGTCGTCATCTCGGTAGTCACCCCCTTTCTAGCCATATCATCTTTCACACAGTTCATCCATCATAATCGATAATACCTATTATAGATTTTTTCTGTAAAAAATTGATAATTTTGTTTGTGTAGTAATAGCGTTTCTTTGGTTCTACTTCTTGGCCATAGATGGCGTTAAACTAAGAAATTTATTATCTCATTTTCGAGGTAATAAATTTAGATGATAACTTGTGTTTATGAGCACTTAAAAAAAATTTATTCGGCTTCGCTACTGGGAGCCACATAAAATGTGTTGTATTACCGAAATTATAAAGTTTAATTTTTTTATTTTTAGACTACAAATTAGAACACATTTATACACATACACATTATTATACTAAAAATATGTTTTAATTAGTAGATAACTTTCGGAGAAACAGTGCGGTGAAATTTATGGATTTTTATGAAAAGTCGAAGCTTTGTAGCTATCTCAAATTTAGTCGTACAAAACCCATTTTTAACCGACTTCCAAAAAGGAGGAGGTTATATGTTCGGCTGTATGTTTGTTTTTTTTTTTTCAAGTATGTTCACCGATTACTCCGTCAATTGTGGACGGATTTTGAAAATTCTTTTTTTGTTTGGAAGGGTATGCTCCCGAGGTGGTCCCATTGCCACCAAATCAGAATCTGATGAGGGGTTCCCATGGAAATCGAGGGAAATCCTCAAATTTTATAGGCATACCTATAGCGATTTAAGTATTTTTGTATAGTAACTCTGCGCTAATTTGCACTCGAAAAGCACTATTTGGTGAAGTGGAACTGATGATGAAGACCACAGATGGCCACCGGAACTACTTAATACTAAGTATTTCACCGTTGCGATTCGATTAGGCACTTTTATGGTTGCGAAGCAATTTATGCTCGTCAAAATGCATATGGTGAAGTCAACATCAGTTCTCCTGGTTCTTACCAGGAGAACGAAGCTGCCGGTGGTTAGGGCTCTAGAGAGAGGAACCTCCTCACTATACGTGCCGTGTCCAGGGGTACTGCTTTCTGAATCAAGCCCTTGATCCAGCCACGCAATGAGAGCCTCCTGAGGTGTTGGTCAAGGTTCTCCGCTATTAGGCCATTTACTGTTACAATTATCGGTACAATACTTGCAGAGTCCACGTCCCACATGTCGACAATCTCGTGTGCTAGGTCAAGATATTTGATTTTTTTATCTTTCTCAGCTTTCACGAGATTCTCGTCATGAGAGACAGCGATATCAACAATCATTGCACGGCGCTCTCGTCGATCTATCACCACAATATCAGGCTTATTGGCTACAATAGTCCTGTCAGTGATGATAGATCGATCCCAGTACAATGTGGCGTGACCATTCTCGAGAACTGGGTCGGGCACATACCTGTAGTATGGTACTTCAGACTCCACAAGGTTGTACTGCAAGGCAAGTTGCTGGTGGATAATCCTAGCCACTAGATTGTGTCTGTGCAAGTACTCGCAGTTAGCAAGACGAGAACAACCAGAAATAATATGTCGGATTGATTCACCGGGACGGTGGCATGCCCGACAGATGTCAACCGTACCGTCCTTGACAATGTATTTCCGATAATTATTCTTCATAATAACTTCATCCATAATCGCACAGACAAAACCTTCGGTTTCCCAGAAGAGGTCGCCGAAATGCAGCCAGGATACGGACGCCAGAAAGTCTACATCAGGCCCATGGAGGGCCCGGAAAAAGCGTCCATGAAGCTCTTTGCCTTGCCATACTTCCTTACGATCGTTAGTATCAAGTTCTCTTTCGCCAAGGAGAGCGGAGTGAGGCCCTTGTCCACTGCAACCACATCTCGGTGCATCCCCACGTCAATTTGAAGGAAATATTCTCTGAGACTGCAAATCTCGCGGTTGTGGAGGGTTTTAGCATTTAAGAAACCTCGGCCCCCACACTTCCGCGGGATGTACAGTCTCATCACTGATGACCGTGGGTGATGCATTCGATATGCCGTCAGCAATGTACGGACCTTCCTTATTATTATTTCCTTTATTAATTTAGATACATACAAATTATATTTTTAAATATCAGAATATAAAAAAATATATAAAAACATTTAAAAATATAAAAAATAGTTGTCCACCGGTATCGGGAGCAGGGTCCAAGCTACCGGTGGCTAGGGCTGCAGAGATAGGAACCTCCTCACGATGCGAGCCGTATCGAGGCAGTACTCCTCGATACGGCTCGCATCGTGAGGAGGTTCCTTCTGAATCAGGCCCTTGATCCAACCACCTCACGAGAGCCTCGAAAGATGTTGCTCGAGACTTTCGGCCATCAGGCCATTGGCCGATACGACAATCGGCACAATGATAGCCGAGCTCACATTCCACATGTCAACAACCTCGTGTGCTAAGTCAAGATATTTTATTTGTTATTATTATTATTAAGCCTTTAATTTCCCAACAAAAAAAATACATTAAAAATTCATTACATTCATTTGTTTCTAATAAAAATTGTTCTGTAAGTAATTCATAAAATAAATTAAACATGCATTTTAACAATAATTAAATAAACATAAATTGATTGGATAAAATAAAATAAATAATATATTATTATCAATAAATTTCAGTATTGGGTGCCCATTTAAGGGCGAAGGCCTCCTCCATTTAAGGGCGAAGGCCTCCTTCATCTTTCGCCATTCCTCTCTGTCCTGGGCTATTCTAGTCCAGGTGGGGCCGGCCACGGCCACAATATCGTCACACCACCGGCGTCTGGGCCTGCCTCGGGTGCGTGGAGCGTCGCGAGGGTACCAATGGAGAACCCTTTCACTCCAGCGTCCATCTGTGGCTCTGGCTACATGTCCTCCCCATCGCCATTTCAACTTGCAAGCCAATTCCACAGCATCTATTATTTTAGTGCAAAGCCGTATGTCCTTGCTTCTTTTCCGGTCTCTGAGTTTGATTCCTAACATACTCCTCTCCATTGCTCGTTGGAAGGCTTGAAGTTTGTTTGTAACCGCCTTTGTTAGTGTCCAACTTTGACAACCGTAGAGTAAAGTAGGTAATATAACGGTATCCATGGCTTTCTTTTTCAAGCGAATCGGGATACGTGATTTGAATACTTCTTTCAATGACCAATATCTTCTCCATGCACTCTTTATTCTGCGATCTACTTCGTTTTCTGTCGGCTTGTTAAATGCAATGCTTTGCCCAAGATAAACACAGTTATCTACGTACGCGATGGGCGTGCTTTGTATCACCGTTGGTACTCTTATGCTGTTGGTTAACAAGCATGTTTTTTCAGTGTTCATGTATAGACCACATTGTCGGCTCTCCTTATCCAGAGAAGTCAGCATGCGCTCCAGATCAGCATGTGTTTCGCTCATCAAAACAATGTCATCTGCGATTTGCTGCATTTGCCATTAGGCTATTGTAAATTGGATAAATTACAAACTGACCCACTAAAAAGTGAAAAATAAAAACTTTTTACAAAAAAAAAAAACAACCGACTACCAAAAAAAAACACTACAAAGTGAAAAATAACTTTAATTTCGGAAGTCGGTGGCGAAAAACTAAAATACAGCTCCAAAGCCACCGACTTCCGAAATTAAAGTTATTTTTCACTTTGTAGTGTTTTTTTTGGTAGTCGGTTGTTTTTTTTTTGTAAAAAGTTTTTTACAGAATACGCATAAACACTACTTATCATTCATCATCATTTCAGCCGAAAGACTCCGCTGCTGGATAAACACTACTAATTCCTACCAAGTTTTCGATTTCTAAGGTGGCTCCTCAATTCAGACATCTGGATTGAGGAGCCACCTTAAACGTCCTATAACTTTGTAAAGGTTTTACTACAGATTCCAAGACCGGGCCTACTAAATCGGCTAATTTACTACTAAATATTGGTAGTACCCACGTTTAAATGACTCCTCCTCAATCCATACGGACACTCAAATTCTACTGTAATTGTGCTATTTCAATAAATAAAAAAAAACAAACGAAAAAGATACCAAATGTTGTCAAATTCCAGAAAAAATTGCGTAACTCGCTTCTTTTTTGACACATTCCCAACTTTAAAAACATTGAAAAATAAAACTAGTTATTTACTTTTCAATCGCTGTGCACAAGTAACAAGTCCCTATCACGACGATAAAACACAAAAAAAAAACAATAAAAACACTTTATACCTCTAAGCAGAGCCGGTCAACGCGCCTAGCGCGTTTACTGCGATTTGTATGGCGGCATCGTATAGGACAACGTGAACATTGGGGATGCAATGAGTGTTAATAAATAACTAAATTCATACATCCGACAGAGCATAGCCATGTGCCGGAGAAAGGAAAATATTAAAAAGATAGAATAGATATAAATTGTTGTTTGACATTTTTGTTCCAAATTACTATACTTTTGTGGAAAGTTGATACTAATACAGTTAACCTGACTAGTTACTAATTTATCAATAATACATTTTGTAAACCAAACAAGATATGAGTACGAAATTACTTCTTGTCAACAATAATAATTCATAAAATCATAAAAAAAACTCACGCTGGCCGTCCCCATTTATAAATTATCTCACAAACAAGTGAGCATAGCACGCGCCTAGTGTGAGTGTGGCACTTCTTTACATTAATACGAACACGACTAAAATCTCGCTTAGTGCATCCTATTGGTCAAAACGCATGCATCGAATCGTTACCCGTGCTATGCGATTATCACTTTAGAGGTGAGCATGCGGAAGTTTGGCCGATAATATACCCTACCTATGTAAAATTTATGCCAATATTTTTTATAGTTTTAGCATTAGCTAATCAAGGCCTTCAATTTGATAGGTACCCATATTGTAATAAATGAAGTTTTTTTTTTTTCACAGTTGAAAATGGAGCCACACTAATACTAATAAATGTTTATGCGAGTAGTCAATCGAGATGTAAGGATTCTAACAATACGCCATACATCTAAATCTGTTCAGGCATTTAAAAGTTAAAATACATTACACTCCTTTTTGGGCATTTGTGTAAATAGAAAGGGGTATGGAGGAGTTGCATTGGGTGAATTATTAGTAGTTGCTGTAAGATTTAGAAGAGGAACGGGATTTTGCTCGGTTTTTTAGGGTTCCGTACCTTAAAAGGAAAAAACTGAACCCATATAGGATTACTCGTGTGTCTGCCTGTCTGACGGTTTGTCTGTCCATCTGTCACAGCCGATTTACTCCGAATCTACTGGACCGATTAAGTTGGAACTTGGTACACATGAATTTCTGAGACCCAAACACGGACGTGTAAATTAATTTTGAATATGGGAGTCACTTTTGGGATATCACTCAATATTGTGATCATCAAATAACATGGTAAATCACTCAATATTGTGCGTACAAACTTAAATTTACAGATGGAATGTATGAACAATGAAGGGTTCCGTAGTTGGGATGAATTTATCCCAACTACGAAACCCTTCATTGTTCGTGTCCGACACGCACTTGCCCGATTTTATTTGTTTTGCTTCTACTAGTTTTTAGTTTTCATATAGGTACATTGACTTTTTAGTAGATCTCAGCGTAACTAACCGAGACACCACCAAGAACATCAGCAAGATAAATATAAGAGGTGTTCTACGACATTTATTTATCGAAAATAAACTGCGTGATTTCCTTGAACAAAAATGTCCAAACTATTTTAATGGGGTGAAGATAGAGAACACGTAGAAATGTGCTATAAGAATAGACGCGCCGAGTAGGCGAGCGTAATCCTACGTACGCGCTCTTTTTAACGCGACTTTTCTTGCCAAGCACTGGATTTTCAACGCTCGGCTTAGCAGCGTGAGTTGAAAATCCAACTGTGCACTTTTTCAACCCGCTAGGGATGCACTCTGTTGGATTCTCAACGCTCGGTTCAACGCCGAGAGTTGAAAAACCAGAGCACGGGCTAACACTTCGCGTTAAAAAACTGCCCGTGCGATTGTGGGCTTTACAATCTAACATGAAACGTCTTTGTAACTTACCATCATCTGTACCTTGAGTACCTATCAGCACAAGCGTCAGACAGGTAAAACTGCTACTATTAATTCGTTCACCAAGCATTCATAACATCTAGTAACTAGTCTATTTACAGTGGATATCGTCGAAATATTCGTTCGTTTACACTTTACAGAAACTCCACACGCACCTGTTGATTTAAAGTCCGGTTGGCCGATGTGAAGGCGTACTTCGCCAATTCACATCGTCACGTTTGCAAAAGTTATGTTGATTACGTGCTTCGTTCTGTTGTATGCTTGCATACCTATCGTTTATAGCGAAAGTGTAGTTATTAGCAGAGGCGGCTCGTCATAAAGAGCGCTGGTGCAGTGCACTCCCACGAAAATAGCATAATCTATATTTCTTTATTATAATCCTATACATACATTCTTTCTACTATGCCCATACGCATACAATAGCAGTTTACTAGAAAACCATTTCCTACGCGTACATTTGGCGTCAAGTTGTAAGGTGTGGAGCGCCAGCGATTGCGCTCCTATGAAACAAAGTTCAGTACGATTTCTAGCACTGTATTCAATGAGTGCGAAAGAGAAATATCGACGCGTGAAACAGAAGATTTTGTATGAGAAGTTAGCCTAATTTGGAGCGCCGCTCACGCGCGCCGTTGCCAAACGGCAAGGCGGCCGCGCGCGGGAATGCGATCTATGCCTATGCGCTGTTGCCGATCTTATGTAAACAAACGGTCGGCTCAACTCGGCTGTCAGTAGATTCGCAATGTTTATTCTAAATAATTATTAAAAATAGTTTGTGCGCGACATTTGTATTAAAAATGGAACAATACAGTGTATCTTTTATTAAAAATTGTAAAAAGACTCTCGAAATGCGTATCGAACTGAAAGCTAAGGGACCACCACGTCCTGAAATTGCACTTTCTCAAAAATGTGTTACGAAAAATAAATCTTTTACGCGTGGTTTTAAATCTGAACAATATTTCAAAACACCTTGGTTGTGTGGATGTGAAGAAAGCAACAAATTATTTTGTTTCCCGTGTCTGGTGTTTGGAGCTGGCGCCGGCAGTGGTGGTGAATCTGCATGGACGAAAACGGCCGTGTTGACGATTTAGCGCATCTTTCAATAAAAGTGAAAAAAATTCGCAATCTCGATTTCATATCTTATGTGAAGTGCAATTGGCATCTATCGGCCGTCAAGATATTCGTAAGGCGCTCGATTCTGCGTATCGAAAATCTATTAGAGAGTTCAATGAACGCGTTGATGAAAATCGATAAAGATCGCCGAATGGATTTTCTTTACAAATAAAATAAATTGTAAGCTCTAGTTCTACGTTTCTTTTTCTAGTGAACCCCCACAAATAAATGTCACGAGCCGCCTCTGGTTATTAGCATCCGCCAACATTAGCCTGAGCAGTTGAGCTCTGCCAGAGACGTGCTTCAATCTTTTACTAAGTAGACCGACAATTGAAAGAAAAGAAAGAAAGAAAGAAAAGAAAGAAAATTAAATTAAATAAAAAGAATCAATCAATTTATCGCGCAGACTACGTCAGGAGCTGCTGCGTCTTAACTGTAGATAAGTAGTACGTTTGTACTCAACATTGACTTATTGTAGCAATGGCTGGTGCACAGCTGATGCTTGCAATTAAATCTTAATATGTTTTTCATTTCATTTCATTAGTTGAATGGTTCTCTGTTAAATTGCCCTATGTTGAACACAGTTGACGTGAGTTGGTGTGTGTGTGTATACTGACCGGCGCACAGCTGCTGATGCCGCCGCCGCCGAAGAAGAACTCGCGGCCGTACGCCACAACGCCGGTGTGCCACACGCCCTCGATCTGGCGCCCTGCAACGTAACAACATAAATGCTAGCGACTCGCCCAGGGGCGGATCCGTGGAGGGTTGGCGGCACACTTACTAAATGTGCCAGCTTTTGAATATTTTTTTTATCATTATTATCATAATGGTCAAAAGAAAGGCATATGACGACAGCTTTACCTTGACCATTTTTAGGGTTCCGTACCCAAAGGGTAAAACGGGAACCCTATTACTAAGGCTCCGCCGCGCCGTCTGTCTGTCTGTCTGTCTGTCTGTCTGTCCGTCTGACACCAGGCTGTATCTCATGAACCGTGATAGTTAGACAGTTGAAATTTTCACAGATGATGTATTTCTGTTGCCGCTATAACAACAAATACTAAAAAACAGAATAAAATAAATATTTAAGGGGCTCCCATACAACAAACGTGATTTTTTTGCTCGATACTGATAACGGCAACGGGTAGACGCTTGAAAATTTCACAGAATATTTAGTTAGTCCGGCTCGCACTTGGCCGGTTTTTGTACCTATGTCTTGATTTGTATCTGAAATATTTTCTTGTTTCGTACTTTTTAGATAACTTTTATTTTTCCGTAGTCTGGTTACAGTTCGCCCGCCCTAGGGCGGAGGATATCCATGAGGATTTTCCAACCCGGGGAAAAAAAAAAGGTTCCCCGAGCGCTGCGAGCCGCGCCAACGCGCGCCGCGCCGCGCCCCGGCTGTAGGCCTCAGCCCCCGCAACGAGTAGCGATACGTAACAAGTTACGATGCTCGGAAAACACGCGCGCCAAGCGTACCGCTCAGAGTTCACGAACTCGAGTAGGTACTAAGTTGCGTCACAGAATAGAGTATTGAGTAGATCAACTTGAATTCTCTTCTTCTTAGTGTATCGATGGCAATTATAATTTAAATTTCCTGTTTGGCCCAGAACAGAATTGATTAGTATAGGTAAGTTTATTTTGTTTTAGTTTTCTAATAAGTATTTTTGGAACGGCGCGCGGCGTAAGATGGCAGAAATCGTCAACCAAAAAAACGATCATACTTTTTCCCTCTCGATAGAAAGAGAGAGAAAAAGTGTGGATTTGGTCAAAATGTAAATCCAAGATGGCGGCAACGAAAATGTTCCAGTTTTTCATCATGGGTATAATTTTCATAGTTTTCGAGGTTGCTAAAGCCGATAGTGAGGTCAAAATGTAAATCCAAGATGGCGGCTTCGAAAATGTTCCAATTTTTTTATCATGGGTATCAATTTCAAGATAGGAATGCTTGGAAACATGCTGGTCCAGCTCCATAGGACAATCTAGAGTCTAGACAAAATCAAATTGGTTGCTATTACAATTGTATAATTTGTTATTTTTGTGACATTGATTTTTTACACCCTGTGATTACCTAAACTCACACACTGACTTATTATTTTAATTTTTTTAGGAGAGCATATACTTTTACGATGTTTGTAAATATGTGAATACCATGTATCTATCTCATAATTAAGTTATTTTTATTGCTTAGTTTTTAATTCTTTTTACCTATTACTAGCTTTACCCGGCCCGGCTTCGCACGGGTAGCGCTAAATATCTACCCTACCCTACCCTATCTACCTACCCTACCTGACTATCCTATCTACCTACCCTACCTACCTACCCTATACCCTACCTACTCTACGTACCCTACCAAAGTCAAAGTCAAAGTCAAAGTCAAACCATTTATTTCAAATAGGCACATAAGAGGCACTTTTGAACGTCAAAATTTACAAAAAAAATAGAATTGATTCTAGTTGCCCCTTCCAAAAGGTAGTTTCGTATGGAGAAGAATGGGCAAGAAACTCCACCGGTACTCTTTTAAAAATGTTTTACAATATTTTGTTTGATTACATTAATTATATGATTATATGTGAAGACGATGCACCTAGAATAAAATTACTATACCATAATAGGTAAAACGAATTAAAAACTAAGCAATGAAAAATAACTTAATTATTAGATAGATACGTGGTGTTCACATATTTACAAACATCATACAAGTATGTTTTTCTAAAAAAATAAGTCAGTGTGTGAGTATAGGTTATCACAGAATGTAAAATGAATATCATAAAAATAACAGATTTTACCATAAAAATAGCAACCAGTTTGATTTTGTCTAGACTCTAGATTGTCCTATGGAGCTGGACCAGCATGTTTCCAAGCATTCCTGTCCTGGATATAATCCTCTAACTTGTAATATGCTTGTTTACAAAGTGTACTTTTAATATGTGTTTTAAATTTTCTCTCATTTAATTTCAATATATCACAAGGTATTTTGTTGTAACATTTAACACAGTACCCCATAAAAGATGTATGTACTTTAGATAATCTGAAAAATGGTTGATCTATTTTATCTTTATTTCTAGTATTAAAATTATGTCTATCGCTTATCTTGTTAAAAATATGTAGATTTTTCCTTACATACATAATATTTTCATAAATGAATTGGCAAGGTACCGTCATAATATTAATCCTTTTAAATAGTTCCCTAAGAGATTCGCGGCGACGGAGATTATAAATTGCTCTGACAGCTCTCTTTTGCAAAATAAAGATGGACTCAATGTCAGCAGCCCGACCCCACAGTAAAATGCCATACGACATAATGCTGTGGAAGTAACTAAAATAAACCAAACGCGCGGTTTCTATATCTGTTAGCTGTCTTATCTTTCTAACAGCATAAGCGGCCGAGCTTAACCGCCCCGCCAGAGAGGTTATATGTGGTCCCCATTGCAGTTTCTCGTCTATAGTGATTCCTAGGAAAACCGTTTGATTAATAAATTCCAGTTTTTCTCCGTTCAATATGATATCACATTCGCTACTTCTAACATTAGGTAATTTAAATCTAATACATTTGGTTTTTTTTTCATTTAATACCAAATTATTTACCGTAAACCAATCTTGGACCTGAAGAATAGAGTTATTCACTTCGTCAAGATTTTGTGATCGTCGATCTATTTTAAAGATCAATGATGTGTCATCAGCAAATAACACCATCTTCGGTTGATTTTGAAGTAATTGGGGTAAATCATTAATGTAAACTAAAAAGAGGAATGGACCCAATATCGAACCTTGAGGAACGCCCATTGCCATTTCAGACCCTAATGAGTTAACGCCGTTTATTTGAACTTTAACCTTTCTATCTTTTAGGTATGATCTTAGTAAATCAAGAGCTGCATTCCTAATCCCATAGTGCTCTAGTTTCAGCAAAAGTGTCTCATGGTTCACGCAATCGAACGCTTTAGAGAGGTCGCAAAAGATTCCAATGGCATCTTGTGCTTCCTCCCAGGCGTTAAAAATGTTCTTTATTAGGGTAACACCGGCGTCAGTGGTACAACGCCCTTTAGTGAAACCGTACTGCTGTTCATGAAAGATGGATTTTTTATTAAAGTGACGTAACATTTGATTGAGCATCAACTTTTCAAACACCTTACTGAGAACTGGCAGAATTGACACAGGCCTATAATTATTGGGTTCTTTACTATCTCCGGATTTGAACAAAGGAACTACTTTACTGTGTTTCATGAGATCCGGAAAGACTCCTTGATCCACACTGGTGTTAAATATAAAAGCTAAATAGGGCGCAATGGTTTCGATTATAGATCTACAGACTTTTACAGACATGCCCCAGAGATCTTCTGTTAATTTAATTTTAAGATCTTTAAAAGTTTTTATAACAGCCTGGGGGTTTGTATGTTGGAACCTAAATTCCAAAGGGCATACTTTTACATTCTTTCTAAGTAAGGCAGCCGAGAGCGCGGGTGAGGAATTTAAAGTTTCAGTAGTTTTAAGGGAAATATTAGCAAAAAAGTTTTCAAATTCCTGAGCTATTTCTACCTCTGAAGTGATGGGCCCATGTGCAGTTTCTAAATTTAATTCAGTATTACGCTGTTTTTTCCTACCTGTTTCATTATTTATTATTTGCCAGGTAGTTTTTATTTTATCATCAGCTGATTTTATTTTATTGCTAATATAAAGAGCTTTAGCTATTTTGCACACACTTTTAAAAGTTTTAGAATATTTTGCAACATATTGATGAAAGCTTGCATTATTCTTATGTTGCTTTAGGCCATAAAGTTCAAAAAGATTTTCCCTGCTTTTACGAATACCTGGAGTCGCCCAATCACTAAATACGAACTTTGTGTAAATACTTTTAGTCTTTAGTGGAAAAGTGTCATTAAATTGTGTGTTTAATAGTGAAAAGAACTCGGCGTAGAACTCATTTGGGTCACAAATATTATTAAATCTCTGAACACATAATGCACTGGCCAAAGAATTATTTAATTTCTCTAAATTTTTACTTGTAATTGGCCTAAACCTTATTTGAGTTTTTTGTACAGGCATATAGGAGCAAAATGTTATTGTTTGACCACTATGATCAGATGGCAACTTATTTACAATTTGTTTGTGTAAGTAATCACAATTACAAAAAATATTATCTATACAAGTGGCAGAAGAAGCTGTCACTCGGGTTGGTTCAATAAAAACATTTGACAAATCAAATGACCTAAAAAGACTTAATAATCTGACAGTGTTCGAGTTATTTTCTAATAAGTTAATATTAAAATCACCACATATGATTATTGACTTACTATTAGTACTAAGTTTTTTTAACACATCTTCCAGTACAGAATCAAACAAAGATAGATTCTGGTAACTTGGAGGTCTGTATACGCATACTATAACATGCTTATCAAGCTCAACACAGGACAATTCAATGGTGTGTTCAACCGACAGTCCGATGATGTCTTTCCGTTCTTTCGATTTGATAGAATTTTTAATTAATATTAATGATCCGCCATGTATCATACGTTTTCGGCTAAAATGGCTAACTACACAATAATTTTCATAATTAATTGACATCACTTGATGATCTTTTAACCAATGTTCTGTTAAACAAATGACATCAAACTTGGTATTTTCTAAAAACAATTCTATTTCCAGTAATTTGGAAGAGCAACCTTGGATATTTTGATGAAATAATTTTAAAGTATGTTGCACTCCCTTTGTTTTTTTTTTATGAGTTAAATGGCCAGAAGATACCTTTTTATTATTCTCTAATAATAATAATTGGTTATTTGAATGGGTAACTTCTGTTGTCTTACAGTCTAGTTTAAAGAATTATCTGGAGTGACCTCCACAACTACAACTGAAGAGTCTAGAATGCCTGTATGAGTTCCAGCAGGAAGAGAATACCCTATCTGACTGGTAGTGGCCTCCAAGGATGTTGGTATTATAGGTGGATCCTCCTTCGTACATGATGACTCATAATTAATCTCTATGTTGTTAGTATAACTAGACAACACAGACTCGTCACTAATACTAAATTTCGTTATATTAGCTATAACCTCATTAATATTATATGCTATCAACATAGCAATCTTATGTCTACATTTCCCAGACAGAGATAAAGTTCTCTGAGTCAACTTAAAACCACTAACAAACTTATTAGTGTCAAAATACAGTAATTTGTCACTATGACAACATGTCAGCCTATGAATAGTATTATTCAAACTAAAAATATAATTATTATCATCATCTGATAAGGTGTCAGAATAAGGAAAAGCACACAATATCAGCTTTCCTACATTTAACTTTAATAAGGTGTTCACACCATCCACTATGTCCTTTCTGGTAATACTAGTACTATTTCCTAATAACAAAACCATTGTAGAATAATTATTTAGGTTTGTGTCTGTAATTCTTTTAATCATTTGTTTAAAACTTATGTTATGATAGCTCTGATTGGTAAAACTATGGCTAAGGTAATTGAGTAAAATTTTTCCAAAGCCAGAACCTAATTCATCACAAAAAAATATTGTTTTATTTTGCTGTGAGCTAACACAGGTCTCTCCTGGAAGAGCCAACACCGGAGGGTTCAAGTTAGGCTGAGGCTGAGTAGGTAGTGGCTGGTTGGCACAGCTACATGAGAGGTTATTAGTCAGAGACTCATACCTCTCAGCATTGCACTTCACCAAATCCAGTAGTTCCCCAGCCTCCAACAAGCGGTCACTTAGTTGACATTGTGAAGTTTCATATTTTTCAAAAATATCCTTCAGTAAGTGCTCCTTGTGTAATAAATCATTATAGAGCAGCTGGATGTCAGTGTCATATTTTTGCCTACATTTATCTAATTCAATAGTACATGTATTTAAAGTTTTTGATAGGACTACACGTTCCTTTCTTAGGGAAAGATTCAATTTTAAGAGATTTTGTTTTTTAATTGCTCTCTGTGACCGTTTAATTAATTTCTTGATTCTAATGTATTTTTTTAATTTATTGTGACTCATAACAATAGGACACAATGGTATGGTGTCATCACCAGTCAAATCAATCATTACAGCTGGCTCACACACTGAATTTGGCTTACTACCTACCAACTCATTAAATAGGTTACTGGTACTAGCAACATGTTTGCTGACCTTGATACACTCTGAGAGAGATAGCGCCTTTTGAGCTTCACACAGTTGGTGTTCAAGTTCTGTAATTCGATTCAGAGCCAGTTCGTGGGTGTCACTGCACTCTTGAAACGTTGAAACTAGATGTTGTAGTTCACTGTGCTGACCAGTTAAGTCCATGTGCTGTGTGTGTAACTGAGACAGTTCGTTCTTGAGGGATTTGTTCTTTAAATTAATGTTTTCCACTTCCACTTCACTGTCGTCCCTTTCCTGGAGCAGCTGTTTGCACATAGCTTTAGAACCCTCAAGCTCCTTCAAGGTAGCTCTTAGTTTTGCTTCCATATCCCTGATTGTAGCACTGCGGGTCATCATTTTCTTTGAAATGTCAATAACCTGGAATGTGTGAAGTTATGCAGCTAAATAACAGTGTAAGAAAAGATGTTCTAACATTTAGATTAGTGGCAGGTAGAAGAGAAAAATTAAGTTGAGAATAGGTAAAGAGTTGTTAACAAATAAGTAGATATTACAATTAGATGAAGTTAATAAGGAATTAGATGGGAATGTTAAACTAAAGTGAAGTTACAAAGAATAAACTGCTTTTATTTAATGACTCATAGAAACTTGATTGACAATAACAAGTTTACACACATTAAAGGTTTAATAGTCTAACATATGAATAATATTAAATAGTAATAAATAATAAATAAGGCCTAATGAGCCTATTTTTGTGTAGTAAAATTATGTAGTGTTTATTGTCTGAGCAAATCTTATCGTCGTCGATTTTACTTCCACAAGTTGTCAAGCAAAAGGAGACATAAACCGTGCTAGTGTGTGATGGACGTAACCAACCCTACATATCCTAGCTATACTATCCTACCTACCCTACCTACCTTACCTACCCTACCTACCTACCCTACCTACCCTACCTACGTGATAAAAATCCTGTCCTTCTCCTGGTTCTAAGCTACCTCCCCACCAATTTTTCAGCCAAATCAGTTCAGCCGTTCTTGAGTTATAAATAGTGTAACTAACACGACTTTCTTTTATATATACAGGGTGTTAAAGAAATTGCGTGCCATAGCTTAGGGGTAGGTTCAGTGTCGATAAAGGAACCCAGGAAAAATAAAAATAAAATCCAAAAAGTAAAATAATAATAAAAACATTAAAAAAAAATATTGCAAGTTCAACCTATTTTAGTACCTACTAACTTAAAATAGCAATCGTTTAGAATTAAAATTATTTTATTTGTTTAATTGGTTTAATTACTTACCTACTATCGAAGGCGTTGGTAAATAGGCAGTACTAAATTAGGTTGATCTTGCAATATTTTTTTTATCATTTTTTATTTTTCCTGGGCTCCTTTATCGATACTGAACCTACCCCTAAGCTATGGCACGCAATTACTTTAACATCCTGTATAGATGGTATAGTAATTTTATTCTAGGTGCATCGTCCTCACATAATCATATTATAATTAATGTACTCAAACAAAATATTGTAAATCATTTTTTAAAAGAGTAACGGTGGAGTTTCTTGCCCATTCTTCTCCATACGAAACTACCTTTTGGAAGGGGCAACTAGAATCAGTTCTATTTCTTTGTAAATTTTCACGTTCAAAAGTGTCTCTTATGTGCCAATTTGAAATAAATAATTTGACTTTTACTAAGTTGCATCACAGGATAGAGCATTGCAATAGATCAACTAGAATTCTCTGTTTCTTAGTGTGTCGATGGCAATTATAATATAAAGGACATGTCTGGTGTAGCAATGGACGAATGTCTCTAGGTAGTCAAAGCCAATGTTCAGACATAATTGTTTATATTATTTCAATCATCGTATTTTATAGTTTATCAATTAATAAGTTTCAGGAGTCAGAAACTTGCGTAAACTGGTCAAATTAAGGTTTAAACGCCATGGATTTTGCTTAGTTTTTTTTATTATAACACCATCTATGAGCAAAAACATGTACTAATTGGTGGTTTAGTGAAACATTCACTGTCTTACCACAAAAAATAAATAAAACAACGTTTACACACGTGTTTAGTTAAACAGTGTCTAAGGGATAAACACTGCTTAAACAAGTGTTTAAAATTTCTTACCACAAATACATGTTTAACATCTTACTAACAAAACACTGCCTAAATTGCCGTATCTTTGTTTTAACTTGGCAATTCTAAGAAACGTTTCCTTTTACTCAGATTTCATTTGTTGAGCCTTTTTCTTTCCTTCGATTTTTTTTTGTTTCGTTGTTAGTACGGAATAACTAAGCTAGAATATTGAAAATAGGTACTATTTAATTATTAATAAGTCCGCCATCCATTGGTAAACAAACGGCTGGTGTAGACATAAATGTAAAAAGTTTTATGTACATTAACAACGGAACGGAACATACTTTTCGGAACAACGGAACGGAACAAAAAGACAATCGGTAATGACGACAAAAACTAAAGACAATAACGAAAGGGCGCTTACCTGATGGCGGGCCCAGTTCTGTAAGGCACAGGCAACTTGAATTTGAGGATCTAAGCACCTACCACGAGAATCATGTGGAATATCATCTTTTATTAGGTCAACAATTTTTAGCGGCCGCCGAGCGTCAGATTCCCTCTATTCTTGGTGAATCATTTGGGTTAGATGAATCACTCGATATTTTTTTTTTCTTGGTAATAAGTTTGATATTAACTAAGCAATATGAGGATAGAGATTATTTGATTTGTTATTCTATGATATGAATATTAAAACATAACATTTTATTTGTAACAAAAATCATTGATTTAAATTTCTTCATAGTAAGTATTGTGCGTATTGATTATTCTATGAAATGATAATATGAGAAAAAAATTATGTGAAACGAAATTCTATGAAACTATTTTCTATAAAACAACGTACAACCGTTAGTCATACATTCTATGTCGTCCAAATAATTAAAATCAGCATAAACGAACCATTACCATTGCAATTTGCAATTTACGTACTGAGAGAAAGCTATATGGCGAGGCTTAAACGCGTGTTAAACAGGGGGTTGATGTTGTTTAAATTTAAACAACGACTAAACATTGTCTAACCCTTAACAACGGCTAAACATAGTTTTGTGGTATCACTTTTGCTAAACAACTGCTAAACACGTGTCTAAGGCGTGTCTATGTTTTTTGTGGTAAGACTCAATATTTTGTTGGTATAAGATCAGGGGCCCAAGTCTGCTATTTTTATAAATTCAGTCATTCCAACACGATCACACTGTCATTTTGCTAAAAGTTCTTAATCTGGTAAATTCATAATGGTCGATCATTGGTCGGTCAATGTTCTCGTAATATAATTGTGTTATTATAATGGCATTGTCATATTGCCATTACTATAAATTATAAAACCCATTAGTAGAAATGTCATTCATTTGTCATTATGTACGAGATTACCAATATATGCAATTTCTTTCAATGTAGTGTCAGTGGCCGACCATTGGAAAGTCATAATGACGCCATTATAATAGTAGATTACCAAACTTGTCAAAATCAACAATTATGAAATCAATGATCGACCATTCTGACACTATTGTAATAGCAGACTTGAGGCCCTGCACTATTGCGTAACGCAATTTGAATCTCAATCTGAATGATTTTGAAGTATTTTTCTAATCCATTGCTACTGATATTGTGTTACGCAAACAGCCCGCTGATTCTGCAGTTTTTAAGGTTCCGTACCTCAAAAGGAAAAAACGGAACCCTTATAGGATCACTTCGTTGTCCGTCTGTCTGTCTATCTGTCAGTCTGTCTCGACCATTTTTCTTAGAAACGCGTAGAGGTATCAAGTTAAAATTAATATCAAATACGTAAGTCTATGGTCCCTTGAAGCTCTAAAAAAATCAAGCTTCCAAGTCAACGCAATAAAAAAATACGGCAATATAAGCGACATTATTGCGACATATTTCGATACTCGCAAATAAATCAAAACCTATGGTACTTCCCGTTGACCTAGAATCATGAAATTTGGCAAGAAGCAAGGCCTCACAGCACAAGTATAGGAAAAAGTCCTAAAATTGTAAAGGAGAGGTCAAAATTGGTATAATATTCCGACGATTTTTAAACGCTAATGTGATGTACCTTATTAGAAAGCTTATTTACTATGCTACTCGATTATAGTTAAACCTGATTTTTTCAGGCGCCCGTTTTTGTGAAAAAGTGAAAAATGTTTCAATACAAACAAAACGCACATAGTCTTTATTTATTCATTTATATGCAATATAATTATTTTATGTGGCTAATGTTTCCGTTTCTATGAAATACTTTGAGATTTTATTATAATTTTAGCTGCAGCTCCATGAAATTAAGACAAAACATATTGATTATTATGACAATGCAATAACAAAACGTATCAAAAAAAGTTAAAGCTGTAAACTCGGACTAAATATCCGCTGTAAATGTCAAGCCGAGTCCTGCTGACTGACGTTGTCATTGTCACGTCATTTGCCACAGGGCTGCCATCCCTAAAATATAAATAATGCTTGTAGAAAATTTTATTTTTCAACACTTGTTTTAAAAAAAACGGGCGGCTGTAAAAAATAATTAAATGCCCAAAGACATCAAAATAATTACCCTCTTTCAGCCTATACAGGTCAGAAGGCTGTTTAAATTTCAATTATTTTAGTACCAAGCCCCATACATTTCGTGAACGTCTCCTTTGTAGTTAATACAAAAAAAAAAATTGCGAATATCTCGCACATAAATCAAAACCTATAGGGTACTTCCCGTTGACCTAGAATCATGAAATTGGACAACAAGCAAGATCTTACAGCACAAGTAAAGGAAAAAGTCCGAAAATTAAACATTTGTAGTTTTATCACATAAAAAAAAAAATGCGAATATCCCGCACATTAATCAAAACCTGTCTCACACTACAAGTAAAGGAAAAAGTCCATCACATAAAAAAAAACATTTTTTGCGATTACAAACTTAAATTTTCAGTTGGAATATTGACCGTGGCGTTTATCGATGTATGGGAGAACATGTTTTTCAACTACAATGTTAAGTTTGTTTTAGACATAATTCATCCTAACTACGGAACCCTTCATTGTGCGTGGTCCGACACGCACTTGGCCGGTTTTTATGGATATATCAACAAAGTGTAACAAAAATATAAAGCAGCTAATGTATATCTATTGAATAAGTGCTTAAATTTTTTTTTATTTAGTTAATCACAAATCATTCTTTATTGTACACATAAATACACATAAAATGATATTTGTATCATCTTTAAATTCCGTATTTTGGTTTCTATCCTCAGTACCATCAAGTAGGTAAATATAAATAATGTTTTGTATTTTTATGTAGATGTTGTACACACGGCTACACATCAAGCTATACATTTCCAGTATAAGCTGATCTCGCATTGTTTAAGATTTCCGTACAACCGTCGGACCACGCACAACAACGTACCCTATAGGTTTTGATTTATGTGAGAGATATTCGATTTTTTTTTTTTGTTTTTTGTTATAACTACAAATTTACAATTTTAGGACTTTTTCCTATACTTGTGCTGTGAGGCCTTCCTTCTTGCCAAATTTCATGATTCTAGGTCAACGGGAAGTACCATAGGTTTTGATTTATTTGCGAGTATCGAAATATGTCGCAATAATGTCACTTATATTGCCGTATTTTTTTATTGCGTTGACTTGGAAGCTTGATTTTTTTAGAGCTTCAAGGGACCATAGACTTACGTATTTGATATTAATTTTAACTTGATACCTCTACGCGTTCCTGAGAAAAATGGTCGTGACAGACTGACAGATAGACAGACAGACGGACAACGAAGTGATCCTATAAGGGTTCCGTTTTTTCCTTTTGAGGTACGGAACCTTAAAAACTGCAGAATCAGCGGGCTGTTTGCGCAACACACTATCAATAGCAATGGATTAGAAAAATACTTCAAAATCATTCAGATTGTGATTCAAATTGCGTTACGCAATAGTGCAGGGTCTCAAGTCTGCTATTACAATAGTGTCAGAATGGTCGATCATTGATTTCATAATTGTTGATTTTGACAAGTTTGGTAATCTACTATTATAATGGCGTCATTATGACTTTCCAATGGTCGGCCACTGACACTACATTGAAAGAAATTGCATATATTGGTAATCTAGTACATAATGACAAATGAATGACATTTCTACTAATGGGTTTTATAATTTATAGTAATGGCAATATGACAATGCCATTATAATAACACAATTATATTACGAGAACATTGACCGACCAATGATCGACCATTATGAATTTACCAGATTACGAACTTTTAGCAAAATGACAGTGTGATCGTGTTGGAATGACTGAATTTATAAAAATAGCAGACTTGGGCCCCTGATCTTATACCAACAAAATATTGAATGTTTCACTAAACCACCAATTAGTACCTGTTTTTGCTCATAGATGGTGTTATAATAAAAAAAACTAAGCAAAATCCATGGCGTTTAAACCTTAATTTGACCAGTTTACGCAAGTTTCTGACTCCTGAAACTTATTAATTGATAAACTGACGGCACGGTTGGCGCAGTGGTTAAGTGATTGACTGCTGCGCTGCGTGTCGCGGGTTCGATTCCCGCACGGAACAAATATTTGTATGACCTATAAGTAGTTGTTCCGGGTCTGGGTGTTTGTGTATGTGAGTTTAAATGTTTGTAAACGCACCCACAATACAGGAGAAATTCCTAGTGTGGGGCAACGTTTAAAAAAAAAAAAAAAAACTATAAAATACGATGATTAAAATAATATAAACAATTATGTCTGAACATTGGCTTTGACTACCTAGAGACATTCGTCCATTGCTACACCAGACATGTCCTTTATATTATAATTGCCATCGACACACTAAGAAACAGAGAATTCTAGTTGATCTATTGCAATGCTCTATCCTGTGATGCAACTTAGTAAAAGTCAAATTATTTATTTCAAATTGGCACATAAGAGACACTTTTGAACGTCAAAATTTACAAAGAAATAGAACTGATTCTAGTTGCCCCTTCCAAAAGGTAGTTTCGTATGGAGAAGAATGGGCAAGAAACTCCACCGTTACTCTTTTAAAAAATGATTTACAATATTTTGTTTGAGTACATTAATTATAATATGATTATGTGAGGACGATGCACCTAGAATAAAATTACTATACCATCTATACAGGATGTTAAAGTAATTGCGTGCCATAGCTTAGGGGTAGGTTCAGTATCGATAAAGGAACCCAGGAAAAATAAAAAATGATAAAAAAATATTGCAAGATCAACCTAATTTAGTACTGCCTATTTACCAACGCCTTCGATAGTAGGTAAGTAATTAAACCAATTAAACAAATAAAATAATTTTAATTCTAAACGATTGCTATTTTAAGTTAGTAGGTACTAAAATAGGTTGAACTTGCAATATTTTTTTATTATTTTATGTTTTTATTATTATTTTACTTTTTGGATTTATTTTTTATTTTTCCTGGGTTCCTTTATCGACACTGAACCTACCCCTAAGCTATGGCACGCAATTTCTTTAACACCCTCTATATATAAAAGAAAGTCGTGTTAGTTACACTATTTATAACTCAAGAACGGCTGAACTGATTTGGCTGAAAAATTGGTGGGGAGGTAGCTTAGAACCAGGAGAAGGACATAGGATTTTTATCACGTAGGTAGGGTAGGTAGGTAGGTAGGGTAGGTAGGTAGGGTAGGTAGGTGGTAGGGTAGGAAGGTAGGGTAGGTAGGTAGGTAGGGTAGGGTAGGTAAGGTAGGTAGGGTAGGTAGGATAGTATAGCTAGGATATGTAGGGTTGGTAGGGTACGTAGAGTAGGTAGGGTATAGGGTAGGTAGGTAGGGTAGGTAGATAGGATAGTCAGGTAGGGTAGGTAGATAGGGTAGGGTAGGGTAGATATTTAGCGCTACCCGTGCGAAGCCGGGCCGGGTAAAGCTAGTAATAGGTAAAAAGAATTAAAAACTAAGCAATAAAAATAACTTAATTATGAGATAGATACATGGTATTCACATATTTACAAACATCGTAAAAGTATATGCTCTCCTAAAAAAATTAAAATAATAAGTCAGTGTGTGAGTTTAGGTAATCACAGGGTGTAAAAAATCAATGTCACAAAAATAACAAATTATACAATTGTAATAGCAACCAATTTGATTTTGTCTAGACTCTAGATTGTCCTATGGAGCTGGACCAGCATGTTTCCAAGCATTCCTATCTTGAAATTGATACCCATGATAAAAAAATTGGAACATTTTCGAAGCCGCCATCTTGGATTTACATTTTGACCTCACTATCGGCTTTAGCAACCTCGAAAACTATGAAAATTATACCCATGATGAAAAACTGGAACATTTTCGTTGCCGCCATCTTGGATTTACATTTTGACCAAATCCACACTTTTTCTCTCTCTTTCTATCGAGAGGGAAAAAGTATGATCGTTTTTTTGGTTGACGATTTCTGCCATCTTACGCCGCGCGCCGTTCCAAAAATACTTATTAGAAAACTAAAACAAAATAAACTTACCTATACTAATCAATTCTGTTCTGGGCCAAACAGGAAATTTAAATTATAATTGCCATCGATACACTAAGAAGAAGAGAATTCAAGTTGATCTACTCAATACTCTATTCTGTGACGCAACTTAGTACCTACTCGAGTTCGTGAACTCTGAGCGGTACGCTTGGCGCGCGTGTTTTCCGAGCATCGTAACTTGTTACGTATCGCTACTCGTTGCGGGGCCCGAGGTAAGCGTTAAATGCCTACAGCGCTCGAAGAAGCCCGCCTTAAGTAATGCAAGCTGAATTCACGCCAGAAGCACACCTCCGCCGCGAAACCATTGCAGCGAAACCGCGGTAATTCAATTCAACTGGTTCGCATCATGTTCCGCTAGTCGTATCCCATTTGAGTAGCGAAACATGACGAGAGCTAGTTGAATTGAACTACTGCGGGATTCGCTGTGATGGTTTCGCGGCGGAGGTGTGCTACTGGCGTTAAAGTACCGTTTGTCAACTTCCGCCATAGTGGACCCTAGAGAAAGATAAATATAATAATGGACGTTCCTCACCATGGATACTACACATGTGATTTGGACGACAAATGCTCTTATTAGGAACATTTTGTTCATACAAAACTGTCTTTATTGGTATTTGTTGCATTTAATAAAATATTTTTTCATTATGTTGATGCGTAAGATAGTTTTTTTAAATATTTCTCACCAACAAATAATACTTAAAACGGAACACGTTTATGAGTTTGGCAATGAGGTTCCTTGTTGACTACGGAACCCTAAAAAAAATTGACAAAAAAAATTAAAAATAAAATTAATAGTAAAATACCATTTTTTTAAACAAGCTTTCATTAAAATGCAAAAAAAAAAAAAAAAAAAAATAAACATTACACAATTTATGTGTAAGGTATATAATGTGTCTGAGTATGGATTGAGGAGCCATGTCTCATATTTAAACGAGGGTACTACCAATATTTAGTAGTAAATTACCTGATTTTGTAGGCCCGATCCTGGAATTTGTAGTAAAACCGTTAAAAAGTTATAAGACGTTTAAGATGGCTCCTCAATCCAGACGTCTGGTATGAGGGCCACCTTAGAACTCGAAAACTAGCCGACGGATGTTTTTGAAAATTTGGTAGGATTTAGTAGTGTTTATGCGTAATTTATAGAAAAAATAAATGTTTTTGTACGGCTGAATTTGAGATAGCTACAATGATTTGATTTTTCATAAAAATCCATAAATTTCACCATGCTGTTTCTCGGAAAGTTGTCAAACAATTAAAACGTATTTTTGATATAATTTAGTAGTAAACGAGTTATAATTTGCAGTATAAAAATAAAATGGAAAGACTATATAATTTCGGAGATACAACATATTTCATGTGGCTCCTCAATCCTGACGGTCTATAAAATATATATGGTCGTAGCTACTAAAGCAGTTGATCAAATCGGATAACAATAGCACCAATATTTAGTAGAGATTTCTACTAAATATTGGCATAATCAAACATCCTACACACTCAGTATTTCAAAAGATATTAATAATTTAAACATTCCTTAACAATTTTGTGTATAGAGTGACCATAAATAATTCAAACTACGAACATAAATAATTTTATTTGCTTATAAATTATTAAGCGCAAAAGCGTAAGTCTCGATCCCGTGGGAATATCGGGATAAAAAGTAGCTTATGTCTTTATCCAGGGTGTCAGCTACCTCCATACAAAATTTTATCAAAATTGATCCAACCGTTTGAGCGTGAAGAAGTAACAAACATACATACACACACACTCACAAACTTTCGCCTTTATAATATTAGTGTGATGACATAACTAGCTTTTGCCCGCGGCTCCGCCCGCATGAGTATCGGAAAATATCTCAAGGGAAAGTACTACCGGGATTAAAGTACCATAGGGTAAAAAAAAAAGCTGACTAACACATAGGTGTTAATCAGCTTTTATTTCTATTTATATAAAATAGATAATATACGGGGAGGAAGGGACATCGACGCGAAGCCTGTTACCATGGATTCAGTACATCATACTTGTTATTAAAAAAAAATTCGCTGTTCCATTTTTTGACCGAGTAGGTATTGCACTTCTGTAGGAAATACCTGTTTTTTTTTAAATTACTGTATACTGTAGCACTGAATCCATGGTAACAGGCTTCTCGTCGATGTCCCTTTCACCCTATATAAGATATATATTATTATGTACAACAAAAATCAATGTAACTTATGAAATGAAATTCAGTAACCGGTCGTGAATCGAATGATATTTTTTTTTTTTTGGCTTCGCACGGTTTGTGCATTTAGCCAGTGTCATGTAAAATTAGGTAACAAGTACAAAGTTACTTAAATAATTATGAAATGAACTCCATTCAATGCATGATAAAGATGATAGATGATATCCCGCCCTGTTCCCCTTGAGTTTCAGTACTTTACTGAAACCTCGCGCGGACTTCTTGAGAGAACTTAAAGTGATGTTGCACTGTTTTGTTTCATTTGCCTACACTAATGCAGGTTCACGAACACTTAATGGTTAATAATCCACCACTATTACACATTAATATTCGGCTAAACACACATTTTAGAAAATAAAACAAAACTGCTAACATGACGCTTCACTTTCCCGCCAAGAAGTCCCGAATGATAATTATTTTATGATTCTAAAAAAGTAAAAAAAAAAAGTAAAATGCTTAAGAGGGATGTTATCAGATGTGCATTTTAACTTTTTTTTTTATAAAATTAACAGAATGTTTGATATTCGTGTAAATTAATCTAGTAAAGAACCTACTTCCTATAATTTTTTGATAGTGTTACATTGCCAAATTAACAACCTATTTATTTTAAAAGGTATAATTATTTATTACTTCATTCATTCGAACCTATACTGCTTTAAACAAAATCATGATCAAGTGACGCCACGCTGCCCTACCTCCCCTATAACTAAATTGACCTTATGAATTAATAAAATATAATAACTTAACTTAGACTATTAACAAACTACAATATGGCGTCAAAAAATTACGACTAGTAACGTACCAAAGAGATTAACAAAATATATGTGTTTACAGGAAGAGTCATCATTATCAGAGTCAACAATTCAACTCATTAAGTTAGAATTGGCCTCAAATGTCATGATTTCATGAAGTAATTAATCAATCGGGCAATTTGAACTGAGTCGTATGATTATCATTTATGATTGTAATGAGTCTAACTTTTTTAATTGCCATAAAAATGGATACCGGGCGGCTAATTGTACAAAACGAAGGATAATAGGAACCGAGCTACTTTAGCACTTTCAAGTTAATTAAAAAGATTTCAAGTTCAAAGTTGTAAGGGAGGACATGTTTTTCAACTACAATGTTTAGTATTTTCTTCGGATAAATTCATCCCAACTACGGAACTCTTCATTGTGCACTTAGCCGGTATTTTATGTCTCATTATATGCTGCGCCAGTTTATGTTGTATCTTCTTTCATTGCATCATGTTTACTGGGCATTCTGTATACCTCTCTCGTTTGTTGCACGTACCAGTGACAAGATATACAAAACTCGTACATGATTAGGCCAGCCGTGTACACAACATGACTTGCCAGGAAGTTGACATCGATCTTTTTAATACTGGAGTGAGTATAAATAAGGCAATTTAGGATAATTCACTTTTAGTTTATTTTTCTTTTTTTATTCTTAGTTTGTAATACTAGGTATATTGTGTTCAGTATTGTACTGATTGGTTCAGAATGATTCACGTGTACATAAAACTGATCATAGTTTGAATTATTTATGGTGACCCTATTCACAAAATTGTTAAGGAATGTTTAAATTATTAATATCTTTTGAAATACTGAGTGTGTAGGATGTTTGATTATGCCAATATTTAGTAGAAATTTCTACTAAATATTGGTGCTACGAGTATTGTTATCCGATTTGATCAACTGCTTTAGTAGCTACATATATATTTTATAGACTGTCAGGATTGAGGAGCCACATAAAATATGTTGAATCTCCGAAATTATATAGTATTTCCATTTTATTTTTATACTACAAATTATAACTCATTTACTACTAAATTATACCAAAAATACGTTTTAATTGGTTGACGACTTTCCGAGAAACAGCATGGTGAAATTTATGGATTTTTATGAAAAATCAAAGCATTGTAGCTATCTCAAATTCAGCCGTACAAAAACATTTTTTTTCTACAAATTACGCATAAACACTACTAAATCCTACCAAATTGTCAAAAACATCCGTCGGCTAGTTTTCGAGTTCTAAGGTGGCTCCTCATACCAGATGTCTGGATTGAGGAGCCACCTTAAACGTCCTATAACTTTTTAAAGGTTTTACTACAAATTCCAGGATCGGACCTACAAAATCAGCTAATGTACTACTAAATATTGGTAGTACCCTCGTTTAAATATGAGACATGGCTCCTCAATCCATACGGCCGACAAGTACGTAAGTAGTAAGTAAGTACAAGGAAAGGCTGACTGACTCGTCATCACGCCACAGCTCAAACCGCTGAACGGATTGGGTTGAAATTTAGCACACAGATAGCTATTATGACGTAGGCACCCATTAAGAAGGGATTTTTGGAAATTAGACCTTTAGGGGGTGAAAAGGAAGGATTTTGTTTGTATGAAAAATCTTATTCCCTGAGTTAATAAACCTGAAACTTGGCACGAATACTTACCTAAGTAAATTATAAAGTTTGTCATTGTTGTTTTTTTTAACTCCCCAAAGGGGGATTGGAGGATGTCAAAGTTTGTATAGAAGAATTTTAACGCGCGGGCCGACTAACTCAAAAGTCAGTAGTTGTACCTATTTAAAACCAAAAATAAAGAACAACATGTATCAGGATTTTTGCAAAATCTACCCGTAACGGGGTGAAAAGGGGTAGTCAATTATACAAGCGATGATTTTACTGCGTGGCCTTCGAAAATTGGTATAAATAACCTACAAGTCAAATAATGGAAAATCCGCAAACCATATTTCAAAAATTAACCCCTTCGGGGGAGAAAAAAAGGGGAATGAGTTTATACATCAACGATAAAAGTTTTATTCATACAACCTGTGTATGAATAAAACTTTTAACGTTGATATATAAACTTAAATTGGCCCGAATAATTTTCCCAATTTATTTGGAGTCGGCGTAACATGTCTACTAATAAATATCTTCTTTTTCACTATCTTCTATCTTCTTCTTCTCTTCTATATAAATAAAAGGAAACCGTGACTGACTGATCAATCTACACATGGCTCAAACCGCTGAACGGATTGGGCTAAAATTCGGCACAGAGATTATTATGACGTAGGCATCTGCTAAGAACGGTTTTATGAAAGTTCAACCCTTAAAGGGGTGCAACGGGGGTTCACAATTTGTATGGAGAAATAACATAAGATAGATATATCAATTCGAAAATTTGTAGGATTACTTCTGTCACGTCTTGCCGAGTCCAATTCACATCTTAGGGTCGCTTCTCGAAGTTGTGAACGAGTATGTCTACCTAGGACAAGTCATTCAGCTTGGTAGACACAACTTTGAGAAAGAAGCCGACAGAAGGATCAAATTGGGTTGGGCGGCATTTGGAAAAATGCGTCCAGTCTTCTCGTCGCCTATCCCGCAATGTCTGAAGACTAAGGTCTTTAACCAGTGCGTCCTGCCCGTCATGACATACGGTGCCGAAACGTGGACACTGACAGTCGGGCTGGTCCACAAATTCAAGGTCACCCAGCGTGTTATGGAGCGGGCTATGCTTGGAGGCTCTTTGAAGGAGTTAAATTATCCGGAAAAGAACCGAAATTACCGACATAGCTTGCAGAGTAAGCTAACTGAAATTTGCGTTTTTTTTTTTTTTTTTTCTCAAGCAAGTTTCACATTTATATAATATCTTTGTTTATATTATTTGCGCAGATATAATGTGTTACTGTTTGTTTGTCCCAAATAAATAAATAAAATAAAAACTGAAGTGGGAGTGGGCTGGCCATGTTTGTCGAAGTACCGATGGCCGATGGAGCAGACGAGTCCTGGAGTGGAGACCGCGTATCGGCAAGCATAGTGTGGGACGCCCCCCAGCTCAGACTGGATGCGGAAGGCGGAGGACAGGGTGTTGTGGCGCAGCCTGGGAGAGGCCTAAGTCCAGCAGTGAACTGCGATAGGCTGAGTTGATTGATTGACTTCTGTCAAGAAATAAATAAAACGTGTTTCATGCTTTTTCAAAAACAACTCCTTCAGGGGTTGAAAAGAGTAGGGAGTCTAAAAATCAACATGGGTATAATTTTTAAGGTTTGTCGGGACGTTGATCACGTAAATGGCATCCATTTTGAAATGCAACACACTTGAACAACAAAAAAAATCTAAAAAGTCCTAATTTATAATTGTTTTGTAATAATCTAAATAACATTTTTTTTCCCATAAAAATCTAAAGATGGCGTTAATAGTATTTTAAAATCCGGTGGTAAATAGACGCTTCAACCTGTATCACATACGATTCACCATCAACTTCAGGTGGACCAAAGGTGCTCAAAGGCTCCAGGTGGTGGTGGTGGTAAAATTATCGTTTGTATCACGAATTCCTCTAATACCGCATGACCTTCTATTCGAATTCAAATGATAACATTTTCCTCTCAAAATCTGCTTGCAATGACTATATTTAAGCAAGTCTCAAGGGCAAAAACAAAATTTTTCGGGAAGTCTTGAGAGAAAACTGTTTCTCACACGGGCAATTCTACTTAGCTTACTCACGCGTAAGCTCACCCAGTAGTTTGGCACCAACAAATTTAGTGAAGAATATTGTCTATATAGAAGTTTTGTAGCGCTAAAACTAAAACTTATCAATCAAAATAAATGTTGGCGCGAGCGAAACCGCAGGCAAAAGCTAGTATCAAAATAAAATTCGTTTGAAAATTTTAAGCTATGTGTATGCTGGATGTCACAACGACCTATCAAGGCAATTAGTGACAATGGTACGTAGGTAATGGCCTATATGGGCCAATGTGTAATTTGACACCGAGCCAGCGGCCAACAGCGAACAGTACGACATGACACTACGATAGTACCAACGTGCAACAATGCACAAAAGGAACAGTGATTAGTCAATGAATAAGAAAATTTAATAGAAAAAGGTTTTAAGGGTACAAAAGATTTTAGATTCTAATGTAGACATTTTGCAAACCATTGACTTAGACAACGTGGAGTTTGGGACAAACACGACCATCGTAACCAGTTCTGGGGTATTGGTTATTATCTTCCCCTAAATCTATACTAATATTATAAAGAGATAAAATTTGTTTGTAAGTTTGTTTTTTTTCAGATTCATAGCAATATCTTTGTAACCGCAAGGACTAGACGTAAGTTTTATACCAATTTGCAAACCTTAGTAATTTTACAAGTTTTTATAATAATGGTACACTTTGGTGTCACACATTTTTTTTACAGGAGAATTTTTCCAATTCTGGTCTTTTCATCGTAAAAACAAAACTTTTCAATTCAAGATTTTTTTTCTAAGGCAAATAAAATGTTACTTAAAAAAATGGTATCTTATAACATTAGTAAACTATTCAGAAATGTTTGACAAAAATCACACCTAAATATGATGATACCATTTGCAGCAACAGCATTAAAAACACTGAATGCTGGTACAGAAAATAATAAAAATCGAAAAAAAAAATATCTTGGTTACCTTATCGGTTTTTTTTTTACTGTTCAAATTAGTTGTTGGAAATGAGGTAAGCTACCTACCCGTTACGTTTGATCCATTATTTACGGGACATCCTGTATGTGCAAGAAGCTTAACCCCAGCGTCGGTGGTCTATGAAATAGAGTACTATGACGATATTTTTGCCAAAAATCTATATATATTATGCCTCGAATCATTTTGAGTTACCAAGTGAACATTTAAAAAAACCGACCAAGTGCGTGTCGGACCACGCACAATGAACAATGAATTGGGATGAATTTATTCCAAAAACAAACTTAACATTGTAGTTGAAAAACATGTTCTCCTATAAATCGATATACGTCACAGTCAATTTTCCAACTGCAAATGTAAGTTGGTCGACTATTATTCGTTAACTTGTAGAGCCTACTTAGCTGTGATAGTTTTCCTTTTATTTTTTTAATAAGTTAATAACTTTTAAAATAATTTAAGTTTTCACAGATCCGCAATAGTTTTGAAAGACCTATCCAACGATACCACACCATGGAATAGAAGAGAAAAAAATATCATCCCCACTTTACGTGCAAGGGAGGTATCTACATACCCAAAAAAGATTTTTTTCGAGCTTTTATTTTACCAGTTTTAGTGATCCGCGTGATTAATAAAGAGTCTCTGAGCTAAGCCGGGGAAAGACAGACAGACGGACATGGCGAAACTATGGTTACTTGTTGACTACGGAACCCTAAAAATGGTCCAGATTTGTTTAAGTCACATTAATAAAAATACTCTTTGGTGAAATACAGTAACAGAGGTCTTCCAATTTCCCTAGAAATATTTATAACGTGATACACCGCTATACATTAAACTTTTAACAAAATACAAGAATTTCAATAAATCTTACGACATAACAAGAACGAAATGTGATGAATGCCACTCTAAACTTCGGTCAATGTGACGTAATCGTTCATCAAGTACAGCGCCTTGAGGAGCTGATCTTGGTAACTGAGATACTGTTTTCATGTGTTTATTAATTAGTAATGATCTTGAGATGCTGATATCGTAATAATGGCGTATCAAATAATTACGCACTTGAGTACATCGTTGGGGAACGTTTATTAATACATCGTTGGGGAACGTTTATTAATACGGGCCTAAAGGTTCTGAATTATTTGAAGTCCTAATTTTCTTCTTAGAATGTCAGAAATCACTAGCAACATCATAAAATCGTATTAGAGTCCAAACTGAACATAGAATATTTATGAGAAAAAAAAAATTGCTAAGAGGTCTGGGAACGATTTTTATGCTGAAAATATAGTAGTTAGAATTTTTATGTTTGTCGGAATGTATGTCACGCAAATAGTACCGGATAGATTTCGTTAAAATTTTGCACAGATTTTCCCTATTTTCCCAAGTCTGGTCTGGTCTGTAGGCTATAAATTATCATGCTATTTGCTATGGGGGACAAGCAATTTATCGTTATGTTCGAATTCTCCAATAGTTTACATTAAATTGTAAAAAGACGAGCCAAAACGTTACAATATCGTCGATAGTTACAGATGTAACCTTTTAAATGATTATCATCACGCTACACCTTTATAGAGCTGAGCAGTCAATCATGACATATTTATGAACGGCTAATTTAGTCAACTTTCAACAAAGCCAACAGCTTACTTGTCCGACGACTACTTTGCAAACCTGTGGTACGAGTACGACTTCCACGCGAACGAAGTGGCGGGCAGAAGCTAGTATGATATAAAAGCTAGTTACAGGAGCCAGTGTCTTCTCCCTAACAGTAGGTTCTGGATTTTATACAGAATACATCGTTTTGAATTTACTTTACGACAAACACAAGTAATAATTAAAATAGCAAAATATTAGTTACATTCATTATTAAATTTATGATTACAATTGTTATTAAACACATGGTAAAAAGAGAAGTAAAAATTATAGTAACTATTTATTATAAGTAAGTGTGACTGTGAAGTGTAGAGTGTGAGTTTATGTGTTGATAATAATATTATGTAGTGTGGCGGTGTTGTGAGTGCTGGTGTGGAGTGTGGGGAACGTGGGTCTTGTTGAACGTAAACATGAATAAACCTATTAACATGGATACAGTAGTTCTAAAAAATTATTTCAGTACCTTTAATTTAAAAACACTACCTACGTAGTACGTACTAAGTCCAACGTTACAGATAGTGCAATCCACAAAGACGCGCCCCACCAATTTTTGGTTGATAGGATCACGGGGTGCGGGGAGCGTGAGCGTCGGTCGCAAACAGTCAGCGGTTCGATGCGCCCAAGTAGTACAGCCTATGTCGCGAAAATCCAGACTCGTCACGTAAGTCTTTTCGTAATGCAGGTAGACCTATAGTGTACACAGATTAATCATATATTCATACCAACCACGTGCAAAAAAAGGCTTGGGCCGAAAAAGGTTCTAAAACAGCAATAAAAGAAAATATAAAAAACCGGCCAAGTGCGAGTCGGACTCGCGCACGAAGGGTTCCGTACCATTATCTATAAAAACAGCAAAAAAAAAAACAAGTTTGTTGTATGGGAGCCCCCCTTAAATATTTGTTTTATTTTAATTTAATTATTTATTTTTAAAGTGAATATATAACTAAATATTCTGTGAATATTTCAAGCGTCTACCTGTTGCCGTTATCAATATCGAGCAAAAACGAGCAAAAAAATCACGTTTGTTGTATGGGAGCCCCCTTAAATATTTATTTTATTCTATTTTTTTGTATTTGGTATTATAGCGGCAACAGAAATACATCATCTGTGAAAATTTAAACTGTCTAACTATCACGGTTCATGAGATACTGCCTGGTGACAGACGGACAGACAGACAGACAGACGGCGCGGCGCGGCGGAACCTTAGTAATAGGTTTTCCCTTTGAGTACGGAACCCTAAAAATAAAGAAAACTTCCGCATGTACAAAGTTGACGAATCGTTGAAAGAACATGGATTCACAGTGCTTGGGCTGCCTCCTTATCATCCAGATTTAAACCCAATCGAAAACATTTGGGGTATTGTAAAAAAACCGGCCAAGTGCGAGTCTGACTCGACTAAAAATAAAATATAAAATTGAAGTAGAGCATCTTTCCCTTTGACCGTGCCGCTCTCCTGATTAGTCTATTCCTTGTCGTGTGCGCGTGCGCTCATAGGCAAGTAGTGTGCAGCGATGACACTCAAAACATTGGCGGAAGCTTGCACACACATACCTATCTATCTATACTACATTATTTTTAGTATATGCGAAACCTGAATATAGTTTGTTCAGAATAAGGAACTGTATCGATTTCAATCATTTTTACACCATGTTGTATTTTGTCCCAAAAATATTTAAGTGTGATGGATAATGTTATCACCATTTCAACAACCTCCGTACGGTTAGGTACCTACTGCCAAATTATTATCAATGAGTGCAAGACGACCCTGGAGGCGCGGGGGCGCCGCCGTCGTTAGCATGTTTTTGTACGGACAACCCGGTAACATTAACCTCGGTCATTACGCCGCTGTGCCAAGACTTAGTAGGCAATACAACGTGTTATCTAAAACTACGAATTTAGACATCTGCGAGTCTCTGTCTAAATATAAGAAACTCTTAATAGATTTAAGTTGAGTACCAATACTACCAATATCTAAAGGTTATATCTTCTTGAATTTTTTTTTTTTTTACGTTTTGTGTCCATTAATTAACTTTTCCAAATTTTAACTTTGTTAGCTTAGTTGTTTAACTTTGTGCATGTTGTGGTCTCCTGTAAGTGAAGGAGTACACTTACTTATTACGTGATGTAACTCTTTATTTATGTGTCATGTATTGTGTACATCTTTTGTTGGAGATCCTAAATAAATAAATAAATAAATAAATAAACATAACAACCTTATTTATAACTTTGCGATTTTTCATGATACAGTTTTGAAATTTTGTACATAGATTCTTGACATAAAAATACTAGACACGTGTTTCGGGTTTCGCATATACCTAAACTAATATTGTATAAATTAAAAACTTTTTACAAAAATAAAAAGCAATATTTTGTAAAAAGGTGATGAGAATTTGACATTAGGCTATTGTAAATTAGATAAATTACATACTAACCCACTAAAAAGTGAAAAATAAAAAAACTTTTTACAAAAAAAAACAACCGACTTCCAAAAAAATCACTACAAAGTGAAAAATAACTTTAATTTCGGAAGTCGGTGTCTTTGGATCTGTATTTTCGTTTTTTGCCACCGACTTCCGAAATTAAAGTTATTTTTCACTTTGTAGTGATTTTTTTGGAAGTCGGTTGTTTTTTTTTGTAAAAAGTTTTTTATTTTTCACTTTTTAGTGGGTTAGTATGTAATTTATGTAATTTACAATAGCCTAATGTCAAATTCTCATCACCTTTTACAAATTTTGCTTTTCGCGATGCAGGGGCGTTAATTGTTGAGGAGTTCTCCTGGTAAGAACCAGGAGAACTGATGATGTGTTCACCATATGCATTTTGACGAGCATAAATTGCTCAGCAATCATATTAAAGTGCCTAATCGAATCGCAACGGTGAAATACTTATTATTAAGTAGTTCCGGTGGCCATCTGTGGTCTTCATCATCAGTTCCACTTCACCAAATGGTGCTTTTCGAGTGCAAATGCTCGAGTTACTATACAAAATACTCAAATCGCTATAGGTATGCCTATAAAATTTTAGGATTTCCCTCGATTTCCATGGGGAACATATAACCTCCTCCTTTTTGGAAGTCGGTTAAAAAGACAAGTCCTGACTGACTGACTGACTCATCAACGCCCAACTCAAACCCTTGGACCTAGGCAGCTGAAATTTTGTACAGAGGTTCTCTTTATAATGTAGACAAGGAATAAGAAAGGATTTTTGAGAAATTCAATCCCTAAGGGAGTTAAATAGGGGATGAAAGTTTGTATGAAAGTCCGTCAGTTTTGAAGTTAGGATCTACAAATTTTGTGTTTAGGCTGACGATTGATTTAAACGCCTCTCAGCGTTTTAGATAATTCCACCCCTGAAGGGTTAAAAAGGGGGATAAAGTTGTGTATGGAAAGTCCTTAATTTTCAAAGTAGAAATCACTAAATTTATTATCTAGGCTTACGGTTGGAAGCTAGCGCAACGGTGTTGTTAGAATTTCAACCCTTAATTAAAAACAAAATTTTAGAACTTTAATTAAAAACAAAATTTTGTTTTTAATTAAAGTTCTTTATTTTTTTTTATCATTAATATTTCGGCTTATGGTTGGAAATTAACACAGCGTAAATCATTGTTTTTTTTTTTATTTTAAGTTTTGGGTTAAAAGGAGGATAGTTTTGTATTGAAGTTGTTCATTCGCTAAAGAAGAATGTTCATTTTTCACCTGACTATGTATAGACATGAAATAAATCTTAAAATTCAGCTAATTGAATTGTATATTACGAGGGCGGCACTGAAAATTTCGGGAATCAAGGAAGTGACACAACATTACTATTAAAAAATGTATTTATTGCTTTTCGAAGTATTCTCCGCGAAATTTGACACATTTTTCCATACGATGGAACCAATCATTGAAGCAACCATTCCATTCGGAAGTTGGGGTCTCCAAAATGGCCGTTTTGTAGGCGTCCACAGCTTCTTCAGGTGATGAAAATCTCTGTCCACGCAATTTATTATTTATTTTAGGGAAAGTATAGAAATCATTAGGGCTTAGGTCGGGGCTGTACGGCGGATGGTCTAATAATTCTATGTTTTCTTGCTCTAAAAACTCTTTTGTTCTGTGCGCGGTGTGAGAACTCGCATTGTCGTGATGGAGGATGATGCGGCGGTTGCAGTTCTCTTTACGGAGTTCAGAAACGACCTGTGGCTAACAAATGCTAGCATACGATTCTGCATTAACCGTTCTTTGTCCCTCAAGAGGAATAGTCGTAACATGGCCGGTTTTGGAGACAAACGTGGCCACCATTTTTTTTGCAACACTCCGTGAACGAACAATTTGTTGTTGGCTTTAACTCATTTTCGAACACCCAAACTCGTGACTGGTTTTTTGTTTCGGGTTCGTACGCGTATATCCAGGATTCGTCACCTGATACAATGTTGTATACAGCATTTGAGGATCCTGCATGGAATCTTTCGAGAGTTTTGACGCACCAAGTAACGCGAGCCGCTTTTTGCTCTTCACAGAGCGAATGCGGTATCCATCGGGAAAACAACTTTTTTACACCTAATTGTTCATGCAAGATTATTTGTATTTGACTCATGCCAATGTCTAAAGTTGCCTGAATTTCGCGGTATGTCACATGTCGATCTTTCTCAATCAGCTTACGCACAGCATCAACGTTTTCTTGGGTGACTGCAGTTTTTGGACGACCTTGACGGGGATCATCACTGAGCTTGACACGTCCACGTTGAAATTCAGCAAACCAGCGATAAATTGTGGTTTTGGATGGGGCTTCATCACCAAATGCAGAAATCATCCGGTCAACACACTGTTTTTGTGTTAAACCACTTCGAAAGTCATAATAAATCATCGCTCTTGAATTTTCTCGAGTCAATTCCATTTTCTCAACGACTAAACAAGTTTGACAAAACCTTGTGACAAGACCGAGAATCTTTTTTTAAATAAATAAATGGTATTCGATTTTTAAAACCAAGGAGTTTTCAATTAAAAAGATTTTAATATGACAGGAACAGTGGAAATATTCCATTCCCGATACTTTTAGTGCAGCCCTCGTATTTACACTTATCACAATGTTAAAAGAAACGCAGGAAAAATATATTTTTTAATATCTCTTTATTCATTCTACGTCAAGGGTAAACGTATTACCATGTTTTGAACGCATCTCAACCACCCTTTTTTTACGGTGTTCCATTTTAGATACTGCTACTTGACTTTATTCAACTCTCGTTTCTGAGTTTTATACATTATTTTACGTTTTATTTAATCAGTTAGTATTTCTTTATTAGTCTTTGTATAATACCTACAGGTTAAATAAAAATAACATAATAATTAAATAAATTAATCAAGCAGTTTTTTTTGACATTTGACAGTTCTGCGATTTGCATTGGCGCAGTACTAAAAGATGGGTTGTAACACTTGTAACAGGTTAAACACGATATATTTTATCACTGTTACTGTTGCACAAAAATAACAGATCCAAAATATCTGTTATTAAATAACAGCCTGTTATTTATGTACGGACGATAAATACGTATTTATTAAGTTGTTTTTATATTGGTCACTGGTCACAGTAACAGGTAACATGACCTAATCGAGCAGTCACTTTTTCGAAAATATTTGTTCTTGTAAGACCACCAACGGTATTTTAGGCGATATTTTATTTGTTATATTCATTTTTTGTGTGAGTGTGTATGTAAGTAATAGCTACGGTAACAGTATTTTTTAACCGACTTCCAAAAAGGAGGAGGTTATATGTTCGGCTGTATGTTTGTTTGTTTTTTTTTTTTTTTTATGTGTGTTCACCGATTACTCCGTCAATTGTGAACGGATTTTGAAAATTCTTTTTTTGGATGGAAGGGTATGCTCCCGAGGTGGTCCCATTGCCACCTAATCAGAATCTGATGAGGGCATCCCATGGAAATCGAGGGAAATCCTCAAATTTTATAGGCATACCTATAGCGATTTGAATATTTTTTATAGTAACTCGTGCATTTGCACTCGAAAAGCACCATTTGGTGAAGTGGAACTGACGATAAAGACCACAGATGGCCACCGGAACTACTTAATAATAAGTATTTCACCGTTGCGATTCGATTAGGCACTTTAATATGGTTGCTAAGCAATTTATGCTCGTCAAAATTCATATGGTGAAGTCACCATCAGTTCTCCTGGTTCTTACCAGGAGAAGTCCTCAACAATTAACGCCCCTGCATCGGGAAAAGCAATATTTTGTAAAAGGTGATGAGCATTTGACATTAGGCTATTGTAAATTGGATAAATTACAAACTGACCCACTAAAAAGTGAAAAATAAAAAACTTTTTACAAAAAAAAAACAACCGACTTCCAAAAAGAAACACTACAAAGAGAAAAATAACTTTAATTTCGGAAGTCGGTGGCAAAAAACTAAAACACCTGACAGATCAAAAGCCACCGACTTCCAAAATTAAAGTTATTTTTCACTTTGTAGTGTTTTTTTTTTGGAAGACGGTTGTTTTTTTTTGTAAAAAGTTTTTTCGAATAAAAAATTTATTGAGCGAACATATTACAATTACGTAACTGTCTTCAACATGGAAAGAAAAAGATCCAATCAATCATATACTAAAGTTTCATTTTGCTTGTATGTGTGACTGTTTCAGAATATTCATGTAAATTAACATAAAAATAGGGAGCCTCCTCTTAAGGTCTGCGAGACGTATGGGTCTTAAACTTAAGAGAATATTAATAAGTATATTTTATGTGTAACTAGCTGCGCCCCGCGGTTTCACCCGCGTAAGTCTCGACCCCGTGGGGATATCGGGATAAAAAGTAGCCTTTTTGTTAGTCCAAGGTGTCAGCTACCTCCATACAAAATTTTATCAAAATTGGTCCACCCGTTTCAGCGTGAAGAAGTCACAAACAAACACACACACACACACACAAACTTTCGCCTTTATAATATTAGTGTGATAGTGTGATGTGATGTGTGATAATGTTAGAACACTTAATTCGATATCATGTTACTTTTCATATCACTGATAGCTTATTGAAACTCGGCTACAACTTCTGGAAACCTTTGTTTCATCGTAAACTTTGCATCTCGTGAAATCGAAGGCCACAATCAATATTTACATACGAAAAAAACCGCCCAAGTGCGAGTCTGACTCGCGCACGAAGGGTTCCGTACCACTGTCTATAAAAACGGCAAAAAAATCACGTTTGTTGTATGGGAGCCCCCTTAAATATATATGATATTCTGGTTTTTAGTATTTGTTGCTATGGCGGCAACACATACTAAACATATCATTGGATACATCATTTGCGAAAATTTCAACTAACTATCACGATTCATGAGATACAGCCTACGGACAGACAGACATACAGACAGACGGCGGAGCCTTAGTAATAGGGTTCCCGTTTTACCCTTTGGGTACGGAACCCTAAAAACGAACAAAATGCATGTGCTATAATTTATTCCAGTGAAAGGATGCCAAAAATATCACACTATGCGAGGCGCAAATTTATACTAGAAAATACCAAAAAAATAAATTACCATTCAAAATTTATTGAAGACCATGCATAGAAAAAGTGGATTAAGTGAACTTCATCCGCACAGAATACGGTATACCTGTTTATTAAAGTCAAGGATGAAAAAAATATATTAATATTGAATTACACCATACGTCTCTGTGGCGTAGGTATATGATATGACACACTTATTATTGCAGGGTTATTGCCCGTGTAAACTTTAATTGCTATAAAAACCGATTGCTGATTAACGTTTTCCTAACACTCTTCACTAATTACGACAAAGGAATGGAGTGGTTAGTGTCTTTGAACTAAATAATTAATACGATTTATGGTGAACTTTCAAAATAGAATAACCAACTAAAATATTTATAGGATTGTAATATTTTAGTGTACCTAGTGTATTTTTCTTCAAAACTGAAAATAAAATACCATGTGTGTTTTGGCTAGAGTCGTCTTGTAGAACCTTTCGTTTATTGTTAATGAAATTATAAGTTCTATTTTAACTTTTATAATATTTTCTGTTACAAGTTACAACGCATCATGTCTGACTCCAACGACGGGAACAGCTCCTCAAACCTTCGCAGCAGCTTTACAGTTCTTTGCAGCTGCACAGTGTGCGATATCAGAAGGATTGATACCAGATGCTAATGTTACAAGTAAATGTTTTTTATATTCTTCAAAATTTATATTCCGCAAAATATAAATTACACTTTTGCTGTGAATTTCACCTTTACTAGGTCATCATCATCATCTTACTGCCCATGTTCTATGGTAATTGGTCAGCGCAACACGTTTTCTTCTTCAATTCTCCCCAACCTCACCCTTTCGTAGATACTTTACTATAATATTGATTTTAGTTAAATTCTTGTTCTTATTCTTCAGTGTTTTTTAGTTACATGTTCAGGTAGTAATTTCTATATGATTTAAAGTGTTTCGTTTACTTACTTTATTGCAGATTTTGAAACGTTTGACTTCATTATAGTAGGAGCAGGGACAGCTGGTTGTGTCCTGGCCAACAGACTGAGTGCAATATCAAAATGGAAAATATTACTCATTGAAGCTGGTGGTGATGCACCAATAGAAGCTGATGTAAGTATACATAAAGTTGAACATGTAAAAACCAATGAAAATTTTGTTAGGCTAAAGTAAAACATTTTAGATTCCAGCTCTGGACAAGGGAATGTGGAAAACCAGATATGATTGAGGCTACATGACAAATAATAATGGAATTAGTAACGGAGCAAATATAAATGGATCTATAAATTGGCCTCGAGGCAAAATGATGGGCGGAAGTAGCAACCTGAATGGTATGACTTACATGCAAGGAAATAATCAAGATTTTCAAAACTGGGTCGACCTTGGTAATTCTGAATGGAATGTAAAAGAAGTACGGCGGTGCTATAAGAAGGCAGAAAGTTATCAAAACATGGATTTGTTGAAAAATCCAGAAATCAGAAATCATTACGGACATGATGGACCTTTAGCTATAAACACGTTCAACAGTACTCTCGGGGTTTTTACCGAGAGGCTTCTATCTGCTTGGAATGAGATTGGTATCAAGAATGTTCCATATATAAATATCGCAAACATGTTAGGTTCTGGTATTTCGACAGCCACAGCTGCTAATGGAGAAAGACAAAGTCATAACAAAGCGTATTTGAACCCAGTACTACACAGAACAAACTTGAAAATTATGAATAGTTTGGTGACAAAAATTTGAATCGGACATTTATCTAAGACAGCTTATGGGATAGAAGTAGAACGTGACTCAAAGAAATTTACGTTTAGGGCAACAAAAGAGGTAATTCTGAGCGCCGGTACTGTAAACTCTCCACATCTTTTAATGCTATCTGGAATGGGCCCTAAAAAACACCTTTGTTCAAAGAATATCCAAGTAATAGTTGATTCGCCTATGGTGGGTCAAAATCTACAAGACCATTGTACTATTCCCGTTATAATTTACGGCGATGGGCCTGGCGAGCAGAACCAAGCTGATCAACAATCCAGTGTCTTACAGTATCTTTACAATCGTAATGGTATTTTGTCACAAAATAGTATTTCAGACATACTTGCATTTTTTTCTGATAAACGAAATGCTACATATCCTGAATTCCAAACGCATTTGTCACCTTTGTGGAGAAATAGTTCCAGCATAAAACATGCCCTGACAACACTATTCAGGTACAAAGACACAGTAGCTAATCCAATAATCGAACTTAATAAAAAGTACGCAGTTTATACCCTACTATTCAATCTTTCCAGAGATTTGGAGTTAGCAGCCACAGGTCTTAAAATGCTTACCAATGTAGTAAACACTACAGCCTTCAGAGAAATCAAGGGCTTCTTAGGGAGAATGCAGTGGCCACCGTGTGACCGTTATGAATTAGATAGCAGAGATTACTGGAAATGTGTTTGTATACAGATGGCACTGACAGTATACCACCCTGTAGGAACATGCCAGATGGGACCAGACCCAAAAACCTCAGTCGTGAGTTCTCGGTTGAAAGTCCATGGAGTTGACAAGCTCCGTGTGATAGACGCTAGTATAATGCCCACACTTACCAGTGTTAACACCAACGGTCCGACGGGGATGATTGCAGAAAGAGGTGCAGAATTTGTGATACAGGACTACAAAAAACTGTAATAAGGAATTGAGGACAGGCATCGTCAGTAACAACTGTTGACTTCGACTCTTTTAGCATTGTATCCCTTAGCCGAATTCTGAGCCGACTCAATTTAGATTGCTACTGACACGCTAAGAAGAATCTTTGTTCTTTTTCACACAATCAAACCTTATTTTGTCCATTCATCTCTGTCTGAAGTTGTGGTGGTACTGTGTCTGGTTGTGGAAGAAATTATTTGACTCGAAAAGGTTGAAATTTTTGTTTTAGCGCTAAAGTATGAAATTAAACATCGGAATACTTGTAGTTTTAATTCAACATATTATTCTTATTTTTTAACCCATGTTCTTGTGGTAATGTTTAGGTTAAAAACTTTTTACAAAAAAAAAACAACCGACTCCCAAAAAAACAACACTACAAAGTGAAAAATAACTTTAATTTCGGAAGTCGGTGGCAATAAACTAAAATACAGATCCAAAGACACCGACTTCCGAAATTAAAGTTATTTTTCACTTTGTAGTGTTTTTTTTGGAAGTCGGTTGTTTTTTTGTGTAAAAAGTTTTTTATTTTTCACTTTTTAGTGGGTCAGTTTGTAATTTGTCTAAGTTACAATAGCCTTATGTCAAATGCTCATCACCTTTTACAAAAGATTGCTTTTCCCGATGCAGGGGCGTTAATTGTAGAGGAATTCTCCTGGTAAGAACCAGGAGAACTGATGGTGACTTCACCATTATGCATTTTGACGAGCATAAATTGCTTAGCAACCATATTAAAGTGCCTAATCGAATCGCAACGGTGAAATACTTATTATTAAGTAGCTCCGGTGGCCATCTGTGGTCTTAATCATCAGTTCCACTTCACCAAATGGTGCTTTTCAAGTGCAAATGCATGAGTTACTATAAAAGATTCTGAAATCGCTATAGGTATGCCTATAAAATTTGAGGATTTCCCTCGATTTCCATGGGATCCCCTCATCAGATTCTGATTTGGTGGCAATGGGACCACCTCGGGAGCATACACTTCCATACAAAAAAAGAATTTTCAAAATCCGTCCACAATTGACGGAGTAATCGGTGAATATACATAAAAAAAAAACATACAGCCGAACACATAACCCCCTCCTTTTTGGAAGTCGGTTAATAAACTTACATGTAGTCTTTCTACTATACCTTCTAACTATACATAAACTTTCATTATCAGGTTTTCAAATGTATGGGAAGTTGGCATTGTTATTTTGAATATACTCGTATATAAAAGGAAAGCGTGACCCAAGTAAAAGATTTTTTTTTTTTAAGTTCCCCCGTATTGGGGGATATCAAAGTTTGTATAGAAGAATTTTAACGCGCAGTTCGATTAACTCGAAGCTCAGTATTTATACTTAAAACCAAAATTATAGAATAACGTGACATCAGGGTTTTTCAAAAATCAAAATAAGAAGGTAAAAATGGGTAGTCAATTTTACAAGGGAGGATTTTACTGCGTGGCTTGATAGTTTGCTTAACAGTTTGTATGAAAAAAAATTATATCGTTGACCTATAAACTTGATACTTGGCTTGAATACTTCGTCATCATTCTCCTGTCCTAATCCCAATTTATTTGGGGTCGGCGTATCATGTCTACTTATCTACATATACAGGGTGTTCCGTAAATAATGGATCAAACGTAACGGGTAGGTAGCTTACCTCATTTCCAACAACTAATTTGAACAGTAAAAAAAAACCGATAAGGTAACCAAGATATTTTTTTTTTTTCGATTTTTACTATTTTCTGTACCAGCATTCAGTGTTTTTAATGCTGTTGCTGCAAATGGTATCATATTTAGGTGTGATTTTTGTCAAACATTTCTGAATAGTTTACTAATGTTATAAGATACCATTTTTTTAAATAACATTTTATTTGCCTTAGAAAAAAAATCTTGAATTGAAAAGTTTTGTTTTTACGATGAAAAGACCAGAATTGGAAAATTCTCCTGTAAAAAAAATGTATGACACCAAAGTGTACCATTATTTTAAAAACTTGTAAAATTACTAAGGTTTGCAAATTGGTATTACGTCTAGTCCTTGCGGTTACAAAGATATTGCTATGAATGTGATGAAGAAGACAGAACAGAAATTAAAATGGTATAATCTAACTTTTCTTTCTCGTAATGGCTTATGCTTGTAATCTAAGCATGTGGTTAAGCGTGTAGCGTAATTCCGAGCCGATGACGTCATCTGTTCGGAATTTGGGACCGCTACCTGCGGAGTTGCACCTCACTCAGTGTGAAAGGGATAAATAGCGCCGCTTTTGTATTTTTGGTAAATCGGTGTCTTTGTGCAGGTATTTTTTTTCCTTCACCCTTCACTCATACAGGGCTTCATTGTTGCATGATTTTATTTGTTTAGTTGACACGAATCTCTCTTCGAGTTGATACGTACGTCAGACTACTTTCGCTCCCGCTGTGCCTAACTGTTGTGTTCCTTAAAATTAAACTTGTGCTGTGTATTTGGACTTTGCTTTGCCTAACGATTTGGAACTGTTTGTGTTTTGGACGAATGACTTGGCAATCCTACGGACTTCGAAAACAATCGTTTGTGTGAGGTTGTACGTGTGTGCAGTAGTACGATGCCTCGTTACGAGTACACGCCACGGGAGTATGCCGAAATGCATTTTATCTACGGAGAACCAAGAGGTAATGCCAGGGCGGCCGCAAGATTGTATCGTGAAAGATACCCGAACCGGGATCGACATCCCGACTATCGCGTATTCATTAGAGTGCATAACGCGCTTCTTGACGGAAGAATTCTTGGCACCGGAGTTGGGGGTGCCAGTGAAGGGCGACCGTCACAAGTCAATGACGAAATTATTATTCGAGAAATCGAGGAAGATTCGTCGGTCTCAATTCGCGTCATAGCGCAACGCACAGGTATTCCAAGATCGACGGTACATCGAGTTCTAAAAAGGCACCGGTTGCACCCATATCACGTGCAACGTGTTCAAACGCCGACGTCACGTGATTACCCGCAAAGAGTAGCATTTTGCCAAAGGATGCTTAGAATGATACGGGCGGACCCACAGTTTTTTAATAAAATTTTATGGAGTGACGAGTCTTCATGCCGGCGAGATGGATATCTCAATTTGCATAATTTGCACAGTTGGCAGCTGGTAAACCCACATTTGATGCGAGAGGACAGGAGCCAACATCAATTTAAAATAAATTTATGGGCAGGAATAATAAATGGGCAAATAATAGGGCCCTTTGAACTACCAGCAACTCTAAACGCCGAATACTATCTGCATTTTTTAAGGAATGAGTTGCCAACGTTATTAGAAAATATTCCAGAAGACGTGCGGCAAGCAATGTGGTTACAAAACTCACTATGCGACGGCAGTAAGGGCGCAACTCAATGAAACTTACCCTGACAGATGGATCGGCCGATTACGACCAATTTTGTGGCCTCCGCGATCTCCGGATTTAAATCCCTTAGATTTTTTTTATTGGGGATGTTTAAAAGACAAAGTTTACAAACAACGAATAACGTCGGAAGAAGAATTACGTCAGCGCATCCAATCTGCTGTATCAGAAATAAACAACAGCCATTTTGTCCGTCGGATAAGAGCTTCCTTTATGAGCTTCCTTTTGGTGCAGACTTTGCATTCTCGTAGGGGGACGTCAGTTTGAACATTTACTGTAAAAACAAAATAAACGATTTATTTGTATTTTTTTTTAATTTAACCTCCTAATTTTTTTCATACGCTGAGATACCTAAACATTTTTAAGAAAATAGTTGAATTGTGCACACTTTTTCAAATTTTATTTTATTTCGTAATTTGGCACCTCTGTCAGATTCATAGCAATATCTTTGTAACGACAAAGACTAGGCGTAAGTTTTATACCAATTTGCAAACCTTAGTAATTTTACAAGTTTTTAAAATAATGGTACACTTTGGTGTCACACATTTTTTTTACAGGAGAATTTTTCCAATTCTGGTCTTTTCATCGTAAAAACAAAACTTTTCAATTCAAGATTTTTTTCTAAGGCAAATAAAATGTTATTTAAAAAAATGGTATCTTATAACATTAGTAAACTATTCAGAAATGTTTGACAAAAATCACACCTAAATATGATACCATTTGCAGCAACAGCACTAAAAACACTGAATGCTGGTACAGAAAATAGTAAAAATCGAAAGAAAAAGAATTCTTGGTTACCTTATCGGTTTTTTTTTTACTGTTCAAATTAGTTGTTGGAAATGAGGTAAGCTACCTACCCGTTACGTTTGATCCATTATTTACGGGACACCCTGTATAAAAGGAAACTGTGAGTGACAGACTGACTGACTGACTGATCTATCAACACTCAGCTCAAATAGCGGAAAGGATTTTGGAACACAGATAATAGTTATGACATAGGCATCCGCTTGTCCCGTGTGGTGCCGGACGTAGAGAATAGCACCACTCCATTTCTTCCCGTGGGTGTCGTAAGAGGCGACTAAGGGACTTACTAGAGAATGGGCAGCAGCGTTCTCTATGCATTTAAACACCATACTGCGATCGCCAACCCGCCCGCCAAGCGTGGAACTAAGAACGAATTTTTGAAAATTTAACCTTTAAAGTGGTGTAACTGGGATTCAAAATTTTTATGGAGAAATCATATAAGATAGATGCATGTATCAATTCGAACATTCGCAGGATCACTCCTGTCAACAAATAAATTAAACGTGTTTTATGCTTTTTCAAAAACAACCCCTTCAGGAGGTGTAAAGAGTTAAGTAGCCTAAAAAAGAAAATGGGTGTAATTTTCCACATAATTTGTCGAGACGTTGATCAGGTAAATGTCATCAATTTTCTAATTTATTACACTTAAACAACAAAAAAATCTAAAATTTCCTAATTTATTACTATTTGTTTTGACCTAAATAACGATTCTATTTATTGTATATACATAAATGGAGAAATCAAATCAACGCACACACAACCCAAACTATCCTTAATAACATAATTCTCGTATAATCCTTGAGTTAATAAACTTGAAACTTTGCACGAATACTTATCTAAGCAAATAATACACTTTGCATTTTTTTGTTTTTTAATCTACCCCCTTTTTTTTTTTTTTCTTCCGTTGCCTGTGTGCCAGGGCCACGATATCCCTTTCGGACAAACTCGCAACCCTGGCAGGCACTGGCCCTAATGGACCCCGTCAATTCGTCCGCAAGCCCGCGCCTACGGTGGCCGGAAATCGGCTTGCGACTCCCGACGCCCAGGGCGTCTCCTGCGGCGACTAGGGGCGTGAGGGCGCGAACCCTGCCTCTCCCTCACGCGTTCCGCCTCCTCCTTCGCGAGCATTACTGCTTCGCAGAAGGAGGTGACGGCCTCCCATGAACTCTCGCTTCGAACCATGGCCTGAACCAGGGCCGGACGCGAGAGATCGCCGCCGCCGATCGCCTCCGTGAGGACACGGCGATGCTCCACCCAAGCCGGGCAGACCTCCACCGTATGCTCTACCGTGTCCTCCGGGCGATCCACACAGTGGTGACACCCGGGCTTTTCCTCCCGCTTTATCCTGAACAGGAACCTCCCGAAACATCCATGTCCGGTGAGGACCTGCGTCAGGCGGAAGGTGAGGACGCCGTGGCGCCTCTCTAGCCACTCCTCAAAGAGGGGACTTATCGCCGCAATAGTGGCGTGCCCAGCGCTGGGTTGCGACAACCGCACTCTCCATGTCGTCATGAGATCTCGCCGGAGCTCTGTCCGCTGTGCCGTGATTTCTCGCGGCAGCGGAGTTTCGCCCCGGCGTTTCGCCTCCTCGCGACACTCCCAGATGTGCGCAAGGACTTTTGCCTCCAGATCCCATGGCGGTAGTCCGACAAGGAGGCTCGCTGCCTCACGGGAGACCGCGCGGTAACCCTGTACCAGCCTGATGGCCATGACCCTTTGGGACGCGTTCAATCGGCGGGCTGGTCGCAGCCATAAAGAACGCGCCCACACCGGTGCCCCGTAAAGGGCCATGGACCGCACGATCCACGCGTCGAGCCTCCGGCACGAGGCGTCTGGACCCCCTAGATTGGGCAGGAGCCGCTTCAAAGCAGCCCCGGCCCGCTCCAGTCTGGGAGCCAAACGTCGAAAATGCTCCGCGAAGTTCCACCGGCTGTCGAGGACGAGTCTCAGGTACTTCATCGTCGACTCGACGCCGATGTGAACCCCTCCCGCCGTTATCTGGGAACCCGACAGTGGAGCGTTCCGAGGACCATAAAAACACATGGCCTCGGACTAGTGCAAAGCCACCTTGAGTCCTAAATGCCGGATCCTATCGCCGCTTGTCGCAACCCCACGTGCCGCCAGTTCGGCCGCCGCCTGATGCGACCTCCCCTGCGCCAGGACCAGCGTGTCGTCAGCGTAGCAGACTACACTGACGCCGCTAAGGAGGTCGGCACGCAGCACCCAGTCGTACCCGATGTCCCACAGATGCGGCCCCAGGACCGATCCCTGTGGGACACCGCACGACATCTCTCGCCGGTTCCAATCTCCGTGGTGACCGGGGTAGATGACGGCCCTGTCCGTCAAATAGGCCTCGACCACGCGACAGAGGTAGGTCGGCATCCGGTGATACCGAAGTGCCTCCCTAATGCAACTCCAGGGCAACGATATCCCTTTCGGACAAACTCACAACCCTGACAGGCATTGGCCCTATCGGACCCCGTTACTTGGTGCTGACATCTCATTGAGGCGCGCGTGGACCCGGGCCTGGTCCTTATCGGACGGCGAGCTACCCATCGCTCACCGTCCGCAAGCCCGCGCCTACGGTGGCCGGGAATCAGCCTGCGAGTTTTAGTGGTCCAATGACACTAAATAATCAAACTGATCAAAACATTAATTGCCTTTACATGTTGATTGCCAGTTTGAAGTGATTTTAGATGCCTTGTCAAATAAAGTGGATTCCAAAATTTCATCAGTTTTTCGCGGGATCTCATGTCACACTCAAGCAACCGAAAGATGCAAAATCAAAAGTCAAAGTCAAACCATTTATTTCAAATAGGCACATAAGAGGCACTTTTGAACGTCAAAATTTACAAAAATAAAAACTTTTTACATAAAAAAAAACAACCGACTTCCAAAAAAAAACACTACAAAGTGAAAAATAACTTTAATTCGAATTTGAAAAATAAATTTAAAGTCGGTGTCTTTGGTAGTTTTTTGACACAGACTTCCGAATTAAAGTTATTTTTCACTTTGTAGTGTTTTTTTTTTGTAAAAAGTTTTTACTTTTCCCTTTTTAGCGGGTCAGTTTGTAATGTATCTAATTTACAATAGCCTAATGTCAAATGCTCATCACCTTTTACAAAATATTGGTATTCCCGATGCAGGGGCGTTAATTGTTGAGGAGTTCTCCTGGTAAGAACCAGTAAACTGAACCAGAACTGATGGTGTGTTCACCATATGCATTTTGACGAACATAAATTGCTTATCAACCATATTAAAGTGCCTAATCGAATCGCAACGGTGAAATACTTATTATTAAGTAGTTCCAGTGGCCATCACTGGTCTTCATCGTCAGTTCCACTACACCAAATGGTGTTTTCCGAGAGCAAATGCACGAGTTGCTATAAAAATTACTCAAATCGCTATAGGTATGCCTATAAAATTTGAGGATTTCCCTCGATTTCCATGGGATCCCCTCATCAGATTCTGATCTGATGGCAATGGGACCACCTCGGAAGCATACCCTTCCAAACAAAAAAAGAAGTTTCAAAATCCGTCCATAATTGACGGAGTAATCGGTGAACTTATATAAACAAAAAAAAAAAAAAAAAAAAAAAAAAAAACCAAACATAACCTCCTCCTTTTTGGAAGTCGGTTAAAAATAGAATTGATTCTAGTTCCCCTTCCAAAAGGTAGTTTCGTTGCATACAATTTGTTACAGAATCATGCTCAGCAGTCTGTGAACCGGTAAGAAGGGAAGGCTGGATTAGGAATAAGTTGGGAGTCGTGTCGCATAACGTATTCTTCCCCCCTTCAATACAAAAAAAAAGTATTTTTTCGTCACCTCCATGTCGTAAGAACTAATTCTACTTATTATTATTGTTAGTTTATTGTAGGCAATAAGTTATTTTTTGTATGTTACTAACACCATATGGATAATTGTGTCCGAAATAAAGCGATTCTATTGTACGAGTATTCTATTTTATTTTCCCCAAATATTATTAAAAATTAAAATGTACGGTACTATTTTAATTTAAAAATATTCTACAGAATTTTTATTTTATTTTTCTAATGACCCAACTTTTTTCTTTTTTTTTAATAATTCATAGTTATTGGGGCAGTTCTTCCACTGATTTAATTTAATTGTCACTATAATAAGTTTTAAACCTGATACCAAGATGCAACTTTCCCGCTATCAACCATAACAAGGTCAATAAATATGGACATAACATAATAACAATATATTCAAAATCAATTAAACAATTTACAATAGGCAAAATGTGCCCGTGAGCTTAAGTATGTGAACTTGAATGAATGCCTGAATGAACGACCCACTTGTTTGAGTGGGTTGTTGGTTCACTTATGATATATTCTCATTTGAATAGAAATGTAAACAAGCATCTACACAAGGAACATGTTTTTCTTAACTTATCAAGGTTGCTAGAGATACATTTATAATGTATATATCGCTCTCAAGCACTAGCGCTCTCTTGTTTACTCAAGGAAAGGTTTATCCATTTAAAGACCCTTAATTGCCATGCCACCCCAAATTCTGCTATACTATAAAGTGGCACAGACGATGCTACATAGCCACATAATTATAATGATGACTGACAAGGTCAATAATTAGTTGCTCACATCACAAGTAAGTATGTTCTATGTTAGCGGGTTCGGTTTCCGCACCTAGTCCTTCATGTGGGCCATGGCGGCCGTCGTTGGTTATTCCAACCAGCCCACCTCCCTCCAGAAGCTGATTAGGTCTCCTGGTCTGCTTAAGATATCCGTGAAAGATCTGGGTGACCCGGGGGTTTCTGTTCTGGGTGACGCCTGTGCATTCAAAGAGCACGTGCGCAACGGTTTCTTCAGCCTCCATGTACGCCCTGCACAGAGGGCTGTCCGTTATGCCTATTGTGTGGAAGTGCTTATTCAGTGAGCAGTGTCCCGTGATGGTCCCCGTCACCAGGCTCAGGCCGTTCCTGTCCAGGCGTAGCAACCGCCTGGTTAGCCTGCCATCTAAGGACGGCATAGCTTCCCTGGATTGCCTGCAGCCTGGTGTCGAGGTCCACCAGTTCTGCGCTTGTGTGTGGGTGAACTCCTGTAGCCACCTGCGTAGTTGGTTGGAGGGGATCGGTATGATAGGTTCGGGTCCACAGACTGACGTGCTGGATGCTCTCCTAGCAAGTTGGTCAGCTGCGTCGTTACCTAGTGATCCGCTGTGTTCTTTTATCTATTGCAGTGTCACTGTGTTACGGTTGCACACTGCCACCCGTTCCAGTGCATTGTGACATTCTAGTGTTAGTCTGGAGGTAATATAATTTTTCCTCAAGGATTGCAAAACTGAGGCACTATCGGAGAGTATACGTATACGGGTGTCCGTAACTCTCCTGGCTTCTATGGCGTAAGCCGCTTGTATAATGCCCACAAGTAAGTAATAACAGTAGGTAATGTTTAAACAATATCAAATTTTATAATTTCACTTATTCTTTTTATTTGTGAAAAGTTGTTGAAATGGAAACTTATGTCAGCTATGTTGGTTCTACATAGTCATGAAACTAAAGCCACCCCTAAGATGACTCACTAAACAAAGATTATTTTGGGTTGAATAGTCTAAAACATTCAGTTCACTGCTAGCCATGACCATGGCCTACTGCTAGCACTGTCGAGCTAGAACCATAATGTATAAATGCTTACCTAATATAGAAGGTGAGAGCAAAGAGGCAAGTCCATTAGTGAGGTCATAGATGTACAGCTCCACTGCGGTGCCCTGCTCAGCCATGCTGCGGGTGCCACTGGCCCACTTCAAACAACATCATAAACACTAATTACTCACTAAACCTATCACTTATTCCTAACTTGCAACACTTGCACATAATACATGTAAAGTTTATTTCTAGTTTAATAATGATAACAGCTTTTAACATTCAATAAGAATAGGTACGTACATTTAAGTTGTAAAAGAAAGGTAAGTGTAGTTGTATTCAGTACTAGGCGATAGGAGTTAGGAGATCGCGTGCCGCAGCCAGCAGTGCAGCAGTGCAGCGACGGCGAGAGTCGACCCACAGCTACGCAAACGACGGAACGTAAGCTCGGCCGCTCACGAGATGCAGCGACTTGCGACCGCAAAGCACATCTTGCGACTAACCCACACCAGAAATATAATTTATAAATAACACACCGCCAACACAATCATACTACACGACATTCCCACATGCCACATTAATCTACAGGTAGATACAGATTTCGCGGACTATTGCGTCAATTCCGTCCGTGTAGTGTAAACAGAACCGTCAACCGCTATTCGCAGTAGATAGGTACGTAATCGGTTTATTAAGCTACTCGCTCGTCGCTGGATAAACTCAAAAGACATATACCTACATACCAAGACTTAGGCTTTCAGAAAGTTTTCTATATAAACACAGAAAGAAACTAACCTTTCCTAAAATATTTTCTGGGGATGGATTAAATTTTTCTTAATATTTCCGACTTGCTGTTTCATTCCATTGTTACAGATTGCTCATTTAGAATTGTTATTTCGGTCAGTGGGTCGTCCTAAGAACGGAGTTAGTTTCTCCTTCGCCTTCTGCTTTTATTCGTTGACTCCCCGAGAAAACTCTGGGTGAACACTAACAAAGTACTGTGACCTGTGACTGCTACTCATTAGTGCTCTGTGAGCCTCTGTGCTACTACTACTTCCTAGCGGAGGTGAGTGGAGTGCACAGAACCCTAGTGGAGTGCACACAGAAAAACACTATTTATTACCCTACGGGTGGAGTGGGAGCAGTATTTTATAGTGCTCTGTGTTTTTTAGACCATGCCACCATGGTAATGGTTGGAATCATGGAATGATGAACTGAACATAGCAGCATTAGCAGCACTTCCTTCACAGTAGTTCACAACAGCAGTTGAGTTGAGCTGTCAGAACCATAGAGGACACTATGGCTGCATTCCGAATTAAGGAGGTTGCGCTAAGGTAGCCCGCGAAATTCAAATTTTATTACGTTTCTTGCTATTTGCAGGTCAGTAACAGGTTGCATGTTGATCTAAATATAATTCACGGACGTAAAAATATGGCTTTACAGAATTATAATCATTAGAATCAGCATTACAACTCTCTAAGTTTATAAAATCCTACTGAAAGATTATTTCAGAAATAATCATTCAGTAGGATTTTTACTGACCTGCAAATTGCAAAAAACGTAAGAAAGTTTGAATTTCGCGGGCTACCTTAGCGCATCTCGCGACCATAATCGATGTCATCGATTTTAGCGCGCTAAACGGTAATAGGGAACGCGTTTAATTAAGCGCGCTAAAATTGATTACAGCGAATATGGTCGTCATAATTCGGAATGCACCCTATGGCTGCATTCCGTATTAGACTTTAATCGCTGACAGCGCTCACATCAATAATTTGCGTACCGGATTAATTATTACGATTATGACAGCCGACAACTGTCAACGATCCGTTACGCTCGTGACTGACTGATTGACTGACTCATCAACGCCCAGCCCAAACCCTTGGACCTAGAAAGCTGTTTTGTACAGAGGTTCTCTTTATAATGTAGACAAGGAATAAGAAAAGATTTTTGGGAATTCCACCCCTAAAGGGGTAAAATAGGGGATGGAAGTTTATATGAAAGTCCGTCAGTTTTGAAGTTGGGATCTTCAAATTTTGTGTTTAGCCTGACGATTAAAAATTAATTTATACATGTTTCAGTGTTTTTGATAATTCCACCCCAGAAGGTTTAAAAAGAGAGATGAAGTTGTAAAACACTTTAATCAAACTGTACACGTAAACAATAATTATAACTTTGTTTTCTAGTCTAAAATATAATCACACTATAACCACACTATTTTATCATAATTCTAGAGCTGTTACTCGCACTGTATCGGATCACCAACTGCCGATCAGTCTCTCCAATATTCGTGTGGCAAGCGTCGCCCCCACCATTGCTCCGGAAGTCCGCAACGGAATAATAATGGCGCGACACCAGTGTTGCCAACCAAAATATTAATCGAATAATATCTTTAATTATAAATAGGTAAACTTATTTCATTTTGCGTAATCCTAAAAAGGTTATTAAATAAATATGTATTTAACAAATAAATCAACCAACAATTAAATCATAAATCAAAATAACTAATTTTATATGTGAATATGTATGTCTGTCTTTGAAGCGACAACAAAGTTGTGTATGGAAACTCCTTCATTTTAGAATGTAAAAATCACTAAACTTATTATCTAGGCTTATGGTCGGAAGCTAACACAACTGTGTTGTTAGAATTTCAACCCTTAAGGGATGAAATTTTGTTTTTAATTAAAGTTCTTTATTTTTTAAATTAAAATCACTAATAGTTCGGCTTATGGTTGGCTTATACAACGTAAATCGTTGTTTTTTTTTTAATTACAACCCACAAGGGGGTAAAAAGGGGGATAAAGTTTTGTATTGTAGTTTTTCAATCGCAAAATTTTGTATTCAAGTAAAAATAATAAAGTTGATAATCTTGAAACTTGGCACGAATACTTACCTAAGTAAATCATAAAGTTTTCCATTTTTAGTTTTTTCAAAGTTCCTCCCGAAGGGGATATTAGGGGATGTCAAAGTTTGTATAGAAGAATTTTAACGCACGGTCCACTAACAGCCGGGCTGGTCCACAAATTTAAGGTCACTCAGCGTGCTATGGAGCGGGCTATGCTTGGAGTTTCTTTGAAGGATAAGATCAGGAATGAAGTTATCCGGAAGAGAACCGGAGTTACCGACATAGCCTGCAGAGTAAGCAAGCTGAAGTGGCAGTGGGCTGGCCATGTTTGTCGAAGTACCGATGGCCGGTGGAGCAGACGAGTCCTGGAGTGGAGACCGCGTATCGGCAAGCGTAGTGTGGGGCGCCCCCCAGCTAGATGGACCGACGACCTTAAAAAGGTGGCTGGGACAGACTGGATGCGGAAAGCGGAGGACATGGTGTTGTGGCGCAGCCTGGGAGAGGCCTATGTCCAGCAGTGGACTGCTATAGGTTGAGTTGATTGGTTGATCGAACGCGCGGTCCGATTAACTCGAAACTCAGTATTTATTCTTAAAACCAAAAATATCGAATAAAATGTATCAGCTTTTTTTTAAAATCTTTCCCCAACGGGATGAAAAGGGGTTGTGAATTTTACAAGGGAGGATTTTACTGCGTGGCTTGATTAACTTGAAAATTGGTATTAATACTTGTTTAGCAACAAAAATTAAGAATAACATGTATAAGAGTTTTTCGAAAATTAACCCCTGACGGGGTGAAAAGGGGTAATCAATTTGACAAGGGAGGATTTTACTGCGTGGCCTGATAGTTTGCTTTTAAACAGTTTGTATGAAAAAAAATTATATCGTTGACCTATAAACTTGATACTTGGTTTGAGCACTTCGTCATCATTCTCCTGTCCTAATCCCAATTTATTTGGGGTCGGCGTAACATGTCTACTTATCTACATATATAAAAGGAAACTGTGAGTGACAGACTGACTGACTGATCTATCAACACTCAGCTGAATTATGATGTAGGCATGTGCTAAGAAGGGGTTTTTGGCAATTTGACCTTTAAAGGGGTGAAAAGGGGGGGATTTCGTTTCTATGAAAAATCTTATTCCTTCAGTTAAAAAATCTGATACTTGGCACGAATACTAACCTAAGTAAATTACAAAGTTAGTAGTTTTTTGTTTTTTTAAAGGGGGATTGGGAGATGTTAAAGTTTGTATGGAATAATTTAACGCACGGTCCGATTTACTTGAAACTCAGTATTTTATATATACCTAATGCTCACAGAATATAAAGGCTTACATGTTTTTGGGTTTATTCAAATGTAACCCTTACGGGGTAAAAGGGGGTTTTTAAGTTTTAGGGAAGGATTTTACTGTGCGTCTTGATAACCTCCAAAGTAATTGAATAATACATGATTGAATATTTTTCAAAAATAAACTCCTTTTGGGGTGAAAAGGGGGACACAGTTAATATCAAAATTATGTTTCCTTTGATCAATAAACTTGAAAATTGACCAGTATAATTATATTCTTAATAAATAAAACGACCATAAACATACATTTTCGAAAACAACCTTTTAAAGAGGGTATTGAATTTTGTGGAGGAAAATAATTGTATGGAAAGATATATCGCACGGTTCGATTAACTTGAAACGAAGTATTTATATTTAAGATCGGAAATAAAGGAAAAGGTGTATCAGGGTTGTCAAAAAATCTACCCCTAACGGGTACACCCTACGGGTGGTAAGGAGTAGTCAATTTTAAAGGGGATGATTTTATGTTTCGGATTGGCCCAAAAATGGCTGAACGGATTTAGATGAAATTTAGTAACACAGTTCATAATCTGCATTAACACATAGCGTACTTTTAATTCCGGTAGTACTTTCTCGTGACATTTTTCCGACATCCACGCGGGTGAAGCCGCGGGCAAAAGCTAGTATTATATTATAATCATTAGAATCAGCATTACAATTCTCTAAGTTCAAAAAATCCTACTGAATGATTATTCAATTCTGTAAAGCCATATTTGTTATGGCGGCGAATCATATTTAGATCAACATACAACCTGTTACTGACCTGAACATTGCAATAAACGTAAGAAAATTTGAATTTCGCGGGCTACCTTAGCGCATCCCCTCGTAATAAAAACGGAGACTTTTGCCACATCAGCCTAATTACAATTAAATTAAAGAAAATTTAAAACTCCTAATAAAAGTGTGTTTTTAATGACATATACAAAATATTGTAAAACATACTAAAAAGAGTAACGGTGGAGTTTCTTGCCCCTTCTTCGAAGCTGCTTTTTGGAAGGGGTGACTAGAATCAATTCTATTTTTTTGTTATTTTTTGACGTTCTTATGTGCCCTCTAGGTACCTACTTGAAATTCATAATTGACTTTGAGTAAAATTCAAAACGGTAGAACTCAATAACGACTGTACTATGACGTGACTATGGTTTGAGAACATTCCAAAATTGTTGAAGTGGCGTCTCCATATGTGGCAAAAAACCAAAATATTATATTACTCACTGAACTGGCTCTCTTATTATCGCGCGTAGTACATTCTATCTCAAACTTAGAGCATTTAACTCCTATGGATCCAAACGACTATTCGACTATCCGAACAAATCACATGTCAGTTGTCATGACTGTATCATTGTGCGAAATGTTGAGTTTCATAAACTGACGCAGCATTATTATAAGCAATAGAGCGAGAAATGTTAGTTTTTTCACACTGAAGAAAGAGATAAAAAGTGTAAAATGTTGAAAAGTTGAATATAGAGTGGAACACCGATGTCATGTACTGTCAAAGTGTCAACAATTCCGGATTGTTATGTCAGTCAATTGTTGGTGTTTTGCGATTATTTTACTGAAACCAAGAAAATGTCGGGTTCAAAGAAAATGGTAATAATATTCAATACTCTAATATAATTATAAAGCTGCCGCTCCGTGTGATAACCGAGTCAAATTGACATACGATATTCGTTTACTCAGTCCAACATATACAAGTTTTCTGTTGCAATCCACTTGTCAACATAATCAAATTCAAATGTTCCCTATAGTTTTTTTTAATATTGTAACTATGGCTAAAATCTTCTTCTTTAAAAGTTAGAACCGTAGAACTACAAAATATCAGCAAGTTAAGAGAGGTTACAATGACGAAGCATTATTGATACCTAACGAAGATAATAATGCTCGCCCCTTATTTTGATGGTCTTTATTTGAATGTGTTCAGATACTTCGGGTGCATTCACCGGAGGGTACCACCCGCGTGGAGATGTCGGAGTCGGACGTGACGGCGCAGCTGTTCGAGCGCGTGCACGAGAGCCTGCACCTGGGCACGTTCGCATTCGTGCTGCACAAGGACCGCCAGCGCAAGGACGAGGTCACGTCCAGTAAATCGAGGCGTCTGCGTGACGCTGGCCTGCAGCACGGCGACATGCTCTATCTCAGCCCTGTTAACGGAGCTGTCTTGTTTGATCAGCCCTCTACCAGTGGAGAGGTAGGTGCTCACCAAACTCGAATCAAAACTTTTGCTGTTGCTCTCATAGGTATAACAAGACTTGTTGTAAATACCACAATTATATGTTTTGGTCCACATTTGTTTACAGACTAATGAGAACAACAAACCATTTGGAGAGCCAGTTGAGGCAGGTCCCTCGACTTCAGGCACGGCAGTAGATGCTGCAGCCACAAGTCCAGCAGTTCGGCCTACAGCAGTGGAAGAGGACGAAGTGGACCTCCAGTTGTACCGCATGTCAGGCAACATTCAGAGACAACGAGATGAGAAGCTGTGAGTACTTTATATACTTATTTAATATTATTAAAAATGGGTGTCCAAACAGGATCTTAATACTGTAAATATACTAAGTTCTACTCCTTGCTCAAATCAAATCAAATCCATTTATTTGCCGGAATGTAGGTTTACAAATGTACAATCTTAAAAACTGTAATGGTCCCTTTACATTCTACCATTTCATATGGTGTGCAAATATTTAATGGTATTGTTTTAATTAAATAAAAAGACAGCTACAACAAATAAGAGCATGCATTAAGATTTTTAAGGAACAAATTAATTAATTGATGTCAAAGTTATACCTACTTATGTCAGTTCAAGAGATAAAGTTTACTATAATGTCAGATTATTATTATTTATAAATAATTGTTATTGATAATGTCACAACTAATGTAGTTTTAAAGTGTTGATTAAGTATGAACATTAATTAATTATTATAAGGTATATACCAACAGTATTGATTTTAGTTTCTGCCTCCGTGATCTGACATGACGTATTCATTAAGATTGTAAAAGCATTTTTCTTTTACCCATTGCATTAACTTTTTTTTTTAAATGGTCAAATCAAATCAAATCGAAATCAAAAATGTTTATTTGTTAGGATATGGTACAATAGATGTTACTAGAGTGGTTCCAGCATACCCTGCCATAGTATGGCATGCAAATATTTATTTATATTTATACAAAACAAAGCCCATATTAACCTATTTATAATTATGAATAAAAATGGATTAGAGAATAAAATATGAATAATAGTTAATTAATATTGATTTAGATTGTATTATAGTAATAATAATAATTATAAATAATGAAATACTTAGTTTTTGCATGTCATGGATTAAAGGCTATTTTTATTACTTACTATATTATTAATGATTTATCCTCCAAGTATTCTTGAACACTGTAATAATTTTTTTCTAATAACAGTTCAAATCTTGAGTACTATTTGGCAAATGGGTATATATAATAATTGCCATGCAGTAAGTATTTCTTTTAATTAGCATTAGTTTTATTTGGGGTAATTTAAATTTGTCTTTGCGCAGTGTTCTACTATTTATTTTGTAACTACTTTTCTGGAATAAATTATATTTTTTTTTTACAAAAGTGCATATTTCAAAAATATAAAGACATGGTAAAGACAGTATTTTAAGCTTTTGAAATAAAGGTTTACAGCTATCTAAAAAGTGGGCTCCACACATTGCCCGGATGCATTTTTTTGTCCTTTAAAAACTCTGCACGTCTACTGAGTTCCCCCAAATTATAAGACCATATCTGAGTACAGATGCTACATAAGCATGGTAAGCAACCATTGCGGTATTTAGATTAACCGTTTGTCTTAATCTTTTCAGTACATACACAAAGCGATCTATTTTGTTGAGAATTTTATCTAAGTGTGGTTTCCAACTGCAATTTTTGTCCATGGTTATACCTAAGAATATACACATTCATTAACAGTGTTTAAGGGGGAATTGTTATACTGGATGTCTAGACTATCTGTTTGTGTTGAGTGGTTGAAATTGTATTATATTTGTTTTTGTCATGTTTATTTTTAAGTTATTATTTTCTAGCCATTTGATTGCCTTGTCTAACGCTTTAACAATTCGTTTTTCCAAGTTTTTGTTATCGTTACTTTTAATAATCAATGTTGTGTCATCAGCAAATAGTACGCACTCTTCATTAATCGCCTCTGGTAGGTCGTTGATGTATACTAGAAAGAAAAGAGGGGATAAAATTCCTCCTTGAGGTGTACCGAAGTATTTTTGTCAGTATTTTGATCTAAAGGAGACGTTCACGAAATGTATGGGCCTTGGTACTAAAATAATTGAACATTTAAACAGCCTTCTTACTTATATAGGCTGAAAGAGGGTAATTATTTTGATGTATTTGGGCATTTAATTTTTTTTTACAGCCGCCCGTTTTTTTAAAACAAGTGTTTAAAAATAAAATGTTTGCAAGCATTATTTATATTTTAGGTATGGCAGCCCTGTGGCAAATGACGTGACAATGACAAAGTCAGTCAGCAGGACTCGGCTTGACATTTACAGCGGATATTTAGGCTGCATTCCGTATTAGACCTTAATCGCTGACAGCGCTCAAATCAATCATTTGCGTACCGAATTAGTTATTACGATTATGACAGCCGACAACTGTCATCAATTCGGTACGCTCGTGACCGCGCTCACGGTTGGATTACAGTATTTCTTTGTTTAAACACCACATGCACACATTTGTACACTTTTTCTTCTTTGTTTAGATGGCGACGGTAGCCAGAAGCACAATTTCGAAAATGCCACGCTATTATAAATAAGATAAGACTCAAAACAAAACACAACGCAACTGTCATTTTTGACAGCGCTCACGGTGATATTAATTTAGGGCATGGTCGGCGTTATCGCAAGATGGCGCATGTCATGACGTCATCTATGACGTTTCACGCGATAACGTTTTCGTGCTCACGCTAATAGGGAACGTGTTTAAGCGCGCTAAAATCGATTGCAGCGATTATGGTCTTAATTCGGAATGCACCCTTAGTCTGAGTTAACAGCTTTGACTTTTTTCGATACGTTTTGTTATTGCATTGTCATGATAATCAATATTTTTTGTCTTAATTTCATGGAGCTGCAGCTAAAATTATAATAAAATCTCAAAGTATTTAATAGAAACGGAAACATAAGCCACATTTAAATAATTATATTGCATAGAAATTAATAAATAAAGACTATGTGCGTTTTGTTTGTATTTAAACATTTTTCACTTTATCACAAAAACGGGCGTCTGAAAAAATCAGATTTAACTATAATCGAGTAGCATACTAAATAAGCTTTCTAATAAGGTACATCACATTAGCGTTTAAAAATCGTCGGAATATTATACCACTTGACCTCTCCTTTCTTTTGTTCATTTTGATAATTTCTTGTTATTTCTACGCACTGCAGTCGGTCTGTAAGAAAGCTTTTAATTCACTCGTTGGCCTTCCTGTTGGACTCCATAGTGAGAAAATTTAGAGAGTAATATTTTATGGCAGACAAGGTCGATCGGCCCAATAATTCCGTTTGTGGATAATGTACACCAAACTGTAACTTTTGGGCAATGTAATGGACGTTGGTGTTTCAGACGAGGATTACGTGTTCGTGGTGCCCAGTAGCGACGGTTTTGTTTATTTACGTGTCCATTTAAATGAAAGTGGGCCTCATCGCTCCAAAAAATTCAGTTGACGGTGCGAAATCTCTCCAACATCTGTTCACAGAAGCTTTTTCGTAAATTAGTCATTTTCTTTCAGTTCTTGGACTAATTGAATCTTATAAGGATAGAACATCAAGTCTTTTTTCAAAATTTTGTGAACAGTACTTTTTGGGAGTGCTAAAGTGGCCGCTCTTTTTCTCAGCGAGAGTCGTGGATTTTGACGCAAACTTCTTTCAACTTCTTCAATATTTTCAGCAGTCCTTGATGTTCTGCTGGGCCCTGGCTGAGGCGTATTTAAAGCCGAAGATGTTGTGCGGAACCTTTCCACCCATGACCGTATCAAATTAACACTAGGTGCGTCACTCAAACGCCGAATATTGTAATGTAAACAAAATTATCGATGCGCTGCTACGTCTCAAATCACTATTTAGTATTTGCGCACTCGTAGCCGTTGGCTTGATAAAAGATCTTATTTTGTAATTATCGTTCCACTTATTAGACCTTGGGGCCGATCGCACTATTTCTCAACGTAATTACCGTTCGAACGGAACGTTTTTGGTTTTAGTTTAGTTTTGGTTTAGCTGGTGTAAAAAACTGTATCGCGCTTTTTTTTTGTGAGAGTATTGTTCGATCGATCGTTCCTCCAACGTAACTTCCAAAGTAAAGCTAAATCGTTTCCGTTGAAATGATTAGCGCGATACGAAATGTGTCTAACGTAACGTTTTGGTTGTGGTTTAGTTTTGGTATTAACGTTCAAAATTAGCGCGATCGGCCCCCAGGGGGCCGACCGCGCTATTTCTCAACGTAATTGCCGTTCGAACGGAACGTTTTTGGTTTTGGTTTAGTTTAGCTGATGTAAGAAACGGTATCGCGCTATTTTTTGTGAGAGTATTGTTCGATCGATCGTTCCTCCAACGTAACTTCCAAAGTAAAGCTAAATCGTTTCCGTTGAAATGATTAGCGCGATACGAAATGTGTCTAACGTAACGTTTTTGGTTGTGGTATTAACGTTCAAAATTAGCGCGATCGGCCCCCTGGTGTTCGTCAAGGTTTTATTGAGACCGTAGGCTTGTTGATCTCCGAAGATGTAAATATTATGTTTATTGGTAACTTTCAACGATTCTGCCGTGTCTTCATCACTACAGTTGGGCTGTGATTCATTTTTCATTTCCGCGGTTTGCTGTTTCAAAGTACCAGTAGCGACATCTGTCGGTTGAGAGGTACTAATATCGACCTGGTCGTTGTCGGCACTGGCAGCGATGGTCTCATCTAATAAAATATCATTACAGCTGTTTTTGGATTTTCTTTTTCGAGCAGAGTTTTTGTAAGATGGAGATCCATGGTAAACTTGTTTAAACTGTACAATTTTCATCTCTTGTTCAACAGTTTTTTAACCGACTTTTTTTTTTAACCGTTTGTTTTTTTTTTCTTTTTTTTTATGTATGTTCACCGATTACTCCGTCAATTATGGACGGATTTTGAAAATATTTTTTTTGTTTGGAAGGGTATGCTCCCGAGGTGGTCCCATTGCCACCAAATCAGAATCTGATGAGGGGATCCCATGGGAATCGAGGGAAATCCTCAAATTTTATAGGCATACCTATAGCGATTTGAGTATTTTTTATAGTAACTCGTGCATTTGCTCTCGGAAAGCACCATTTGGTGAAGTGGAACTGATGATGAAGACCAATGATGGCCATCGGAACTACTTAATAATAAGTATTTCACCGTTTCGACTCGATTAGGCACTTTAATTTAGTTGATAAGCAATTTATGCTCGTCAAAATGCATATGGTAAAGTCTCCATCAGTTCTCCTGGATCTTACCAGGAGAACTCCTCAACAATTAACGCCCCTGCATCGGGAATTACAATATTTTGTAAAAGGTGATGAGCATTTGACATTAGGCTGTTGTAAATCAGATAAATTACAAACTAACCCACTAAAAATTGAAAAATAAAAACTTTTTACAAAAAAAAACAACTGACTTCCAAAAAATACACTACAAAGTGAAAAATAACTTTAATTTCTGAGGTTGGTGGCAAAAAACTAAAATACAGATACAAAGACACCGACTTCCGAAATTAAAGTTATTTTTCACTTTATAGTGTATTTTTTGGAAGTCGGTTGTTTTTTTTTTGTAAAAAGTTTTTTTGTTTTAACTGATTATTTTCAGTTGTTAAAGTGTCAATTTCTTGGTGTGCGCTCTCTAATTCATTATTAAGTTTGTAGATTTCTTCCTTTAGTGCTTTTACATCTTCTGTGTGGGCTGTGGACAGGTCTGGTAAACTTCTTGTATATGGATTAGATGTGCCTGATGAATAGGATAAGTTTACTGATTCAATAGATAAATTTGACAAACTTGTTTTATTTCTCCTAAGAGCAACATTGTCGAAACTCCTTTGCCTTTCCATGTTAACCATTTTCGTGAAAATTATGTATAATAAGGACTAACACAGGTAATATCAATTAGTATCAGCCAAAAATTGTTCTCGTTCACTAAAAATTACGAACCGCGCCATCTATTGAAAAAAATTGTGTAGTAATACTCTCATCGATACCAGTCTCTGCCACTCGATACTAGATGTTACTTTCTTCAAATACATGCGTGGATGAGTTGCAGAAACTTTTTAAAGTAGTAACCGTTTTTCACAAAAAAATCTTGTTTTTATAATATCAATAGTTTTACTCACTCGAAATTGTTAAGGGAATGCTCACTTTGTTTTTCCGGTTCAGTACTACTCACATCTGGGCTGAGATTATTCGCAAACTTGAGCGTTTTATTGGTTCACAGTCACTATGTTATTGTCACTGGTATATCTGCCATAAATGTTCACAGGTTTGATAGTTAACAGTTTCACTCACGTAACACTTGGTTACCCAAAGAATAATCGTCAATTTAGTCCGTATTTTTCACTTTTTGGAATATTTTGATATAATTTCACCCAGAGCTACGTTTACACACAACGTTTGGTTACAGCGCCATCTGGCCTGCAGGGCTAACATGACACACGCGACAATTACCTACTCAATCTCGCACGAGTAATTCTTGTCTATTTCTGTAACTATCTCGTTTTCTGACAGCGCTCCCATACAAAATACTCGACTCGTTCTGTGAAACTTGATGTTTTCTCGACAAACCCTAACATGGCATCTATTTTATCTCGAATTTTGACATTTCAACACGAGATATCTCTGATTTTTCTGTCATTTACTCGTCCTCGATTTTGACGACGAGAAGAGTAGACAAAATTATGATACAAAAAAAAGGCATTTACTGGCGACAGACGTGAAAAATAAAAAACTTTGGAATAACATAATAAATACGTATACATGTACACAGGCCGCTGTGGGACGCCAGTCTGCTGCAACACGTTACATTAGCATTTCGGTAACGTGGCTAACATGTTGACGAATCGGTAAGCATGTAGGTGACGCAAGTAGCATGTCGGGGACGCTGATAGCATCTGGGTGACTAGGTTAGCGAGTTGGTGACGCAGTTAGTATGTTGGGACGCGGTTCGAATTGCTGTGACTCAGTTAGCATGTTGGTGACACAGGTACTATGACGGGGACGCTGATAGCATGTCGGGACTCAGTGAGCAAGAAGGTGACGCAGTTAGCATGTCGGCATGTTTTAAACATGTCGGGATGCTTTTCGCATGTCGGTGACGCAGGTGGAATGACGGGGTCGCTAATAGCATGTCGGAATTCAGTGAGCAAGAAGGGGATGCAGTTAGCAAGTCGGGACGCTTTTAGCTTGTCGAAGACGCGGTTGGCAAGTCGTGAATTGGTCTACATGTCGGGGACACTGACAGCATGTCGGTGACGCTGTTAACAAGTCAGTGACGCGTTTAGCATGTTGATAACTCGGTTAGCACGTCGGTGACACGACACCACAGATTTTGCCCCTACCAAAAATGTCTCACTCATTTTCATTTGCGTGATTTTTTTTAGTATTTTAATTTCAGCATGCCAAAGAAAAACATTTATTTTTAAACAAGCCTGTTACACAAAAAAACTAAACATAAATTAAAAGAGGTGGATGAAAATCAATATATTACAAACTTATTGCATGCGTAAGATCGAATGAATGAGCCGATGTTGCTATCATAAAAATTATTTATGTTTAATAATTTGCTACATCGGTCTCTCGTCGCGAGATAAAGAACTGTCAAAGTGCCTTTCTCGAGTTTACTCGAGCTTATCGGTCATGTTAGTGTTTAGAATGACGTCATAATCGTCGACAAATTTCGATAAATCGAGAACGAGAGCGTTCTCGCGCATGTCATGTTAGCCCTGCTGGTCAAAGGTAAATCTTTAAAGGCGTCCGGTAACTTGTTATATACCTTTACAGCATTTATGTACGAGTTTCTCTTATACAATTCGAGCCTGCATTGCGGTAAAAAGAGTTCATGTTTAAATTTATTTTTATTTCTAGGAGCTACATTTCGTTTGGTTACAACTTTGTGTTTAGTAAAATATTTCGGATGCTGTTGCACAAATAGGCATACTTCTCTAATTTACATACACGGTAATGGCAGAATATTGTACTTTTTAAACAAGCGCTTACAACTTTCCATATACCAGGCTCCACAGATTGCACGTACACATTTTTTTTGTACTCTAAACGCTTTTAAAATGTCAACCAAATTACCCCACAACAAGAGACCATAAGCGAATATGGACGAAACGTATCCGTGATATGCACAAAGAGCAGCTTCTGTTGATACCGTGACTCTTAATAAATAAATAAATAATCTTTTTATTGCGTAGACAAATCTGTCGAGTTTATCACAAACGTAATCGATGTGTATTTTCCAGTTGCAATTCTGATCCAACCATATTCCCAGAAATTTAGTAGGTACTTGCAACTTGTTCGATGATAGTATCGTTATATTTAACATTTAGCGTCAATGGCTTTCTTTTATGTGTTTGGAATTGGATCATTTTAGTTTTCTCCATATTAATCTGTAAATTGTTAGAATTTAACCAGTGTATTATGTTCTTTACTGCTTTGTTAATGTCTAGTTCATATGTGTCTGCATTTTAACATTTCACAATGAGAGTTGTATCATCAGCAAACAAGACTGTGTTATGGCAAGTGATAATATGTGGGAGATCATTAATATATATATGAGGAATAAGAAAGGTCCCAATACACTGCCCTGTGGCACTCCAAAATTATTTTGTCGATAGTCACTTCTGTGTTACATCTTTATGTTGTTATGTATTTTAGAGAGTTCCACACATTGATTTCTGTTATTTAGGTAGTCTCTCAACCAGTCGTTCGCTTTGCCTCTTATTCCATATTTTTCTAATTTGTGTAAGAGCAATTTGTGGTCCACAAATTCGAACGCCTTACTCATGTCAAGGAAAATCGTAGCAATTGGTAAGCCATCATTTATAGCTTGGATTACAATTTTGATAAAATTGAAACATGCCAATGAAGTGGTACTATTTTGTCTAAACCCAAATTGCTCATCTTTAAATGTACGTTGACTTGCTGTAAAGTTTTGAAGCCTTTTCAGCATAATTTTCTCAAAGATTTTTGACATTATTGGGAACGTGTCACGCGTCATTGGTGGTTGGTTGGGTTGGTTTGGTTGGTTGGTTGGTATTTTTCTCCTTTTTTAAAAAGTGGCTGAACTACAGATTTTATCAATATGTGTGGGAAGGTACCTTCCTCAAATGATAAGTGTACGAGCTACGCTGTACATTGACCTTTGTGGTAGTTTGTACGTCATACTCATTAATGCACATCAATATTGTTTAGATGTGCATTTCTCCAATATAGCATTTCAGTGTAATAATTGTGTAATTATATTCAGTAGCAATAAATCCATCAAGGGAATCGTTCGTCTACTCATTAACATAACATAAAAACTACATAACATTTTCACTGTTGGGCATTACAACCCCAACATTTGTTCTTGAGATCGATATATTGACTCTCGAATCTTGTATAGCGCTCTTCATAAACTGCGTTCTTGTCTCCGTTAAGTTCGCACTCGATTTCCCAATGGAGACTGTCAATAGCAGACCAACGCGCTTGTAACGTTTGCAACGCATCCTGGAATTCCCATTTTTCTGTGATAAATTCCACTTGAATGTTGGCGACAGCTCTCATGAAGGCCTTGAAGTTCGCCGATTGTTTGCGTAAGAGGTCGTCCAGTTTACTGTTGGACCCCGTGTCCTTCTTGTTTGGGATTTGTTGTTGCCGAGGAGGCGATTGATCCCTGTTGTTGCTCTCATTTGTGTTACTGGTTTCTTCCTCCTCCTCGCTGTTTTGTTCTTGTACTAACTTCTTTCTTGTTCTTGTATAATGGCACGAACTTCGTCGGCGCTAATCGACTGCTTATGGAACAATACGGAGAAATAGAGAACACCTACAGGAACGAACAATTACAAAAAGAAATCGCCGAGATGTTCATACAGTGGCATTTCAACGCACCTGCATGGCCCTTGGCGGGCGGATTGTGGGAACGAGCCGGAAGAAGCCTGAAACACCATTTAAAACGGGTGGTGGGTGAGCAAAAGTTAGCATTCGAGGAGTTCTCCACAATCCTCACGAAACTAGAAGCATGTCTAAACTCCAGACCTCTGTGTGCACTGAGTGAAAATGTGGAAGACCTAGACTGTCTGACGCCAGCAAACTTTCTAACAGGGAGGTCAGGGTTGACCGTCATCGAAACAAGAGAAGACGCGTGAACAAGATGGGAGCTGACTAGAAAAATATACACAGAAATCTGGAAGAAGTGGAAAAACGAGTACTTGTGCCAACTGTTAGCAAGAACGATGTTGCAGAAGCCTCAGAACAACGTGAAGATTGGTGACTTGGTTGTTGTACGTGATGACCAGCGGCCCGTAGGAAAATGGTTGATGGGCAGAGTAACAGATCTTCACCCGGGGAACGACGAATATGTTCGTGTAGCGACCCTGAAAACAAGAAACGGCTCTATAAAGAGACCCATCACAAAGCTATCTATTTTAACAATAGACAGCGAGGAAAACTCTATTCCACAAAACACTTAAAATGATCAAATAAAACAAGGTATAAAGGAGACTACAACAAAACACCAACAACCTGCCAAGACAAGCAAAATAAACATGATCGGATTAGTAATGGCCCTGCTATACCTACTAAGTCCAGCAAGCGCAACAACAAACTTTATCGAATTACAACAAGGCTTATATTTCGATAAAGAAATTGCCAACATGAAATTGTTCATGTTAGCAATTTTTTTTTTTTTTCTGTCTATTTTTTTTGTCTACTACGACGTCAATCCCTACTGGCATGGTACAACAGTGTTCACCAAATTCAACGATCATCTCGAAATCATATCTTCAAAACTAAAACAGAAGACTCAATGTGACGTTATCATATTACAATTACACCGCGCTTTCACTGAAATTGAACACTACAACCGCATCTTGCTGAATCCGCAAGGTCAGGTGAATATGAGAAGCAAACGCGGCCTTATCAAAGGTGTCGGGTCAATCGCACGTTCCCTGTTCGGAGTATTGGATGACCATTTCGCCGAACAATATCAACGGGATATAGAACTCATCAAAGAAAATGAGAAACATCTGGCTCTATTGTCTAAAAAACAGACATCTATAATAGGCCGAATACAACGTACTTAGAAGATCGGAAGAAACAATTATTGCAAAATAACCCAAATTATTTTTTTTTTGGGTGGGAAATTATCAAATAACTTCTCCCGCTCTGGGCGGAGCGGGAGGGCGTGTCAGACTTTTACTGACTAAAACCCACCCATGTTCCTTCATTTGCCGGTGTGCCAGGGCCACGATATCCCTTTCGGACAAACTCGCAACCCTGGCAGGCATTGGCCCTAATGGACCCCGTCAATTCGTGCTGACGTTTCTTTGAGGCGCGCGTGGAACACAACGCGCCGTCGACCCGGGCCTGGTCCTTATCGGACGGCGAGCTACCCATCGCTCACCGTCCGCAAGCCCGCGCCTACGGTGGCCGGAATTCGGTTTGGGACTCCCGACGCCTAGGGCGTCTCCTGCGGCGACTAGGGGCGTGAGGGTGCGAACCCTGCCTCTCCCTCACGCGTTCCGCCTCCTCCTTCGCGAGCATTACTGCTTCGCAGAAGGAGGTGACCTCCCATGCACGCTCGCTCCGAACCATGGCCTGAACCAGGGCCGGACGCGAGAGATCGCCGCCGCCGATCGCCTCCGTGAGGACACGGCGGTGCTCCGCCCAAGCCGGGCAGACCTCCACCGTGTCCTCCGGGCGTGTATAGTAGTACTTAACATTTCATTATGAACATAACTTTTTCATTTTTAGGGTTCCGTACCTCAAGAGGAAAAAACGGAACCCTTATAGGATCACTTCGTTGTCCGTCTGTCTGTCTGTTAGTCTGTGAAGACCATTTTTCTCAGGAACGCGTGGAGGTATCAAGTTGAAATTAATATCAAATACGTAAGTCTATGGTCCCTTGAAGCTCTAAAAAAATCAAGCTTCCAAGTCAACGCAATAAAAAAATACGGCGATATAAACGACATTATTTGGCGACACGGTTGGCGCATTGGTTAAGCGATTGACTGCTGCGCTGCGTGTCGCAGGTTCGATTCCCGCACGGAACAAATATTTGTATGACCTACTAGTAGTTGTTCCGGGTCTGGCTGCTTGTGTATGTGAGTTTAAATGTCTGTAAACGCACCCACGATACAGGAGAAATTCCTCGTGTGGGGCAACGTTTTTTAAAAAAAAGAAAAAAAGAAAGATTATTGCGACATATTTCGATACTCGCAAATAAATCAGCCAAAGTACAAAGCACAAGTAAAGGAAAAAGTCCAAAAATTGTTAATTTGTAGTTTTATCACATAAAAAAAACATTTTTTGCGATTACAAACATAAATTTTCAGTTGGAAAATTGACCGTGGCGTATATCGATGTATGGGAGAACATGTTTTTCAACAACAATGTTATGTTTGTTTTAGGGATAAATTCATCCTAACTACGGAACCCTTCATTGTGCGTGGTCCGACACGCACTTGGCCGGTTTTTATTGTACAGTTACCTTTTGTGAGTGGGCAATATGTACGAGCTACGCTGTACATTGACATTTGTGGTAGGTACGTCACACTCGTTAAGGCACATCAATATTGTTTAGATGTGCATTTCTCTAATACTCGTATAGCATTTAAGTGTAATAATTGTGTAATTATATTCAGTAGCAATAAATCCATCAAGGAAATCGTTCGTCTACTCATTTACATAACATAACAACTACATAACATTTTCACTGTTGGGCATTACAACCCCAACAATAAGTTTATTAAATAACACAGCGGTTGACATATGTATGGTGCGCATAATTTAATTACATTGGTTGTTATGTCATCTACTCCTGCTGCGTTTGTGTTCTTAAGATTTTTAATTGTTCGAAATATTTCCATCGCATATAGCATCGCAGTAGGTTTAAGGAATATTGTATGTTCGTTGTTAGTATCGATAGTTTTGTTTATCTTGTCTGTATTATATTTCAAGTTCTTGCTATTTGTCAATTGTATAAAAACTCATTAAATTTGTCACTTATCTCCTTAGGGTCTTCATAATTATGTCCTATTATTGTTGATTATTTTGTCAATTTGTGTTATCGTACTAGTGTACCAACATTTTCACCGTGTGTCACCAATATTTTCATTAATCACTGCCCATGTGGCTTTACATTTATTTTTATTAGTGTCAATATATTTCATACTTTGGAGTTGTCTAGATTTATATATGCACTTTTTGAGCATGTAGCTGTATGATTTAATAGGTTGGGGAAAAAGTTTCTTCGCATTTTTTAAGAAAATTCAAAACATTTTTTAATGTAGTTTATTTACATTTAACTAAAGTATGTAGGTACCATTTTGTTCGATAACTTTTTGCCATTTTGTAGGTAGGGACATGATCCCATTGCTATAGAAATTTTGGGACTCCTGATCAAAATACCGCGACAAGTGGTTTTGGCAGTCCTCTCCTGATGTTAACCTGACACTGCCTAAAGAATTCTGAAGAGACCGAAACAGGTGGAAAGGTCAGGACTATACGGCGGATGCATTAACACCTCCCAGCCAAACTCTTAATTTTTGCTGAGTGGCTAAAGATGTGTGAGGTCTAGCGTTATCATGATGAAAAACCACACCCTGTTCTGTTGATTCCGGCCGCTTTCTCTCAACTTCTTGCTTTAATCTCATCAGTTGTTCGCAGTAGAGTTCAGAATCGATGGTCCTGCCTGGTGGTAACAGCTCATAATGAATAATGCCCTTCCAATCCCACCACACACACAGCATCACCTTGTTGCGAGTTAACCCGGGTTTCGCCACAGTATGTGAAGCCTGACCGGCCTTTAACCACGACCTTTTTCGCACGTTCTTGTCGTACGTGATCCACTTTTCATCACCAGTTATCAGCTTCTTCAAAAATGGTTCGGTTTCATTACGTCGTAATAAAGAATCACAAATGAGTACACGGTTCATTAGGTTTCTTTCAGTGAGCTCGTGAGGTACCCAAATATCGAGCTTTTTTGTGTACACAGTTTTTTTCAAATGTGCCAAAACTGTTTTGTGGTCAATTCCCAGTTCTTCAGCTACGTCGTAACTACTGATATGCCGATCTTGCTCCACTTTTTCAAAAATGGCATCCATTTTATCCGTAATAGGGCGACCAGAGCGACGTGCATCTTTGACATCAAAATTTCCGGATTGAAAACGCTTAAACCAAATTTGTGCTATTCTCACAGACACTGCACTAGGTCCATAAACATCGCAAATTTTTTTCGCGGCTTGCGTTGCATTTTTAACTTTTTAGTAGTAAAATTTTAAAATGTATCGAATTTCTTCATTAGATTCACTCATCTTGACAGTACGAAAAACAAATGAAATCACAAATTTTCCTAATATGAATTTGGAATTATGTTCTTTAAAATTTAAACTTTCAATGATACCAAAACCAGCCAGATACAAATAGTATAGCCAAAGAGATTTTATTACAAGTTCATACATACTATAATGCGAAAAGACTTTTTCCCCAACCTAATATATTGTTTATTTGACTTTTTTCTGTTTTTTTTATTGTGTTGTTGGTTAAGATAGATATAACGTTTTCTTATACAGGATCGTCTTACCCCCTTCGTCAACCATTTGTGGTTCCCTTTATTGGTTGACCTCTTTATTGTGTTTATTGGGAAGCACAGGTCAAAGAATAATTTAAATAGTGCATGAAATTCGGTAAACGCTTCTTGCAAGTTATTTTTTTCATATAAATCTGAGAAGGTAAGAGATGACATACAACTATAGAACTTGTCCATGTTTTCTCTACTATAATCTCTGACATTCTCATACCAGCTGTATATTTCAGCTTATTTGGTAGTTTTCAGCGATAACGTTTGTCCTGTTTCGTGGTCAGACCAGGCAAGGTGATGCACCTCCGCTTTAACTTGCTTAATGTTGCTTGCTAACTGATCAAGACATGACAATTGTCTCGTTGGTGTTTTGATATGTAACTCAGATTTTAAAATTCTTTAACATACTGTTCAACTCTTCGCTACTCTTGTTTGGCTTTAAGATGCCCAAGTTCCAATCACCTCAAGGAATATTTTTTCTATGTTTCCTAGTAATTCTTACTCGTAACGGTTCAAGTTTTTCAATAAATATTCTTGGGTTGCTATTGGGAGTTCTATATAAACAAATAATTTATTTATTTCTGCGCTACAACATTCAAAATTAAATTTACATGTTAAGTAATTAATATTAGTCAAAGTTTTATATTATTATTTAGCATTATGCATACCCCTCCTCGTTTAGTGTCACGTGAAGATGATGCAACCAATTTGTAACCACACACAACACACCACATCTACTGTTGTACCATTTTGCGACAGCTCGTGTATTGCAAATGTTAATTCCTCAGTTTAATTTATGGCACCGGCAATATTCTGATGAAATATTCTAAAATTGAAGTCCGGATTAGAGGCGAAAACATTTATTCGCTTGTGAAGGCAACATTGTATCAGATTGTGTACTTGAACATGTTTTTAAATAATAAGGTATAAATAAAAAAAAACTATTCAGTTAGAAAAAAAACACGGTACAACAATAAAAAAAAAGCGATAGGTTTAATGTAGGAGCCATAAGTGCTAGATTTGTACAAATTCCGTCAACCCCACACTAGGATTCCCTGTGCTGTATGGTTCCCTTCTTGTGAGTCCCGGTGGCTATCACTATCACCTCCAATTTAGATATAACTGGTTTTATACTTTTAAACGACTTAAAGTAGAATGGAATTGTGCCCTGCTTAGGAATAGTTGTGCTTTCTAATTTAGCCTTGTTCTTTAATAACATTACATTTTTACAACACAAAAATGTTTTGTCATAATAATTTGAGTCAATCTTGAAGTTAATTGATTTACATACATCTAATAAATAGTAGTCTTTATTGTACGGGTAATTACATTTTAGATTAATAAATGAGCAATTTTTAAAGTTGTCACATATAGTTTTTAAGTTGGCATTTAACATACTTTTGATTAAATACTTGTTCTCTTTAGCACTAAATACTAACATGTTAATTTTTTGGGAGGATTTCAGCATGGTTACTAATTCTATTGTTTCTTTACTGGGGTTCATATCGTTTTCTCCAATGCTATAATTAAATTATTATCTTCGGAATCTTCCAGCTTATTAGTAGGTTTAAGAATTTCCTCTGTGGTGGCATACGGTTTTGTAGTGGAAGAAATGTGATAATTCTCGTACTTAGTGTCTGTTCTAGACTGTATGAGTAGTGAAGCGAGCCATGTGAACTGTTCTCCGCCAATTATTGTTAGCTGGGATTTTGATTTATTTTCTGTGGTTTTTGACAGTTGTTTTTTATTGTTTACTCCGTTTTCTTCACGCAGATTTAGTAAAGCGCCATCTGTTATGACTTGGTCGCACTTCTTCGAGTTAAGGTTGTGCTGTTGGGATGACTCGCTCGGGCTCGTTGTGCCTGCAGCGCCATTTGTTATGTTTTCTTCACATGATTTTGTCTCAAGATCAATTAAACTTGTCTCAAGTTTCTTTTTGTAAGTAATATTAAGATTATGTACCTTGCAGTTCTTCTTTTTCGAAGTTGAGTATTTTTTTTGAACTACTAGTTGGTTCGCTACATAGGTTTTTTAATTGCCCTATGGTATGTAGTTGTTCAACTGTTTGTTTTTCAAAGTGCTGTTTTCCATAATTAAGTTGTCCATGTTAAGATTTCGTTGTTAGCGGTATTTACGAGTAATTGCATTCTCAACTGTTTAATTTCTTCGTTTAGTTTTTCAAACTCTTCACAACTTAAGCTGGTTGAAATTTGTGGTATCTTCGAAAGATATTCAGAATTTGTGGAATCAAAAGAAGAATTAGGAGAGCTAATTAATGTTTTATGTCTTCGTAGAGTTATATTATTTTCAAAATCCATCTTGTACCTCACAAAATAAAAAAAATAAAAACACAAAAAGTTCTCCAATTGTGCCCAGATTTGAACTCGCTTTGATGAGACACAAAAAGCCTTATGCATACAATTGGCGGCTATTTGTACTGATTAAAGTCACGCAAATTTAGAGGTCTTGTTCAACTTGTACGACATTTGAATCAAACAAAGTCGTTACAATGACGCATTTGTTAAAAAAAATTGTTAGATTTTTGCACTGTCTCAGTCACAACACTCTTGTTTATCACTGATTTAGTCGGTGTTTTGGATTTACTTTCGATTACTTCACTTTAAGACTATTGTAATATCTGTTTTGTTTGTATTTGTAATGAGTAAAGTTGATTGGTAACTGGTTGTTGTAGAAATTTTTTTTTAGAGTTTTATGTAATTATTTGTAGGATTTATCTCTGGATAACACTTTCACTAATGCTTTATAGGTTCAGGAATAATATTTATAACTTTCACGTTTTAAATTCATTGATTGGTCTTTTTACTTGGTATTTTATGTGGAGCCGATGCGCACGCGTACTCTGATGCCTAGTGAAGCTCCACATAGATCTATGGGGTTTTTTTTTATAATATAAAAGGAGAAACCAACTGACTAACAGACAAAATCCGCGCGGACTTTGTAGTTTTCCAGACTTACTGTTTTTGTGAGTAAAATGCGAGATTAGAATGATTTGTCTTTAAAATTCATAATGAAACCATTTCAGATAAGTTAAAGTTTCTGAGATACTAGAAAATTTCTTTACCAACATTCCAATAGAGGTAACGAAATCTCTCTCCTCTTCATCTTTATTAGCTGAATTTCTTCTCAAAGAAAACTACTCTAAGGACATTCCATTTCTTCCATTTCTACTGTCACAATTTAAAAACCATTCAAAAGTATTAACATAAAGAACACAAGACTTATTTCCGACTAATTTCCGTTAAGGTTCTTGGAGATATAATTGACACAATAGCCTGTCCTAACAGGCATATTTAATCCATGTTTAGACAGCGGTACGTTTCCTGATTTAATGAAACATAGGTAGTACCAATTTTCAAATCGGGTAGTAAGAGTGATCCCTCTAATTATAGGCCTATATCTGTGCTACCAGCATTGAGTAAAATATACGATAAAAATAATGGTAGACCAGTTGTCACATTTTAATTCAAATGGGATTTTACATAGTCGCCAATTTGGTTTCACGAAAGGTAGGTCGACGACTGACGCAGGAGTGAAATTCATCAGTCACATTTTGGAATCCTGGGACAATTCCCAGGATGCCATTGGAATTTTCTGTGACCTCTCAAAAGCGTTTGACTGCTTTGACCACAATACAGTGATCTGTAAATTACACCACTATGGAGTTCGTGGACAAGCTGCTGTTGTTATTTCCTGTCTATTAAACAGACAGCAAAAAGTAAACGTTGACGGGTAGACGTCCTCGTGAGCTCTAGTAAAGATGGGTGTGCCTCAAGGTTCAATTCTTGGCCCTTTCCTATTTCTAGTTTATACAAATGATCTTCCTTACATGATGGCTAACTTATTAGGTATAATTCTATTCGCTGATGACACTTCTCTTATTTTTGAAATAGATAGAAAACATACGGATAATAGTCTTACACGTCAACGATAGTCAAGCTATTCTTTCGAAATAGTTCGCAGCTAATAATCTTTTAATGCAAACAAAACGTCTTAAGTTCTCATTACCAAATGTGCCCCAAGTGGTTCTAAATTTAAAACTTGATTGCAAGAAATTAGATCCTATTACGGAAACTGTATTTCTAGGAAATACTCTAGATCCTAAATTGCAATGGGGTGCCCACATTAGAGCTCTTTCAGGTAGATTAAGTTCAGCTGCGTAATTATGCAGTAACAAAAATAGGGCAGTTAACAGATATAGCCACAGCTAGGTTAGTATACTTTGCTTATTTCCACAGTATTATGTCTTAGGGCGTTTTGCTGTGGGGATCAGCAGCCGACGTAGATTCAATTTTCATTTTACAAAAGAGGGCAATCCGCACGTTCTTTAGAATGGGTCCTCGTGAGTCCCTTAGAAACAAATTCAAAGAAATTGATGTACTAACTCTACCTTCTCTTTATATCTTAGATAGTATTTTACATGTTCGCAAAAACGTAGGCCTTTTTAAAATAAGAAGCGATTTCAATAATATAAATACACGTAGTAAACATGAAATTGTGATACTCAAATTTAGATTAACTAAAACAAGCAAGTCATGTCTTATAAACAGTATCCGGTTTTATAACAAGTTGCCAAAGTCTGTTACAGAACTTAGCGATGGAAAATTCAAAACCCACATAAAACGTGTCCTTATCAAAAAAGCATTATTATAAGGTTAAAGACTATGTTGAAGACTAGGAAGTTTGGCATTCATTCCTTCTGCACATGTGGCTTCCCTGGTACCTCATTAACGCCAAAAAAATATGTAAATGTCTATTAACTGCTCCCAAATTACGATGTTTATTTTTATCTTTTTTTTTATTTGACATTATATACCTACAATTTTAATTTAAACAAGGTTCTAACTTTTATTATTGTAATATTTTATATCGTTTTTAGGGTTCCGTACCCAAAGGGTAAAACTGGAACCCTATTACTAAGGCTCCGCCGTCTGTCTGTCTGTCCGTCTGTCACCAGGCTGTATCTCATGAACCGTGATAGTTAAACATTTGAAATTTTCACAGATGATGTATTTCTGTTGCCGCTATAACAACAAATACTAAAAAACCGAATAAAATAAATATTTAAAGGGGGAGCCCCCTTTAAATATTTATTTTATTCGGTTTTATCCATACAACAAACGTGATTTTTTCCCCGTTTTTATAGATAATGGTACGGAACCATTCGTGCGCGAGTCTGACTCGCACTTGGGCGGTTTTTTTTTGTAATGTGTTGTTAATGTGAGAACGTTGTAGGCATAATAGACTGTAGCTTTGTAAACCATTATTTATTTTGTTAAGTACTTGTTGACGGGCCTACACTGTCCTCCCATATCTATTAACACTGTTAACTTGAAAACATTGTAAAAGGTACCATTATTTTTAAAAGAGTAACCGTGGAGTTTCTTGCCGGCTCTTCTCCATAGGAAACGACCAATTGGAACCGTGCGTCTAGCTTCTGACGTTTCATAAGTGCCCATGTAGGTTTATGTGAAATAAAATATTTTGATTTAGTAGTTGTTAAAATAAGAGATGTTGTTACAAAGATTTTGTTTGCTTGGCTTGCAGGTGCCGACATAACTCCAAAGGCTGCTGTGTGCACTGCTCACCACTGGAGCCCTGGGACGAAGGCTATCTTAAAGAACATAACATCAAGCACATCTCATTCCATGCTTACTTACGCAAGATCACATCGGGCAATTTCATTTCACTAGATGAACTGTCATGTAAAATTAAACCAGGTGAGTTTAGTGGTGCTGGTTGGCATATTACACTAAATTAGGAGAAAAAAAAACATGTGCGGTTGGGGGACCCCCGTCTGGAATGAAGTTCTGCACGGATATACACTCGTACGCAATAGAAAGAGACAGAGAGAGGGAAAGTCGTATGGAGGGAACATAACTCTTTTTCCTTACGTGATGATTTCTACCATTTAAGTTTAAGTTGCGTTAAGGAACTTGTTAAATTTTTTTATTTTTTTATTTTCTCATCAAACAATTTGGATCTTAATGGAATTTCAAAATCGCCATGTTGATGCTGAAATCTGAGAAACCAGTTTTTACTGACAGTTAGCATTACACAACAATAATAACGTTCGCATGTGTAGGTTGTTCAGAGCACCCGCCGTGGCCGCGCGGCATCTGCTCCAAGTGCCAGCCGGGCGCCGTGACGCTGAACCGGCAGCCCTACCGCCACGTGGACAACGTGCTGTTCGAGCACCCGGCCATCGTGGAGCGCTTCCTGGCCTACTGGCGCGCCACGGGCCACCAGCGCGTGGGCTTCCTGTACGGCCAGTACGAGCGCCACCCCGACGTGCCGCTAGGTGAGTGCCGCCCGGCCCCGGCTCCCTGGGCGACGTGCTCAGTACTGACTCCTGCCGCTCGTGTGCAGGCATCCGCGCGCGCGTGGCCGCCATCTACGAGCCGCCGCAGACGTCGGCGCGCGACGGCGTGACGCTGGCGCCGGACGCGCGCGCCGCGCAGCTGGGCGGCCTGGCGCGGCGCCTGGGGCTGCGGCGCGTGGGCTGGATCTTCACGGACCTGCTGCCGCTGGACGTGGCCGCCGGCAGCGTGCAGCACGTGCGGTGAGCCCTGCGGTGAACACCGTGCTATCCTGTTGTGTTTTCTAATGTATTGATGTTTCGCGACACGACACCACACTAAGGCGGCGCGCTTCTGTGCAGGGGCGTGGACACGCATTTCCTGTCTGCGCAGGAGTGCATCATGGCGGGCCACTACCAGAACCAGCTGCCCAACGCGTGCCGCCACGCCTCCTCGGGTTACTTTGGCTCAAAGTTCGTCACAGTGTGCGTCACAGGTGAGCATGTGACACGCATCTAGCTAACACTGATACATTCCGGGTTTTAAAACGACAAGGTCTTTGTAACGGTGACAGTTAAATAGTTCCTTCATTAGGTAATAGAAAATCTCCTTTTGTCTGTTTGGTAGAAAGGACATGTCTGGTGTAGCAATGAACGAATGTCTAGGTAGTCAAAGCCAATATTCAGTAATGATTGTTTATATTATTATAATCGTCGTATTTTATAGTTTATCAATTAACAAATTTCAAGAGTCAGAAACTTGCGTAAACTGGTCAAATTAAGGTTTATACGCCATGGATTTTTCCAAGTTTTTTTTTGTTATTATAACACCATCTATGAGCGAACGCAGTTACTAATCGGTGGTATGCCTTTAAGGGGTTTATAAGTCATTTAATATTTTGTTGGTATGAAATCAGCACCCCAATTTCGTAACGCAATTTAAATCACAATCTGAATGATTTTGAAGTATATATATAACTATTATTCATATTTTATTCTCTAATCCATTATTATTCATAATTATAAATAGGTTAATAAGGGCTTTGTTTTTGTTTAAATATAAATAAATATTTGTACGCCATACTATGGCAGGGTATGCTGGAACCACTATAGTAACATCTATTGTACCATATCCTAACAAATAAACATTTTTGATTTTGATTTGATTTCTGATAGTGTGTTACGCAATTAGCCCGCCAATTCTGCAGTTTTTAGGGTTCTGTAGGTACCTGAAAAGGAAAAAACGAAACCCTCATAGAATCACTCGTGTGTCTGTCTGTCTATCCGTCTGTCACAGCTGATTTGCTCCTAATCTACTGCACCAATTAAGTTGAAATTTGGTACACATATGGAATTCTGTGACCCGAACACCGACGTGTTAGTAAATAAATTAATTTTAAATATGTAGGATGGAGGTCATTTTTGGGGGTCAAATTAGAAAATTAAAAAAAAAAGATTTGCTGACTGTACCGTGTGACATATCAAATGAAAGGGCTTGTTTTAAGGATTTCATATATGTCGCATCATGGGTGGCCGCGAGATGCGAAACATCGAGTCTTCTTCACGATCCGACATAGTTCAGATAAGTGTGGGCACTGCAGTGAGTACTCGAGCGAAAAGATAATTTGAATTTAAAATAACTTTAACAAATGAACGAACGAAATAAACACATGGGTCGGAAACAAACACGTGCGTTGGTACTGAGCGTTTGCCAAGACTATCCGAGCTCGACTGTCGACCGTAGACTGTCGCAACACTCGGTCCCTCCTCTAGTCCTCGCTGCATCTCCTCCACCGACGATCGTGTCCAAGCGGTAGGGATCGCTTGCGTTTCCGGTCACGTGATTATTCGTTACGAATCAAATTGCTAGATGGCGCTGTCCACTGTACTGTAGCGCCATCTATCCACGACATATATATATATTTATAATTTTAAAATAAATTCTTTTGAAATTATTTAAGAATAATGGAAATTGATTGAAACATAATTTCAAGTGGATGCAAGGACATAATATATTTTTACAGTGACACAACACAATCAATCATAATAGACATAGGTATATTTCAAAAACATATGGAACAGATTAATATGCCAGTATCAAATCTAAGTAGCCTCCAACACACCCCCTTAATCTATTACATATAATACAGGCAAGGCAAAACATTCAACAAAAAAATTCACTTCTGTACTTGCCTGTACTCAACATTTAAAAGAACAAATAAAATTACAAAGTTGTGCTAACCCTATACTATTATCTTTCTATAGCGTATCGTGCACAAAGCAATTTAAAACAAATGCTAGCAAGGACTGATAACAAATTCAAAATTATTCTATTACACAAAATACTATCAAAACATAAAACTTATAAACGCAAAACATTAAACTTTAAATCGTCTAACTACTTATCCGGCCCCTTAATTGAGTAATTCGTCAAAGATAACTGCCCTAAGAATTCTTTAAGTTTCGGACCATGTACAGACTTAGTTAAAATGTCAGCTATCATTTTGTCAGTTTGCATGTATCTAATTTCAACTTTATTACTTAGTACACAATGTGCTTCGTCCTCATATGCATCATTTTGTTGGCTGCAATGTTATGTGCCGACTGGTTGTCATTATAAATGACGACCGCTTTACTATCCACAGATATTAAACTGGTAAGTAAACTACGTAAATAAATCGCTTCTTTCTAAGCGTGACTTAGTCCTACATATTCTGCCTCCGTGGAAGATAAAGATACAGTAGCTTGTTTCCTACTCTCCCACGTCACAACATTATTTCCTAATTTGAAAATTAGTCCAGTGAAAGATTTTCTATCATACGCACCACCCCAATCTGCATCTACGTAACCATCAAATCTAATTTTCCTGACTTCCTAAACGTAAGACAAAGATTTGACGTACCTTTTAAGTACCTAAGGACTCGCTTTGCGCACCTGAAGTGTACTTCATCATAACATGAATTAAACTGGGAAAGTACACTTACAGCGTGTCCGGTCGCGTATTGCAAGCTAGGTAATTTAAACAACCTATCAAACTTTGGGCAGTTTACAATTGGAATCGGGTGATTTTTCCAACTTTATTCCGACTTCCATTGGGGTGGTAACAGGCTTAGCATCTGTCATGCTAAAATCGTCTAAAACACTTAGAATGAACTGCTCCTGATCTAAATAAATAACATCTTGATCCTTCCTCAGTCTCATCTCTAAAACATGTCTAGCCGCCCCTATGTCTTTCACTTTAAACTTTTTAAGTAGATTCGCTTTTAACTTTTTCTTTTCTTGTTCGCAATTTCCAAAGACAAAAATATCATCAACGTAAATTACCACTATAAGCTTCTTGTTATGATTCAGTTCTTTTTGATATAAGCATGGATCTATTTTTGACTGTGAAAATCCTAAACCTAACATCTCTTTATCTAACTCATTAAACCAAGCATTTGAGGCTTGTTTTAATCCATATAAAGAACGTTGAAGCTTACATACTTTAGATTCCTGACCCTTAACTACAGCTCCTTTAGGTTGAAGCATGTAAATGTCTACTTTAATCCTACTATATAAGAAGGCAGTAGTGACATCCCACTGGTCAATAAACCAACCATAATCAACCGCCAAAGAAAACAACAAACGTAAAGTAGAGCTTCTAACAACAGGAGAATAGGTATCATAGTAATCTACATCACGTACCTGTGTAAAGCCTTTCGCAAGTAACCTAGCCTTGTACTTCGTCACCTTACCATCGCTGTCTTTCTTGACCTTGAATATCCATTTGCATTGTATTGGCTTCTTATCAGCTGGTCGATCAGTCAAGATCCAGGTCTCGTTCTCCTTCAACGACTGTAGTTCGTCATCCATTGCTTGTTGCCATAAATTACCGTCGGGTCTCGCTAAAGCATCTTCAACAGTAAATGGATCATCATCAATCATGCTTTCCATAGCACACATGACATTACAGCCGTAGTGATCGACTTGTCTTCTCTCTGAGAGGATACCTTCTGACAGTCTCTTCAGGAACAGCCATTACCTCTTCAGGTATCACCACGTCTTCCACAGCGTCACTAAATGTACTACCATCTCCGAGGGTCCCACTTCATTAACAGTTACTGGTTCTGTAGCAACAGTACCTGGTCTCTTGCCACATCCGGCTTAACGCTTGCTTCATTATCCAGGTTAATCGTAACGACGAAATCGTCAGCATTTACTTTCTCGTCTTGTAGAAAAACATGTTCTAAAAATTTGACATCTCTTGCCGTTGTTACTTGCCCGGTCTTGGGGTTCATTAAACGATATCCTTTTTGATTATCTGGGTATCCAATAAAAATCATAGTTTCTGTTTTCATGTCTAGTTTACGTCGCTTTTGCTTCGGTTTAAATACAAAAGCCAAACCACCAAATTTCCAGATCACCAAATTTTCAGATGACTCACATCTACATCTTTTCCCGTCCATAGTTTCTCCGGTACAGCATTGCTTACAGCCTTCGTAGGGCTCCTGTTCTTTGAATATACAACAGTTCTCACTGCTTCTGCCCAGTACTTTTTGCTCAGTTTGGCTTCCGACAACAGTGTTCTCGCCTTTTCGATAATGGTTCGGTTGGCCATTTCCGCCACACCGTTTTGTTCCGGCGTGTTACAGTCGTTTGGTGCTTTATACCTGCAGACTTCAAAAATGTATTAGATTGTCCACTACAGAATTCTCCACCGTTGTCAGATCTCAAATATTTTATTGATTTACTCATCTCTTTCTCAACTTCCGCTTTATACTCACGAAATTTATCAAAAGTCTGACTTTTATTTTTCAAAAAATAAGCATGAGTTTTTCGAGTATAGTCATCAATAAAAAGTAGCACATACCTCGAACCACCGACGGTTCCTCCATCGGACCACATAAATCAGTGTGAACGATCTCTAAAATATCTTTCGCTCTCGTACCTTTGTTTTTAAATGGACTCTGACATGTCTTCCCTTCTATACATGGGACACACGGTTCGTACAAATCACAACTTTTAAATTCCATTCCGGTAACTAGGACTTTCAATTTATTCATATAATTTCTGCTTAAATGAGCTAATCTTTTATGCCAAATGTTCGAAATATTTTCACTTTGTTTTGACAATGTCAAATTGACGACGTTATTTTTCTTTTCCTTCAACTCGAAAATTCCGTCAATTTCTTGACAGGTTGCAATAACTCCATTTTTATTTTGAATTATGCATTCTCCATTGTCAACATTCACACTATACTTCTTCTTCATTAAATTGCTCACCGAAAGAAGATTCATGGATAAATTGGGTACATGTAAAACGTTGTTCAAAATAAACTTTTCGTTTCCGTCAACTTGGGGTTCAACTTTCCTCGTCCTTTTACACATATCTTGTGACCATTTGCTACCGAGATCTTCAAGTTGCCTTTTTCAGGTTTATAGGCTAACAACTTGGATTTATCGTGGGTCATATGATATGAACATCCACTGTCGAGATACCACTTGTCTTTATCAATCGCCTTCTTTGCATTCAGGCAGACAGTCGCGGTTCCATTCCGCATTTTGCACTCGAGACGCTTTATGTCCTTGCTTGTGGCACTTATAGCATTTATAAGCAAACTTCTGCTTACGATCACCGGGTTTCATAGGGGATCTGGCATTGTTCCATACTTGTCTTATAGCCAAAGCTTGTTCCTGGGTTGTATTACTTGTATTTACATTGCTCTGTCTCTTTCCTTCCTGAAGCAACTTGGTCTTTATTTGCTCTAACGTGGTCGCTTGACTACTATTATCAACAGCCATTATAAGGGGGCCATACTCAGCAGTCAATCCACCCAGCAAAATCGAAATGACCCAGTCATCAGACATTTTGGCATCTATATCTGCCAACTGCTATGCGAGGAAGGTAACCTTCGCAATATACTTTTGAATAGATTCAAAATTCTCCAATTTACAACTCCAAAGTTCTCGTTGAATAGAAATCCTTCTACCCCAACCCTTGTCCTCGTAGGCATTTTGTAAATTTGCCCACACCTGATTCGCAGTCTTTGCATCGTATACGTGTGTAAAACACTCTGGTTCGAGTAACAAACATATCGTGGTTCTTGCCTTACGATCATCGTCTTTTTCTGTGTCCATGACGACATCTTTTTCAACTACATTCCACCAGTTTTTATTTTCTAGGTAATTTTTTACTAAGAATTTCCAGTTTGGATAGTCCGACGTACCTTGTAATTTTCTTATTCCGCTCAATCCGCTTATGCCAGGGGAGTTTTCTTTCGACATAATTTTTGTGCAAAATATTTTCGCAAATTTTATAACCACTTTCTATTTTTTATTTAAAGAACGTTACTCTAATGCTATATGCTGTATGTAATTCTGGGGTTCTGGGCCCATAACCTAATGGAAATTGATTGAAACACAATTTCAAGTGGATGCAAGGACATAATATATATTTACAGTGACACAACACAATCAATCATAATAGACATACTCGTAGGTCTATTTCAAAAACATATGGAACAGATTAATATGCCAGTATCAAATCTAAGTAGCCTCCAACAAAGAAAATAGATGAAAAAAAAAATTAACATCCTCCCCCCCCCCCCCACATTCCCGAAACTACTGACCATAAAATTTTGAAAAAAAATACAGAAAATAGTTCTTAACTTATAGACTACCGGTAAACCTATAAAAAGTCTGGGATCTTAAAATAACATGGTAAATCACTCAATATTGTGCATACAAACTTACATTTGCAGTTGGAATGTATGGAGGATCATGTTTTTCAACTACAATGTTAAGTTGGGTCTTGGGATAAATTCATCCCAACTACGGAACCCTTCATTGTGCGTGGTCCGACACGCACTTGGCCGGGTACTAACTCTTCACAAAAAAGAGGAAGTTGGCGACACTACAACTGTCACGACTCTTTGGAACTACCCTAAGCCTTTCAACCGAAACCAAATATCTGAGCATCTATTTGGACAAACAGCTGAACTGGGCAAAACACACCTACTATATCACCACAAAAGCCAGCATATCCTTATGGCGGTGCAAACGACTCTTAGAAGGAATTAGGGCGTCAGCCCCAAGTTCACCCACTGGCTATACACCACAGTCATCCGACCAATTATCCCATATGGGTCACTGGTCTGGTGGCCCAGGACGGACCTGAGCACAGCCCAAAAGACCTTGAAAAACTGCAGCGGTTTGCTTGTGTAGCAATAACTGGCAGTATGAGGACTGCACCCACTGCCGCACTACAAGTAATACTAGGACTGCCACCCCTACACCTCATCGTGCGAGAGGAGGCAGCCTTGGCCGCCTTCAGGCTCTACTTATCGGGAACCCTGAGCAAAGACTAGGGTCAAACACTCACGCATAAAGGAAGATGCAATCAAACGACAACCGATGATCAAAAGGCATCACCCTGCGACAAAGCCCCGAAACTGCACTTCTTTCAGAACAGAAGCATTACAACGTTACACTCACAGAAGAACGTTGTGACTACTCAGGCCCGAGATAGATGAGAGTATACACCGACGGATCAAAGACCAACTCCGGAACCGGAGTCGGAGTCTTCTCACACGATTTTAACATAAATATATCCAACCCGCTGGGAATGTTCAACACCGTCTACCAGGCGGAATGCGTGAGCATTATAAAAGCGGCTTACGCCATAGAAGCCAGGACAGTTACGGACACCCGTATACATATACTGTCCGACAGTGCCTCAGTTCTGCAATCCCTAGAGACAAAAAATATTACCTCCAGACTAACACTAGAATGTTACAATGCAATGGAGCGGGTGACGGTGTGCAACCGTAACACAGTGACACTGCAATGGATAAAAGGACACAGCGGATCACTGGGTAACGACGCAGCTGACGAACTAGCTAGGAGAGCATCCAGCGCGTCAGTCTGTGGGCCCGAACATATCGTACCCATCCCTTTTAACCAACTACGCTGGTGGCTACAGGAGTTCACCCACACACACAAGCGGAGAACTGGTGGACCTCGACACCGGGCTGCAGGCAGTCCAGGGAAGCCATGTCATCCTTAGATGTCAGGCTAACCGGGCGTTTGCTACGCCTGGACAGGAACGGCCTGCGCTTGGTGACGGGGACCATCACGGGACACTGCTCACTAAACAAACACTTCCACAATATAGGCATAACGGACAGCTCTCTGTGCAGGGCTTGCATGGAGGCTGATGAAACCGTTGCGCATGTGCTCTTTGACTGCACAGGCGTCAGCTAGATCAGAACAGAAACCCTCGGGTCACCCAGATCCTTCACAGATATTCTATGCAGACTAGAAGACCTAACCAGCTTCTGGAGGGAGGTAGGCTGGTTGGAATAAACCAACTGACGGCCGCCATGGCCCACGCACAATGGTCTACATGAAGGACTAAGTGCGGAAACCAAACCCTCTAACATAGAAGGGGGTACTAAAGGGCTGCCCACTGCAACGGTATAGAAACGTCGCCCTCGTCTCGGATTTCTGAGTCAGACTTAGATACCACATCCACCACAGACCATTGTATGCCCTAGCAATCTCTCACTGTCCGCAGCTTCGGTATTGAATAAATTATCCTATCCCATATAATATATGCACCATCATCATCTGCCTAGGCTTTTCCAAACTTTGTTGGGGTCTGCTTCCAGTGTAACCGGATGTAGCTGAATATCAGTACTTTTCATGGAGCAACTGCCTATCTGACCTCCACAATTGGGTAATACGATACCGCTTGGTAAGACTGGTTATCAGACTTTCGGGCTTCTGACGACCCGAAACAACTGTCAAAGATCCACACGAAGATACACCTCATCATAAACAGAATCCTATATGCACAGCAATAGTAATCATGTCTAAATGATATCAGTCCGTATAGAATATCAATGGTCATTAAATAAAATATCAATATCACAAAATAATCGCACAGTAAGCAAGGAACGCAACTTGGAACTGCAATGCAAGCAAATCAAACGGAAAATAAATGATCATTTCAAAATAATATGTCAATGTCACAAAGAAATTACAAATACTAACCTTCAATTTAGGAGAAGGGTATTAAAAAAAAACTCATGTTTGATGTGTACACAAAAATATTTTAGTAATATTGTCGTATTATAATATTCCTTTGATTTAAAATAAGCGGCTTACGAGTTATTGTTCACACTCTTAGAGGTATTACGGGATAAAATGGAACGTCAAAAACATTTTTAGTACTTCCCGTTAAAAATGGCAAGGCTGAAGCTATGATTGAGTATTGTTTTTTTGGGAGTTATGTTACGCAAGTAATATTGAATTAATAAATCCATAGTAATATATATCTTCATTTTTAAATCTTACTGTAAAACCTTAAATCATGAACATTTATCGATACCAGAGGGCGGAAACTAGACATGTCATTTAACCTAATTTTTAGCAGATCGACAGAAGGGTTTTTCTGTTTAGGTTTTGATTAGTTAAGGCTCCATTAAAGAAGACACTGCAGGGAGAACGTAACATGGTTGTGTGTCGCAGGCGACAGCGACAAGCAGGTGCACCTGGAGGGCTACCAGGTGTCGGGGCAGTGCCAAGCGCTGGTGCGCGACGACATCCTGCTGCCCACGCGCGACGCGCCCGAACTGGGCTACATCCGCGACTCCAGCGACAAGCAGTACGTGCCCGACGTCTACTACAAGGTCAGTGTATGATAGCACACGAAACAATAATACAGCCCAATTGTTCGTTGGTGACACTCGCATGGTTCTAGCGGGCGACGGAGACAAATTGCGGGGATGCGGAGAAGCGTACGGGGGTGGGGAGAAGCGTGCGGGGGTGGGGAGAAGCGTGCGGGGGTGGGGAGAAGCGTGCGGGCGTGGGGAGAAGCGTGCGGGGGTGGGAAGAAGCGTGCGGGGTTGGGGAGAAGCGGGCGGAGTTGGGAATAAGCGGGCGGGGTGGGGGGGAGACACGTGCGGGGGTGGGGAGAAGCGTGCGGGAGTGGGGAGAAGCGTGCGGGGGTGGGGAGAAGCGTGCGGGGGTGGGGAGAAGCGTGCGGGGGTGGGGAGAAGCGTGCGGGGGTGGGGAGAAGCGTGCGGGAGTGGGGAGAAGCGTGCGGGGGTGGGGAGAAGCGTTCGGGGGTGGGGAGAAGCGTGCGGGGGTGGGGAGAAGAAAAATTGGGTAAAAAAAAGAAATTTTAAATAAACATCATCATCTTAAATAATCTTAAATTATTTTCTTTAATTCATTATTTATATGTCTTCGATTACTGCATTATTTTTCAAGTATTTAATTTCCTGAAATGGAACTCTCCGTAGCCTTAAACGATTATTTTGGTGTCTTCAATCCATAGTTCCATGCTGGCACAAAAATAAAAATCTATAGATAGGTTAAGGGAGTAAGTACTCACTTATCTTCAACAACAATTTTACTGTCATAGGCAGCTTTTGATGAGACTTTTAGTAACAGAAAATCTAAAAAATAAACACCAAAATTACGAAAAATGGAGTTTGAAAATCTTGATATGGTATGCCAAATTGCCAGCTGCTTATAATAATATAATTAATAAATATGCTATATTAGTTTTAATTGAAATAGAAACTGTATTTATATCATTCCGGTGTGGAAGTATCTACATACTTATATCATTACAAAGACATAAACCTGTTAAACTTATTACCCTCCTTTTTAGGAGTGGGTAAACATAATATTTTCATAAATCGGGAATATATAAAAAAAATCGAAGACATGTGAAATCTACCAACCGCGTGCTTACGTGGTAGATTACAGCCCACTCCCTCTCACAGAGAGGAGGCCTGTGTCCCAGCAGTGGGAATACTATAGGCTGATTATGTGAATATTATCACAGGCTCAGGAGGCAAAACATGACACGACTAATGCACAAAGTATAAACAGTGTAGCCAGAGACGTGTGACCGACTTTACTTCTCTAAGTAAAGTCGGTCACACGTCTCTGGCTACACTTGCACTAAGTACGAAAACCGCTCTTACTGCTCCCACAGTGTAACTGCTTACAGTGATTCATCGCCCATATATTTGTCAGGACTTGAGAAAGCTTTCTTCTCCATAGTTTGATGAAAAACACTCTTTCCTTGCTAACACTTTATTACGCACAACTGCACGCACTATTTCACAACTAAACGACGACTGGTCCTGCACTACATTTTACTATTTTAAAATGACTTTTCCCCTACTCAGAAATAACGATAACATCATAACCGTTATTTCTGTGTTGCCAAAGTAAAATAATACATTCAGTTGCCATAATGAAAAATACATTTCAAAAGTTTCTTACAACGTTAATAATTTGTACTTTGACAGTGTTGCCACAGTGAATATTATAATTCGGTATTAAATTAATACATTATTTTAAATTAAATCAAAGAAATCACGACACTCTGCCATCTGACGGCGTGCTAACTCCGAAGCACGCTATAATCACGCACACGAATCCCGGCCTCGGTAACGGCGGCCAATCTCAACGGAGACACGCGAAGCACGCAGCAGACATAGTGAGTGCACAAATGTGTGGCAAAGCACAGGCGCACTCTCTGCTGCTCTACTCCCACAGTTAAACGGGACGGCAACCAGACACGATCGGTTAGAGATCAAGCGCAGGACCAACGGCTCCAAGCGCCTTCCGAGGCACGTGGTGTCTCACACCTCCAACTTTCAATCTCCAGGCTGGTACCGAGAAACTCCTAATGGAAAAATCAAACACTCGACCCCGGGAATCGAACCCCACACTCAGCAGCTGCGCACGTGACCACGAGATCAACGGGGTTAAAACTAATGATAATAATCATTTTCTAAATACATGAATAGAAATTTGTGTTAACAGTTATTAGTTATGTATTAGTTAGTCGCACGGATCAGATTCCGAACCAGAGGATTAATTGTCAATCACTAACGATTGAACGTGGATCCATGGTCACACCTTTATTTCTATTGAACCCTGGCAAATTGACAATTTCGTATTTAACATTACCTACACATTTTGCTCCTTTTGGCACCAAACCTTTTGGTAGCAAATTCTTACTTTCGGCACCATTGTTGAAAGAAGCCGTTACATTTTTGTATAGGACTCCGGCCACAATATGGCCTTAGAAAACCTGGGAAACGAACCCCTGAATACAGTAAAGAATGTTTATTTTCATAATAACTAATTTTTAAGATCTTTTTTAAGATAATTTCTAAGAACTGCCTCGTTGGTCTAGTGGTCGCAAGCACGACTGCTGAGCATGAGGTCCTGGGTTCGATTCCCAGGTCGGGCAGTGATATTGGGATTTTCCATTAGGAATTTCTCAGAACCAGCCCGGAGTCTGAATTTGTGCCCGGTTGATGGCAATAGGCTCGCCCCCTATTACATGGGACTTAAACATACCTGGCGAAATGTGGGTGTACTATTAGGTACACCTCTGGCTAACCCTTCGGGGATTACAGGCGTGATGTTATGTTATGTTACAAGCCTTTCAAGATGAGGCTTTCAATACTAACCTACGTCAGTTAACCAGCGACCATACAACGCAATACTCTCTTTGGAAAGCGACAAAGTCACTCAAAAGGCCAATTACACCAATTCCACCTATCAGAGATGTTAACGGAAAGTGGGCCATAAGCAATGAGCAAAAAGCTCTAAGATTTGCACATCACTTAGAAGAAACCTTTCGGCCAAATGACGGGTCTGTAGACAACCTACAGTTCGCCAATATTTTTCAAGATCAAAGAATTAAGCTCCCGAACCCCGAAAGAAGTTGCAAAGGAAATTCAAATCACTAGCCTTAAAAAGTCCCCAGGGTTTGGCCTTATTACGGGAGAAATCCTAAATCATCACCCGCGTAAAGCCATCTTACTAGGCTCATCAATGCTGCATTCGTGTTGAAGCATGTTCCTGAGCCATGGAAAGTTGCTGAAGTGATTGTGATTGCAAAGCCCGGTAAACCACCTCACGAAGCATCACCATACAGGCCCATTTCCCTGTTGCCTATTTTATCAAAGCTGTTTGAAAAATGGTTTTTAAAACGCCTAAAACCTATCATAAACGAGAGAAACTTGATCCCTGACCATCAATTTGGTTTCAGAGAGAAACACTCAACAATAGACCAAGTACATAAAATTACCAACATCATTGAGAGAACGCTCGAAGATAAAAAAGTCTGCTCCACAGTATTTTTAGATGTGGCACAAGCTTTTGATAGAGTTTGGCATAAGGGTTTGATATACAAGCTAAGACTTATGCTGCCCCATGATTTTGCCGATATCTTGCAATCATACATTACAGATAGAATGTTTCGAGTACGGCACGAGGGTGCCTTTTCGAGTTAAAAATTATTAAAGCTGGCGTGCCTCAAGGTAGTGTGCTGGGTCCAGTCCTCTACCTGTTGTACACGTATGATATACCAGTGCTAGAAAATAATACCATTGCAACCTTTGCGGACGACACTGCTATTATGGCTACAGGGTCATGCCATACGGAAGCAATCAAAAAGGTACAAATTGCTGTAAATAAAGTTCATGACTAGGCACATAAATGGAGAATCAAATTGAATGAATCGAAGTCACTTCACATTGATTTCACCAACAGGAATTGTGTTTACCACCCAATCTTCATTAATGGCCAACAAGTGCCATACGCAAATACAGCCAAATACCTTGGCATAACGCTTGGCTGTGGGGCTGTACTAAACCGACAAATATCAAAATTATACCAACATTCCAGAATAAGGTACTCAGGAGTATTGTTAATGCGCCCTGGTATATAAGAAATGACGACCTCCATCGTGACCTAAAAATGGAGCCAGTCACCAAAATAATCCAAAAATTTGCTGAGGCCCATGAACACCGACTCCAACGACATGTGAACATCGAGGCAATTCAGCTGTTAGACCAAACAAATATAGTACGAAGACTAAAGCGAACGAAACCTTTTGAGTTAGTGTAGTGTAAAAAGTGTAGTGTAGACATAATAGTGACAATGACACACACCTACACATAACACATGAACAAAGTGTTTATATTATTATATCAGACTCTTAAGAAAGTGGAACGGACTTGTGTAAAGTACAATCAACACTATTTTAAGTTTTAAAATAATTATCACGTAAAAAAATAAGTTCGATTAAAATTACTTTTTATTTATTGTTATTAATTATTAAGAACCTGGTTCTTTTTAATAAAGGATAAAAAAAATAAAAAAAATGTTATGTTACTAATTTTTTTTTGGCACTGAATTAAACTGAAAATGTTTGACGTTTGTCATAAGAGTTACGACCATCAACACCCAGCCATGACAGGTTGGAGAGATGACGTTTTTCGTCCAGAAGTACCCACAAATCTACAATCCACAAAAGTAGAATATATTTTTTTAACGATCACTTTCTTATAATTAGTAAAAAAAAATGGTCTAAGATAGCTATGTTATTATCTTATCTTAATAGCACAGAAATACATGCCTTTCATTTAGATATAAATAACGTCTACGTGATATTATTATGTTTTAATTTAACATGATTTCTGGAAAGCAGTATGCAAGTAAAACGACGCCATGATTAAAAGAATACCGCAATAATTTGAAAAAACTATTATTTTATGTGCCGAAGTTATCAGAGGAATATGCAGGAAAGAATATTTATCCTAAATTCGTGGAAATTATTCCTCTTTTTTTTTCATTACCGTATACTCTATGGCCGAAAATGAAACATCTCCTTGGCCTTAGTAACTTTTACCAAACCACCCACCGAAAAAGAAACTACAGGGGGACCATTCAGGGTCATAGGCACATTCCACATGTCTTTGATGTTTGTCGATACCACCAGAGGCTTAAATTCTTATTTCGTCAATATTCTAAGAAATTGGTGGGGTTAAAATCTCCTACGGGTTGTTACTATCGCGACATAATGGTGCTGTTGATAACCCACCGTGCCTTAAAAGTTGCTGATCCAAGATGCGTTCGTTCCCGCCAAAACTTGAATAGACTAGGCCGCAGGAATTCGGCAGGTAAAGTATTTTTCAGGTATGTTTTTTATATTTTTATTTTAAAGATTTGAAACACATAATTTCATCTTTTTGTTTTTACAAGCTGTAGTTATTTTTATATATGTTTTTAAAGTATTGTTCGTGCTGATTTCTAAAGTAGCCTGAATAGCTTAGGATGTTTGCCACGTTTAACACTTATTTAAAAACAAAAATTCAGTAAAGTCAAACAGTCAAATTTGACACTTAATTTGTTATTAATAAAATGAATGGTTAAAAGACTACTTCTGCTACGTGCTTCATACCGTCAAGTATAAACACCACAACAAATAGCCGACACAAATTGATTGTTAGTAAAAGAAACCTTAAAAAAGAAATGGTGCGAGGAAGTAAACGTTGAGGACTAGTCTGTGCGGCGCACAGACGGGTATTTGACCCTAAAACGCGGCCAAAATTCCATTTCAAAAAGGTCCCGTTTCCTAGAAATTAGCCTTACCTACCTATACCCAAGGGGTTAAAGAACAATGGGCGGCCAACTTTTTTTACCTGATCCTTGTCAGAACGCACCTAGTCAGACGAGTTTCGACTGCGCTGTTGGTTGCACGCTTATTTTTGTAGTGAGTGTTTGAAAAGTTTCTAGTTTTCATTAATTGATAAAATTGATAAATTCTGTTTCCACCGAAGATTTTCAACATGGATATTGCAGAACCAGGTATGTATTACTCAAAAATATTGTTATTTCTAAAATAATTTGTTTTTATATAGAGTTTTAGTGTTTTTGGATAACTGCATTATTTTTCACTAACCATTCTCGCAATCAAATTTAGAAAAGGCTAAAAGTAAGATAATCGGGCAATATCGGATTATATCTAGTATAAGGTTTGGTAGGACATATATTTGTGATATATCATATAGAAAGAAAAATTGCCACTTTTTGCCTCTTATATGGATTTCCTTTATTTGTATGTTTTAAGATCTCCATAAAACAAACTTTGTTTTGCGGTTGTGATTATATTTTTGGATTTTAATTGTTCTAGGAACGTCAGGAGCTCGAGTGTTGACGCGAATGGATATTTACAACATGACCCATAACCATTCTGATGGATTTACGATTAAAAAACTTGATGAAGTTGAAGGAGTGTTAATTACCATATATATTAAGAGGGTCGTAAATTTGCGACATTCAAGCATGATTTTAAGTCAAGATGGCAAGTAGCAAACAGGAATAAACATATTTTTTTAAATAACAAACAATGGCTTCAAGGCACTCTTGAAATACCTCGGAAAAGACTTTCTAGCGGTAATGCAGGGCGCCCAGAAAAAAACTTGGACGATTTGTCTGAACGAAGCAAACGCAGAAAAACTGAGAATCTTCGTGAAAGCCACGAAGCTCGAGAGCTATTATATGCCGGTCAAATGGCACTTCGAGAGCGTGGAGATACTGATTGAGCAAATGTTGTGAAGGAAATTACAGAATCACCGCTCGTGGCCGTGGACATGAGTACCGCATCGCCTTGCGCAAAAGTGACACGTCATCATTACCAGCAACACAAATAACACCAACTGCAGCGTTATCCATGTTTGTTGAAGCTAATTTAACAAGGAGACAGTACGATATAGTGCGTGAGACAAATAAAAAGTTCTATCCTTGCTACACCATCCTCCAAAAAGAAAAACAGCAATGCTATCCAGATCCTGAAAGCATTACCATATCTGAGACCTGTGCTGAAATAAAACTGCAAGCATTGCTGGACCACACAGCTAAGCCATTGTTACTATATTTAGAGGAAGTTATTTCTACTTTATCAGTAGAGGAGTTGTCACCACTTGAACTTATATATAAGTGGGGATGTGATGGATCACAACAAGCTGAATATAAGTAAAAGTTTGAAAACTCAAGCAATACAGATGCTAATATATTTCAGTCAAGTTTGGTCCCTGTTCAATTAGTTTGCAAGCGCAACAATAACCCTAGTTCTGTTATGACAAATGCATATGTCATTTGGCGCAACAACTCTCCATCTTCACCCAGATTTTGCAGGCCTATGAGGATACGATTTATCAAAGAAACTTCCGAAACAACGAAAGAATAAATTAAGCATTTTGAAGACCAAATTAAAGATTTGAATACTACCAAATTAACAAGTGCTGCACTCGAAGTTTCTGTCAAACACACCTTATTATTCACAATGATTGATGGTAAGGTATGTAATGCTGCCACAGATACTAAGTCTACAATGAGGTGTTATCTCTGCAAATTAACTTCAACAGATTTTAACAATCTCGATAAAGTGAGGAGCTCAGAGGTAATAAAGGAAACTTTTAAATTTGGGCTTTCAATTCATGCTTTTTTTTTTTTTTTTGTTTGGGTGGGAAATTATCAAATAACTTCTCGGAGGGCATGTCAGACTTTTACTGAATAAAACCCACCCGTGCTCCTTCCGTTGCCTGTGTGCCAGGGCCACGATATCCCTTTCGGACAAACTCGCAACCCCGGCAAGCATTGGTCCTAACGGACCCCGTCAATTGGTGCTGATATCTCTTTGAGGCGCGCGTGGAACACAACGCGCCGTCGCACTAACGAGCATTTTGCTTTCAAAATCGGACAAAAGTAAAAAAATCCAAATGTAGCTAATGACACCAAGACCATAGTTATTTTGTACCTAAGTTAACGTACTATCCGGGAAAGGGTTTGAAGTAGACCCTTTCCGCACCCCTCCGCTGCACAGGTAGTCGGAATCTAGACATCGTTCAGAACGCACGCCTATATTCTCGATACGCTCTATTTCTTGTTAACTTTTAGTTACGAGTTATATGTTTTTTTGGAGTTAAAGTGACAAGTTTGAGTTATGGATCCTTTGGAACAAGGTATGTACTTAATTTAAAAACCAAAACATTAAGAATTTGTTAAAAAAATTATAGCATTTAGGCCCATCATCTAAAGAAGGGTAAAAAATTGGTTTTTCTTTGTTTTTCTTTGACAAAAAAGGGGTTTATGTTATAGTGTCGAGGAAGATCGAGTAAAATTTTTTTTTATATAGTATTCTATAGGATATTACCCTGCTATAACAGTAAAAATACTTTCCACATCTTTCCACGACTTTGAATTAAAGGACTTTAAAGTGCATAGGTATTTTGCAATTTTGTAAACAATTTTCATTTTGTCGCAGGTTTGACATGTAATGTCATGGAGATGTCTCTTTTAATGTCGTTTTTAAAAGAAACAATAGACCTTTTCAAGCCCGAACCAAATAACGACGATTCATTAATGGATGAAGAAGAATAAATGTATTTTTTTTCAATTATGTACTTATTTCTACTAAAATATACTTTTAATAAGCTTTTCCATGTATTTTCATTTATTTCCAATTTGAAAATTACTCAAAATATTTTTGTCCGATTTTGAAAGCAAAATGCTCGTTAGTGCGTCGAACCGGGCCTGGTCCTTATCGGACGGCGAGCTACCCATCGCTCACCGTCCGCAGGCCCGCGCCTACGGTGGCCGGAAATCGGCTTGCGACTCCCGACGCCCGGGGCGTCTCCTGCGGCGACTAAGGGCGCGAGGGCGCGAACCTTGTCTCACCCTCACGCGTTCCGCCTCCTCCTTCGCTAGCATAACTGCTTCGCAGAAGGAGGTGACGGCCTCCCATGCACTCTCGCTCCGAACCATGGCCTGAACCAGGGCCGGACGCGAGAGATCGCCGCCGCCGATCGCCTCCGTGAGGACACGGCGGTGCTCCGCCCAAGCTGGGCAGACCTCCACCGTATGCTCCACCGTGTCCTCCGGGCGATCCACACAGTGGTGACACCCGGGCGTTTCCTCCCGCTTTATCCTGAACAGGAACCTCCCGAAACAACCGTGTCCGGTGAGGACCTGCGTCAGGCGGAAGGTGAGGACGCCGTGGCGCCTCTCTAGCCACTCCTCAAAGAGGGGACTTATCGCCACAATTGTGGCGTGCCCAGCGCTGGGTTGCGACAATCGCACTCTCCATGTCGCCATGAGATCCCGCCGGAGCTCTGTCCGCTGTGCCGTGATTTCTCGCGGCAGCGGAGTTTCACCCCGGCGTTTCGCCTCCTCGCGCCACTCCCAGATGTGCGCGAGGACTTTTGCCTCCAGATCCCATGGCGGCAGTCCGGCAAGGAGGCTTGCCGCCTCACGGGAGACCGTGCGGTAACCCCGTACCAGCCTGATGGCCATGACCCTTTGGGACGCGTTCAACCGCTGGGCTGGTCGCAGCCTTAAAGAACGCGCCCACACTGGTGCCCCGTAAAGGGCCATGGACCGCACGATCCCCGCGTAGAGCCTCCGGCAGGAGGCGTTTGGACCCCCTAGGTTGGGCAGCAGCCGCTTCAAGGCAGCCCCGGCCCGCTCCAGTCTGGGAGTCAAACGTCGAAAATGCTCCACGAAGTTCCACCGGCTGTCGAGGACGAGTCCCAGGTACTTCATCGTCGACTCGACGCCGATGTGAACCCCTCCCGCCATTATCTGGGAACCCGACAGTGGCGCATTCCGAGGACCATAAAAACACATGGCCTCGGACTTGTGCAATGCCACCTCGAGTCCCAATTGCCGGATTCTATCGACGATTGTCGCAACTCCACGTGCCGCCAGTTCGGCCGCCGCCTGATGCGACCTCCCCTGCGCCAGGACCAGCGTGTCGTCAGCGTAGCAGATTACGCTGACACCGCTAGGGAGGTCGGCACGCAGCACCCAGTCGTACCCGATGTCCCACAGATGGGGCCCAGGACCGATCCCTGTGGGACACCGCACGACATCTCTCGCCGGTTCCACTCTCCGTGGTGACCGGGGTAGATGACGGCCCTGTCCGTCAAATAGGCCTCGACCACACGACAGAGGTAGGTCGGCATCCGGTGATACCGGAGTGCCTCCCTAATGCAACTCCAGGGCAAGGTATTGAAGGCATTGGTGATGTCAAGAGACACCGCCAAGACGACCCCACCCCGGGCAACACAGCATCCCCCGTCGTGAGGGCTCGAACGCGCATAATGGCATCCACCGTAGAGCGCCCCTTACGGAAACCTAACTGGCTCTCCGCCAAATCCGGCCCCACCCGCACCAGCCGCCCGACAAGGCGGTCTGCAATTAATCTTTCAAAGAGCTTGCCCACCTCGTCGAGCAGCACGATGGGCCGGTAAGCGGACGGAGAGTCCGCCGGGCGCCCTGGTTTCTTTATGAGGACCAGTTTCCCCGTCTTCCAACGAAGTGGAAACTGGCCCCTCTCCAAGCATGCGCTTAGGAGCCCCCTTAGTCGAGCCTCCAAGGCCAGAACCCAGGCTTTTCCAGGCAAGCCATCGGGTCCTGGGGCGGTATTCTTGGCATTCAGCCTACGTACCGCCACTCTCAGATCTACCTCGGTCACCTCTGTAGCATCGTCGTCGTCGGTGTGGTCCGCATCTGGCACCGCAGGAGGCGGAGCCATGGGCGGGGGAGTATGTTCCCCTCGCGAAGGGAACAGAGTGCTCACCACGTCCTCCACGAGCTGTGGCCGGAGACTCTGCGTCAGCGGGGGAGCCCATGGGCGGAGTTTGTCTCGCACCCATTTGTAGGGGCGTCCCCACGGGTCTCTGTTGAGAGTCTCCAGCGTCTCCTCGCGGGCCAGTCCTCTGGCCCGCTGGATCTCTGCTCGGAGGGCAGTCTTCGCTGCTCTGTACCCCTCGTATAGCTCCGCCTGAATGGCTTCCGTATCCGGAGGGCGGATACGGAGCCTGCGGTGCCTGGAGTACCGGTGGCGCGCAGCAACGCAAGCCTCGCGTAAAGCGGTCAGCTCACGCGACCACCAGTACACCTGGCGCCGGGCACGTCCGGGCTGGACCCGGGGCATTGCCACGTCACATATTTCGGACATGGCCTCCCGGAACCACTCCCGCCTCGTCATTGATGTCGGCAGGCCTGTTCGGTGATGACACCCAGGCCTGCACGATCGTGGCTTTCAGGAGGAGCTCCCGGTCCAGCTGCTTTAGCGCCCACCGCGGACCACTCGGGGTCTGTCGGACCGGCGCGCCCGAGGTCTGGGCGGAGACGTCAAAGCGAGCCTCCAAGGCCAGAACCCAGGCTTTTCCAGGCAAGCCATCGGGTCCTGGGGCGGTATTCTTGGCATTCAGCCTACGTACCGCCACTCTCAGATCTACCTCGGTCACCTCTGTAGCATCGTCGTCGTTGGTGTGGTCCGCATCTGGCACCGCAGGAGGCGGAGCCATGGGCGGGGGAGTATGTTCCCCTCGCGAAGGGAACAGAGTGCTCACCACGTCCTCCACGAGCTGTGGCCGGAGACTCTGCGTCAGCGGGGGAGCCCATGGGCGGAGTTTGTCTCGCACCCATTTGTAGGGGCGTCCCCACGGGTCTCTGTTGAGAGTCTCCAGCGTCTCCTCGCGGGCCAGTCCTCTGGCCCGCTGGATCTCTGCTCGGAGGGCAGTCTTCGCTGCTCTGTACCCCTCGTATAGCTCCGCCTGAATGGCTTCCGTATCCGGAGGGCGGATACGGAGCCTGCGGTGCCTGGAGTACCGGTGGCGCGCAGCAACGCAAGCCTCGCGTAAAGCGGTCAGCTCACGCGACCACCAGTACACCTGGCGCCGGGCACGTCCGGGCTGGACCCGGGGCATTGCCACGTCACATATTTCGGACATGGCCTCCCGGAACCACTCCCGCCTCGTCATTGATGTCGGCAGGCCTGTTCGGTGATGACACCCAGGCCTGCACGATCGTGGCTTTCAGGAGGAGCTCCCGGTCCAGCTGCTTTAGCGCCCACCGCGGATCACTCGGGGTCTGTCGGACCGGCGCGCCCGAGGTCTGGGCGGAGACGTCAAAGCGAATGTACCGGTGATCGGAATAGGTCTCCACCCCCTCCATGACGCGCCAGTCGATGACACGCGGTGACAGAGCGGGGCTGGCGAACGAGATGTCCACCACTGATTCACCCCGCATCCGCATACACGTGGGGACAGAACCCCGGTTTAGGACGACCAGGCCTGTCTCCAGAGCCCAGTCCTTCACCATCCTGCCCCGTGTGTCCGTATACCGGGAACCCCAAGCCACGTTCTTGGCATTGAAGTCCCCGAGGACGATCACTGGGAGGGGATGGTACCCGACGACGACGATTCTCAACTCCCCAAGGGAGTTGTGGAACTCGGCGAGAGTTCGGTTCGGGGAGAAGTATACTCCCACCACGACAATCTCCCCGAACCCTGCTGCCACACAACCCCCTCCCCTCTTGACGGCCTCAAGGGACGGGGTACCGGCGGCGGCCGACGAAATAATGGTCACTGAGCCGCTCAGGTCCTCCACCCAGTCGTCCCTGGGCGGGACAAAGTACGGCTCAGCGACCACGGCGATGTTAATCGACCACTGCGCCATGCTCTGGAGCAAGAGATCCTGAGCGGCGGCGCAGTGGTTGATGTTCGCCTGGAGGAGGCATAATGGGGCCATTTATTGGCACTCCATTTCAGCCCCCTCCTGGGCCCCCTGTGAAGGCCCTGCCGCGGTGGTAGCGGCGGCACGGACGACGGTGGTGGCGGCAACGGCGGCGGCAATAGTGGCGGCTGCGGCGGTGACGGCGGTGGCGGAGGGCTTGCCTCTGCCCCTGGGTTTGGGGGGGGAGCGCAGTCCTTGCCCCCAGCCCGGTGATCGGCCGGCTTGCCAGCCGCCGCACATGCAAAACAGTGCGGCGTGGCATTGCAAGACTTGTGACCGGGCTGACCACAGCGGAAACAGTGATCGCTGCGGTCCACCTCCGAGGTGCAACATGCTCCCACGTGGTTACCCACCCGGCAGCGGAAGCACCTCAGAGGTCTGGGTTCCAGTAGTTTAACCTGCGCGGATACCCAGCCCACCCGGAGCCTTCGGCCCTCCCCGGCTATCTTTTGGGCCGCCGACACGGGGCAGCTCACCGTAACGGTTTGCATCCCCGTGTTATCAGGACGGATGGTGCCCGCCCTCACCTGCTCGGCAGAGCACCCTCCAGTCCTAGCCACGGCGGCCACAACTTCTACCGCCGTCACGCAGTCGTCCAGGCCCAAAATGCGCATGTCAGCGCACTTGGTAGGCCTGGACACCCGGGCCTCTTCCGCATTTAAGGATGCCCTGAGCCTTTCGGCAAGGGCGTCAGCGGTAGGGCCACTGGCCGCCCCGGGGATCTCCAGCATCCGGGCCCCCGTCGCAGTGACCTTCATTCGGAAGCCATTGGCGACGCCGATCTCCTCCAGGTTCACTGGCGCCCACGCCTTAGCGAGCACCTCACGGTAGGTCACGCCCTTCTTCTCCACTTCCGGCTGTAGTGTAATTACTACAGCTGCGGACTTCGGGGCGCGGAGCCTAGCCGCGGCGCTTCGCTTCTTGCACCGTTGCCGCCTCTCCTTTCTATTGGCCGCCCTTTTGGCCTTACCCGCCCTCCTGTTCTCTCCAGCTACCTGCCATTCGGTATCCGCCGGAGAAGAATTGGAAGGCGGGGGTGGGGGTGGCGGCAGCCTTCCCGCCGCCAGGGCTGGGGGCCTCGCCCTTTGCACAGCCGCCTGCGCAGCTGTCCCGCCCTTCTTGGCCTTGGGTGGCACCAATTTCGCCGCCGCGGGTTTGGCCGCGGGTTTGGCCGCGGGATTTGCCGCGGGCCGGGCCGTGGCAGCCACGGCGGCGGCAAAGGTGGCTGGCTTGCTCGCCGCTAGTGGAGGGCGCAGGACAATGCCCTCCAGAACGGAAAACCGATTATGGAAGGCAGCCAGCTCCTGCCGCACCAGGGTCAGAACCCGGTCTTCCGCAGGCACGGGAAGACCCTGCCCTTGCTGCTCCACCCCCTGTCGTACCTTCTGAGGGCCAGCTCCTCGGAGCCGGGCCAGGTACTCTCGGAGTACCTCGTTCTCCTTTCGGAAAGCTCCATAGCGTCCGTCAGGCGGTCGACCTCCGCCCGCATCTCGCACATTTCGTCCGACATTAGGCCGGCCTGAAGGGCCCTCGCTGCCGCCATAATGGAGGCCGTAGCAGCGGGTACGACCTTGTCCTTGGAGGCTTGTATCCTCTTCAAGGCCACACCCTTGATCGCGGCTACCACGACCTGCTCAAAGCTGCTGGCGACTCGCTCCGCCTTGGAGCCGGCAGCGGCGTCCAGCTCACCACCTGAGGTATCAGAGAGCCCCTCCATTGGGAGCCTCTCGGCTCCCTGGGCCGGCTCGGCTGGGCTAGCTCGGCTGGGCTCCTGGGTGGTGAGCCCTCTGCCCCCACCCCGTCCTTGGACCCCGCCCCGCCGGCCAATTTTCCTCCGGCCCGAGTTCGCCAACCATCAGAGGACGACCCCTGGCCGTTCCCTGGCTTGGAGCGCTTCTTTTTCAGGAACTTTGCAGCCCCCACCTCCACGAGCTCCGGGCTCTTAAAAGAGCCCTTCGCGCCAGATGCAGCGTCGGACTCCGATCCCGCATCACTCCTTTCCTCTACGGCAACCGGGGTAGCCGGGCGCACAAATTGTGCTCGGGCCTTTGGCACTCTCTGTGCTTTTTGTTTCGGTGCCGTGGATGTACTGGGAAAAGAACCCAGCGACTCCTCAGCACCGGAAGGTGAGCCACCCTGGCTCAATGCGTCCCCGAAGGACGGGTAAAAATTCGAATTGGATTTTGGGCGTTCATTGTCCCCCCCAGAATACGAGGGACTGACCGAGCTCTGCTCGGTGAGGGATTCTCCTACTGCGAAGCAGCAGGTACCCTCCTGGGGTAGTGTGTTTTCATGACTCGCTTCCATATTTGTTGCTGAACACAGCTTTGCCTTTTTTTATGGGGTGGGGTCCCCAGACCACTCCTTCACCTCAGTCATGTCTGATGAGCAGACACGTACTAGAGGTGAATCACTCTTCCCACTCTCCAAACGATGAGGAGAGAAATGTGCGCCGTCCAGAACACCAACAACTGTTGAAGTCCTCAGACGGCGCGGGCGCGCCCCTCGCGGAAGTCAGATGTTATTGACTCCGCCCCATGTCTCTCTTAGTCAGGTCTCTCACTTGAGGCCTTCCGGCATGAGTGACTCTACCGGCAAAGCCCCCAAGATCATTGAGACACGCAAGCCCCACCACGACGACAACGTGGAGACACACTCGGTGGGGTCAATTCTTCATGCTAGAATCAGAGTCTTCGAAAGCCTTCTTCATGTCGCATATAAGATTCCTGTAGGGAAGTGGCAAATTAGGTCGCAAGCAGAAAAAGACATCGTAAAAGTTAAAAAGCAAGAAATCCAAGAAAGGTTTCGAGAAGAACTTGGTCTTTTGGTTGATATTCCAAAAGCTGGTTTTGGCAATACCAATGACGAAAATACGAGTAGGAGATTTTTTGAATGTTCTGCGGAGGCTTCCGCTATAACTGGTATCAATGAGGAATTAATAAAAAGGTTCGCAACAATTTTAGAAGTTATTTCGAGTGGATATGACATAAATATTGAAAAGTTTTCTTCATATTGTGATAGTACAGCAGAACTTTATGTTAGCTTATACAGCTGGCATCCGATGACACCCACTGTACACAAAGTGCTGATGCACGGGCCACTCATTGTGAAAAACGCTCTGATCCCAATCGGAACTTTGTCTGAAGAAGCAGCAGAAGCTAGGAACAAGCATTTTCGAGATTATAGGGAAAATTATTCGCGAAAGTTTTCCCGTGAAGATTGCAATAGGGATATTCTGTATAGGCTGCTGCTCACATCAGACCCGTATCCTAGCTCAATTAGGCCTAGACCTAAGAAAAGTTCTAAACCTTTTACCTCTTCCGCAAAAGAAATGTTATTGCCATTTCACGACAGTGGTGACTCGGACATGGAAAATTAAGATTAGGAGTACTTACCATACCGTTTTATAGTTGGTTTTTAATGTCTAATAAAATAAAAATGTAAGAATGTCCTTTTTATTTTCTTACCTTTTCTCCATCACCTAGATTCCTTTTCAATTGATATTTTGCCATCAACTAGGTTTTGAATCATGATTTTTCAATAAATTAGATATAGATCACCGAAATATTCAAAAAATATTGTTAAATAGTTTTGGCCACGTTTTAGGGTCAAATACCCGTCTGTGCGGCGTCTGTTTTATTGTGAAGATCATTTGAACGTAAGTTAAGTTTTCCTGAGGCGATACATCGATGTGATTCGACTTGTACTGTCGGCCGCTGGTGAAAAACTACACTATTTACCTATTTGAATAGAATAATAATAAGTGCTGCATGTAAATTTGTCGTTGACATTGACACTTGACACATTCAGAACAACTTAATTATTTAATTACAAGAGGCACTGAAAAATCCCAATTCAGGCTACTTTGGATGACATTTAGAGGTCAAATAAAAGTCAAGTGATTTTAAGTATTTTTGTGAAAATAAATACGAT